>JBBPBS010000300.1:668158-722948 GCA_037974835.1 Cicer judaicum | reverse complement strand
CACCTAATGGATGCACAAGATTGGTTAAAAACCCTAATGGGACCAGAATTAGCCTAGGGAGGACCAAAATGACCTAATTGTTCATCCAATGACACAAACACATCTATTGGATGCACAAGATTGGTTAAAAACCCTAATTGGACAAGAATTAGCCTAGGGAGGACAAAAATGACCTAATTGTTCATCCAATGACACAAACACAACTATTGGATGCACAAGATTGGTTAGAAACCCTAATTGGACAAGCATAAGCCTAGGGAGGATGAAAATGACCTAAATGTCCATCCAATGAAACAAAAACACCTAATGGATGCACAAGATTGGTTAAAAACCCTAATTGGACAAGAATTAGCCTAGGGAGGACAAAAATGACCTAATTGTTCATCCAATGACACAAACACAACTATTGGATGCACAAGATTGGATAGAAACCCTAATTGAACAAGAATTAGCCTAGGGAGGACGAAAATGACCTAATTGTTCATCCAATGACACAAAACACCTATTGGATGCACAAGATTGGTTAAAAACCCTAATTGGACAAGAATTAGCCTAGGGAGGACGAAAATGACCTAATTGTTCATTCAATGATACAAAAATACCTATTGGATGCACAAGATTGGTTAGAAACCCTAATTGGACAAGATTAAGTGTAGGGAGGTCGAAAATGACATAAAACTCATCCAATGACATAAACACACCTATTGGATGCACAAGATTGGTTAAAAACCCTAATTGGACAAGATTAAGTGTAGGGAGGACGAAAATGACCTAAATGTTCATCCAATGACACAAAACACCTATTGGATGCACAAGATTGGTTAAAAACCCTAATTGGACAAGAATTAGCCTAGGGAGGACGAAAATGACCTAATTGTTCATCCAATGACACAAACACACCAATTGGATGCACAAGATTGGATAGAAACCCTAATTGGACAAGGTTAAGTTTAGGGAGGACGAAAATGACGTAAATATTCGTCCAATGATACAAAACACCTATTGGATGCACAAGATTGGTTAAAAACCCTAATTGGACAAGATAAAGTGTAGGGAGGACGAAAATGACCTAAATATTCATCCAATGACACAAAACACCTATTGGATGCACAAGATTGGTTAAAAACCCTAATTGGACAAGAATTATCATAGGGAGGACGAAAATGACCTAATTGTTCATCCAATGACACAAAACACCTATTGGATGCACAAGATTGGTTAAAAACCCTAATTGGACAAGAATTAGCCTAGGGAGGACGAAAATGACCTAATTGTTCATCCAATGACACAAAAACACCAATTGGATGCACAAGATTGGTTAGAAACCCTAATTGAATAAGATTAAGTGTAGGGAGGACGAAAATGACCTAAATGTTCATCCAATGACACAAAACACCTATTGGATGCACAAGATTGGTTAAAAACCCTAATTGGACAAGAATTAGCCTAGGGAGGACGAAAATGACCTAATAGTTCATCCAATGACACAAAAACACTTATTGGATGCACAAGATTGGTTAGAAACCCTAATTGGACAAGATTAAGTTTAGGGAGGACGAAAATGACCTAATTGTTCATCCAATGACACAAAAACACCTATTGGATGCACAAGATTGGTTAAAAACCCTAATTGGACAAGAATTAGCCTAGGGAGGACGAAAATGACCTAATTGTTCATCCAATGACACAAAACACCTATTGGATGCACACGATTGGTTAGAAACCCTAATTGAATAAGAATTAGCCTAGGGAGGACGAAAATGACCTAATTGTTCATCCAATGACACAAAAACACCTATTGGATGCACAAGATTGGTTAGAAACCCTAATTGGACAAGATTAAGTTTAGGCAGAACGAAAATGACCTAAATGTTCATCCAATGACACAATAACACCTATTGGATGCACAAGATTGGTTAAAAACCCTAATTGGACAAGATTAAGTGTAGGGAGGACGAAAATGACCTAAATGTTCATCCAATGACACAAAACACCTATTGGATGCACAAGATGGGTTAAAAACCCTAATTGGACAAGAATTAGCCTAGGGAGGACGAAAATGATCTAATTGTTCATCCAATGACCCAAAAACACCTATTGGATGCACAAGATTGGTTAGAAACCCTAATTGGACAAGAATTAGCCTAGGGAGGACGAAAATGACCTAATTGTTCATCCAATGACACAAAAACACCTATTGGATGCACAAGATTGGTTGGAAACCATAATTGGACAAGATTAAGTTTAGGGAGGACGGAAATGACGTAAATGTTCATCCAATGACACAAAACACCTATTGGATGCACAAGATTGGTTAAAAAACCTAATTGGACAAGATTAAGTGTAGGGAGGACAAAAGTGACCTAAATGTTCATCCAATGACACGAAACACCTATTGGATGCACAAGATGGGTCAAAAACCCTAATTGGACAAGAATTAGCCTAGGGAGGACGAAAATGATCTAATTGTTCATCCAATGACCCAAAAACACCTATTGGATGCACAAGATTGGTTAGAAACCCTAATTGGACAAGAATTAGCCTAGGGAGGACGAAAATGACCTAATTGTTCATCCAATGACACAAAAACACCTATTGGATGCACAAGATTGGTTAGAAACTCAAATTGGACAAGATTAAATTTAGGGAGGACGAAAATGACATAAATGTTCATCCAATGACACAAAAACCACAACTGGATGCACAAGATTGGTTAGAAACCCTAATTGTTGTAGGGAGGACGAAAATGACCTAAATGTTCATCCCATGACACAAAACACCTATTGGATGTAGAAGATTGGTTACAAACCCTAATTAGACAAGAATTAGGCTAGGGAGGACGAAAATGATCTTATTGTTCATCCAATGACACAAAAACACCTATTGGATGCACAAGATTGGTTAGAAACCCTAATTGGACAAGATTAAGTTTAGGCAGAACGAACATGACCTAAATGTTCATCTAATGACACAAAAACACCTATTGGATGCACAAGATTGGTTAAAAACCCTAATTGGACAAGATTAAGTGTAGGGAGGACGAAAATGACCTAAATGTTCATCCAATGACACAAAACACCTATTGGATGCACAAGATTGGTTAAAAACCCAAATTGGACAAGAATTAGCCTAGGGAGGACGAAAATGACCTAAATGTTCATCCAATGACACAAAACAACTATTGGATGCACAAGATTGGTTAAAAACTCTAATTGGACAAGATTAAGTGAAGGGAGGACGAAAATGACCTAAATATTCTTCCACTGACACAAAACACCGATTGGATGCACAAGATTGGTTAGAAACCCTAATTGGACAAGAATAAGCCTAGGGAGGACAAAAAAGACCTAATTGTTCATCCAATGACACAAAACACCTATTGGATGCACAAGATTGGTTAAAAACCCTAATTGGACAAGATTAAGTGTAGGGAGGACGAAAATGACCTAAATGTTCATCCAATGACACAAAACACCAATTGGATGCACAAGATTGGTTAAAAACCCTAATTGGACAAGAATTAGCCTAGGGAGGACGAAAATGACCTAATTGTTCATCCAATGACACAAAACACCTATTGGATGCACAAGATTGGTTAGAAACCCTAATTGGACAAGATTAAGTTTAGGCAGAACGAAAATGACCTAAATGTTCATCCAATGACACAAAAACACCTATTGGATGCACAAGATTGGTTAGAAACCCTAATTGGACAAGATTAAGTTTAGGCAGAACGAAAATGACCTAAATGTTCATCCAATGACACATAAACACCTATTGGATGCACAAGATTGGTTAGAAACCCTAATTGGACAAGATTAAGTTTAGGCAGAACGAAAATGACCTAAATGTTCATCCAATGACACAATAACACCTATTGGATGCACAAGATTGGTTAAAAACCCTAATTGGACAAGATTAAGTGTAGGGAGGACGAAAATGACCTAAATGTTCGTCCAATGACACAAAACACCTATTAGATGCACAAGATTGGTTAAAAACCCTAATTGGACAAGAATTAGCCTAGGGAGGACGAAAATGACCTAATTGTTCATCCAATGACACAAAACACCTATTGGATGCACAAGATTGGTTAAAAACCCTAATTGGACAAGAATTATCATAGGGAGGACGAAAATGACCTAATTGTTCATCCAATGACACAAAAACACCAATTGGATGCACAAGATTGGTTAGAAACCCTAATTAGAAAAGATAAAGTGTAGGGAGGACGAAAATGACCTAAAATTTTCATCCAATGACACAAAACACCTATTGGATGCACAAGATTGGTTAAAAACCCTAATTGGACAAGAATTATCATAGGGAGGACGAAAATGACCTAATTGTTCATCCAATGACACAAAAACACCAATTGGATGCACAAGATTGGTTAAAAACCCTAATTGGACAAGAATTAGCCTAGGGAGGACGAAAATGACCTAATTGTTCATCCAATGACACAAAACACCTATTGGATGCACAAGATTGGTTAGAAACCCTAATTGGACAAGATTAAGTTTAGGCAGAACGAAAATGACCTAAATGTTCATCCAATGACACAAAAACACCTATTGGATGCACAAGATTGGTTAGAAACCCTAATTGGACAAGATTAAGTTTAGGCAGAACGAAAATGACCTAAATGTTCATCCAATGACACATAAACACCTATTGGATGCACAAGATTGGTTAGAAACCCTAATTGGACAAGATTAAGTTTAGGCAGAACGAAAATGACCTAAATGTTCATCCAATGACACAATAACACCTATTGGATGCACAAGATTGGTTAAAAACCCTAATTGGACAAGATTAAGTGTAGGGAGGACGAAAATGACCTAAATGTTCGTCCAATGACACAAAACACCTATTAGATGCACAAGATTGGTTAAAAACCCTAATTGGACAAGAATTAGCCTAGGGAGGACGAAAATGACCTAATTGTTCATCCAATGACACAAAACACCTATTGGATGCACAAGATTGGTTAGAAACCCTAATTGGACAAGATTAAGTTTAGGCAGAACGAAAATGACCTAAATGTTCATCCAATGACACAAAAACACCTATTGGATGCACAAGATTGGTTAGAAACCCTAATTGGACAAGATTAAGTTTAGGCAGAACGAAAATGACCTAAATGTTCATCCAATGACACATAAACACCTATTGGATGCACAAGATTGGTTAGAAACCCTAATTGGACAAGATTAAGTTTAGGCAGAACGAAAATGACCTAAATGTTCATCCAATGACACAATAACACCTATTGGATGCACAAGATTGGTTAAAAACCCTAATTGGACAAGATTAAGTGTAGGGAGGACGAAAATGACCTAAATGTTCGTCCAATGACACAAAACACCTATTAGATGCACAAGATTGGTTAAAAACCCTAATTGGACAAGAATTAGCCTAGGGAGGACGAAAATGACCTAATTGTTCATCCAATGACACAAAACACCTATTGGATGCACAAGATTGGTTAAAAACCCTAATTGGACAAGAATTAGCCTAGGGAGGACGAAAATGACCTAATTGTTCAACCAATGACACAAAAACACCTATTGGATGCACAAGATTGGTTAGAAACCCTAATTGGACTAGATAAAGTGTAGGGACGACGAAAATGACCTAAATGTTCATCCAATGACACAAAACACCTATTGGACGCACAAGATTGGTCAAAAACCCTAATTGGACCAGATTAAGTGTAGGGAGGACGAAAATGACCTAAATGTTCATCCAATGACACAAAACACGTATTGGATGGACAAGATTGGTTTTAAACCCTAATTGGACAAGAATTAGCCTAGGGAAGACGAAAATGACCTAATTGTTCATCCAATGACATAATTGGACAAGATTAAGTTTAGGGAGGACGAAAATGACCTAAATTATCATCCAATGACACAAACACAACTATTGGATGCACAAGATTGGTTAAAAACCCTAATTGGACAAGATTAAGAGTAGGGAGGACAAAAATGACCTAAATATTCATCCAATGACACAAAACACCTATTGGATGCACAAGATTGGTTAAAAACCCTAATTGGACAAGAATTAGCCTAGGGAGGACGAAAATGACCTAATTGTTCATCCAATGACACAAAAACACCTATTGGATGCACAAGATTGGTTAGAAACCCTAATTGGACAAGCATAAGCCTATGGAGGATGAAAATGACCTAAATGTTCATTCAATGACACAAAAACACCTATTGGATGCACAAGATTGGTTAAAAATCCTAATTGGACAAGATTAAGTGTAGGGAGGACGAAAATGACATAAATATTCGTCCAATGACACAAAAACAACTATTGGATACACAAGATTGGTTAAAAATCCTAATTGGACAAGATTAAGTGTAGGGAGGACGAAAATGACCTAAATGTTCATCCAATGACACAAAACACCTATTGGATGCACAAGATTGGTTAAAAACCCTAATTGGACAAGAATTAGCCTAGGGAGGACGAAAATGACCTAATTGTTCATCCAATGACACAAAAACTCCTATTGGATGCACAAGATTGGTTAGAAACCCTAATTGGAAGAGATTAAGTTTAGGGAGGACGAAAATGACATCAACGTTCATCCAATGAGACAAAAACAACAATTGGATGCACAAGATTGGTTAGAAACCCTAATTGGACAAGATTAAGTGTAGGGAGGACGAAAATGACCTAAATGTTCATCCAATGACACAAAACACCTATTGGATGCACAAGATTGGTTAAAAACCCTAATTGGACAAGAATTAGCCTAGGGAGGACGAAAATGACCTAATTGTTCATCCAATTACACAAAAACACCTATTGGATGCACAAGATTGGTTAGAAACCCTAATTGGAAGACATTAAGTTTAGGGAGGACGAAAATGACATCAATGTTCATCCAATGAGACAAAAACAACAATTGGATGCACAAGATTGGTTAGAAACCCTAATTGGACAAGATTAAGTGTAGGGAGGACGAAAATGACCTAAATGTTCATCCAATGACACAAAACACCTATTGGATGCACAAGATTGGTTAAAAACCCTAATTGGACAAGAATTAGCCTAGGGAGGACGAAAATGACTTAAATGTTCATCCAATGTCACAAAAACACCTATTGGATGCACAAGATTGGTTAGAAACCCTAATTGGACAAGCATAAGCCTAGGGAGGACGAAAATGATCTAAATGTTCATCCAATGACAGAAAAAAACCTATTGGATGCACAAGATTGGTTAGAAACCCTAATTGGACAAGAATTAGCCTAGGCAGGACGAAAATGACTTAAATGTTCATCCAATTACACAAAATACCTATTGGATGCACAAGATTGGTTAAAAACCCTAATTGGATAAGAATTAGCCTAGGGAGGACGAAAATGACCTAATTGTTCATCCAATGACACAAAAACACCTATTGGATGCACAAGATTGGTTAGAAACCCTAATTGGACAAGATTAAGTATAAGGAGGACGAAAATGACCTAATTATTCATCCAATGACACAAAACACCTATTGGATGCACAAGATTGGTTAAAAACCCTAATTGGACAAGATTAAGTTTAGGGAGGACGAAAATGACCTAATTGTTCATCCAACGACAGAAAACACCTATTGGATGCACAAGATTGGTTAGAAACCCTAATTTGACAAGCATAAGCCTAGGGAGGACGAAAATGACCTAATTGTTCATCGAATGACACAAAAACACCTATTGGATGCACAAGATTGGTTAGAAACCCTAATTGGACAAGAATTAGCCTAGGGAGGACGAAAATGACCTAATTGTTCATCCAATGACACAAAAACACCTATTGGATGCACAAGATTGGTCAGAAACCCTAATTGGACAAGATTAAGTTTAGGGAGAACGAAAATGAGCTAAATGTTCATCTAATGACACAAAAACAACAATTGGATGCACAAGATTGGTTAAAAACCCTAATTGGACAAGATTAAGTGTAGGGAGGACGAAAATGACCTAAATGTTCATCCAATGACACAAAACACCTATTGGATGCACAAGATTGGTTAAAAACCCTAATTGGACAAGAATTAGCCTAGGGAGGACGAAAATGACCTAATTGTTCATCCAATGACACCAAAACACCTGTTGGATGCACAAGATTGGTTAATAACCCTAATTGGACAAGAATTAGCCTAGGGAGGACGAAAATGACCTAATTGTTCATCCAATGACACCCAAACCCCTATTGGATGCACAAGATTCGTTAAAAAGCCTAATTGGACAAGAATTAGCCTAGGGAGAACGAAAATGATCTAATTGTTCATCCAATGACACAAAAACACCTATTGGATGCACAAGATTGGTTAAAAACCCTAATTGGACAAGATTAAGTGTAGGGAGGACGAAAATGACCTAAATGTTCATCCAATGACACAAAACACCTATTGGATGCACAAGATTGGTTAAAAACCCTAATTGGACAAGAATTAGCCTAGGGAGGACGAAAATGACCTAATTTTTCATCCAATGACACAAAACACCTATTGGATGCACAAGATTGGTTAAAAACCCTAATTGGACAAGATTAAGTGTAGGGAGGACGAAAATACGAAAATGACCTAAATGTTCTTCCAATGACACAAAACACCTATTGGATGCACAAGATTGGTTAAAAACCCTAATTGGACAAGATTAAGTGTAGGGAGGACGAAAATGACCTAAATGTTCATCCAATGACACAAAACACCTATTGGATGCACAAGATTGGTTAAAAACACTAATTGGATAAGAATAAGCCTAAGGAGGACGAAAATGACCTAAATGTTCATCCAATGACACAAAACACCTATTGGATGCACAAGATTGGTTAAAAACCCTAATTGGACAAGAATTAGCCTAGGGAGGACGAAAATGACCTAATTGTTCATCCAATGACACAAAACACCTATTGGATGCACAAGATTGGTTAAAAACCCTAATTGGACAAGATTAAGTGTAGGGAGGACGAAAACGAAAATGACCTAAATGTTCTTCCAATGACACAAAACACCTATTGGATGCACAAGATTGGTTAAAAACCCTAATTGGACAAGATTAAGTGTAGGGAGGACGAAAATGACCTAAATGTTCATCCAATGACACAAAACACCTATTGGATGCACAAGATTGGTTAAAAACCCTAATTGGACAAGAATAAGCCTAGGGAGGACAAAAATGACCTAATTGTTCATCCAATGACACAAAAACACGTATTGGATGCACAAGATTGGTTGGAAACCATAATTGGACAAGATTAAGTTTAGGGAGGACGAAAATGACCTAAATGTTCATCCCATGACACAAAACACCTATTGGATGTACAAGATTGGTTAGAAACCCTAATTGGACAAGATTAAGTGTAGGGAGGACGAAAATGACCTAATTGTTCATCCAATGACACAAAACACCTATTGGATGCACAAGATTGGTTAGAAACCCTAATTGAACAAGATTTAGCCTAGGGAGGACGAAAATGACCTAATTGTTCATCCAATGACACAAAAACACGTATTCGATGCACAAGATTGGTTAGAAACCCTAATTGGACAAGAATTAGCCTAGGGAGAACGAAAAGGACCTAAATGTTCATCCAATGACACAAAACACCTATTGGATGCACAAGATTGTTTAAAAACCCTAATTGGACAAGATTAAGTGTAGGGAGGACGAAAATGACCTAAATGTTCATCCAATGACACAAAACACCTATTGGATGCACAAGATTGGTTAAAAACCCTAATTGGACAAGAATTAGCCTAGGGAGGACGAAAATGACCTAATTGTTCATCCAATGACAAAAAAACACCTATTGGATGCACAAGATTGGTTAGAAACCCTAATTGGACAAGATTAAGTTTAGGGAGGACGAAAATGACGTAAATGTTCATCCAATGACACAAAACACCTATTAGATGCACAAGATTGGTTAAAAACCCTAATTGGACAAGAATTAGCCTAGGGAGGAAGAAAATGACCTAAATGTTCATCCAATGACACAAATACACCTATTGGATGCACAAGATTGGTTAAAAACCCTAATTGGACAAGAATTAGCCTAGGGAGGACGAAAATGACCTAATTGTTCATCCAATGACACAAAACACCTATTGGATGCACAAGATTGGTTAGAAACCCTAATTGGACAAGATTAAGTTTAGGCAGAACGAAAATGACCTAAATGTTCATCCAATGACACAAAACACCTATTGGATGCACAAGATTGGTTAAAAACCCTAATTGGACAAGAATTAGCCTAGGGAGGACGAAAATGACCTAATTGTTCATCCAATGACACCAAACACCTATTGGATGCACAAGATTGGTTAAAAACCCTAATTGGACAAGAATTAGCCTAGGGAGGACGAAAATGACCTAATTGTTCATCCAATGACACAAAACACCTATTGGATGCACACGATTGGTTAGAAACCCTAATTGAATAAGAATTAGCCTAGGGAGGACGAAAATGACCTAATTGTTCATCCAATGACACAAAAACACGTATTGGATGCACAAGAATGTTTAGAAACACTAATTGGACAACATTAAGTTTAGGGAGGACGGAAATGACGTAAATGTTCATGCAATGACACAAAACACCTATTGGATGCACAAGATTGGTTAAAAACCCTAATTGGACAAGAATTAGTCTAGGGAGGACGAAAATGACCTAATTGTTCATCCAATGACACAAAAACACCTATTGGATGCACAAGATTGGTTAGAAACCCTAATTGGACAAGATTAAGTTTAGGCAGAACGAAAATGACCTAAATGTTCATCCAATGACACATAAACACCTATTGGATGCACAAGATTGGTTAGAAACCCTAATTGGACAAGATTAAGTTTAGGCAGAACGAAAATGACCTAAATGTTCATCCAATGACACAATAACACTTATTGGATGCACAAGATTGGTTAAAAACCCTAATTGGACAAGATTAAGTGTAGGGAGGACGAAAATGACCTAAATGTTCATCCAATGACACAAAACACCTATTGGATGCACACGATTGGTTAGAAACCCTAATTGAATAAGAATTAGCCTAGGGAGGACGAAAATGACCTAATTGTTCATCCAATGACACAAAAACACGTATTGGATGCACAAGAATGTTTAGAAACACTAATTGGACAACATTAAGTTTAGGGAGGACGGAAATGACGTAAATGTTCATGCAATGACACAAAACACCTATTGGATGCACAAGATTGGTTAAAAACCCTAATTGGACAAGAATTAGTCTAGGGAGGACGAAAATGACCTAATTGTTCATCCAATGACACAAAAACACCTATTAGAGGCACAAGATTGGTTAGAAACCCTAATTGGACAAGATTAAGTTTAGGCAGAACGAAAATGACCTAAATGTTCATCCAATGACACAAAACACATATTGGATGCCCAAGATTGGTTAAAAAACCTAATTGGACAAGATTAAGTGTAGGACGGACGAAAATGACCTAAATGTTCATCCAATGACACGAAACACCTATTGGACGCACAAGATGGGTTAAAAACCCTAATTGGACAAGATTAAGTGTAGGAAGGACGAAAATGACCTAAATGTTCATCCAATGACACGAAACACCTATTGGATGCACAAGATGGGTTAAAAACCCTAATTGGACAAGAATTAGCCTAGGGAGAACGAAAATGATCTAATTGTTCATCCAATGACCAAAAACACCTATTGGATGCACAAGATTGGTTAGAAACCCTAATTGGACAAGAGTTAGCCTAGGGAGGACGAAAATGACCTAATTGTTCATCCAATGACACAAAAACACCTATTGGATGCACAAGATTGGTTAGAAACCCTAATTGGACAAGATTAAGTTTAGGGAGGACGAAAATGACATAAATGTTCATCCAATGACACAAAAACCACTATTGGATGCACAAGATTGGTTAGAAACCCTAATAGGACAAGATTAAGTGTAGGGAGGACGAAAATGACCTAAATGTTCATCCCATGACACAAAACACCTATTGGATGCACAAGATTGGTTAGAAACCCTAATTGGACAAGAATTAGGCTAGGGAGGACCAAAATGATCTTATTGTTCATCCAATGACACAAAAAACCTATTGGATGCACAAGATTGGTTAGAAACCCTAATTGGACAAGATTAAGTGTAGGGAGGACGAAAATGACCTAAATGTTCATCCAACGACACAAAACACCTATTGGATGCACAAGATTGGTTAAAAACCCTAATTGGACAAGAATTAGCCTAGGGAGGACGAAAATGACCTAATTGTTCATCCAATGACACAAAACACCTATTGGATGCACACGATTGGTTAGAAACCCTAATTGAATAAGAATTAGCCTAGGGAGGACGAAAATGACCTAATTGTTCATCCAATGACACAAAAACACGTATTGGATGCACAAGAATGTTTAGAAACACTAATTGGACAACATTAAGTTTAGGGAGGACGGAAATGACGTAAATGTTCATGCAATGACACAAAACACCTATTGGATGCACAAGATTGGTTAAAAACCCTAATTGGACAAGATTAAGTTTAGGCAGAACGAAAATGACCTAAATGTTCATCCAATGACACAAAAACACCTATTGGATGCACAAGATTGGTTAGAAACCCTAATTGGACAAGATTAAGTTTAGGCAGAACGAAAATGACCTAAATGTTCATCCAATGACACAAAAACACCTATTGGATGCACAAGATTGGTTAGAAACCCTAATTGGACAAGATTAAGTTTAGGGAGGACGAAAATGACCTAAATGTTCATCCAATGACACAAAAACACCTATTGGATGCACAAGATTGGTTAAAAACCCTAATTGGACAAGAATTAGCCTAGGGAGGACGAAAATGACCTAATTGTTCATCCAATGACACAAAACACCTATTGGATGCACAAGATTGGTTAGAAACATTAATTGGACAAGAATTAGCCTAGGGAGGACGAAAATGACCTAATTGTTCATCCAATGACACAAAAACACCTATTGGATGCACAACATTGGTTAGAAACCCTAATTGGACAAGATTAAGTTTAGGGAGGACGAAAATGACGTAAATGTTCATCCAATGACACAAAACACCTATTGGATGCACAAGATTGGTTAAAAACCCTAATTGGACAAGATTAAGTGTAGGGAGGACGAAAATGACCTAAATGTTCATCCAATGACACAAAACACCTATTGGATGCACAAGATTGGTTAAAAACCCTAATTGGACAAGAATTAGCCTAGGGAGGACGAAAATGACCTAATTGTTCATCCAATGACACAAAGCACCTATTGGATGCACAAGATTGGTTTGAAACATTAATTGGACAAGAATTAGCCTAGGGAGGACGAAAATGACCTAATTGTTCATCCAAAGACACAAAAACACCTATTGGATGCACAAGATTGGTTAGAAACCCTAATTGGACAAGATTAAGTTTAGGGAGGACGAAAATGACCTAATTGTTCATCCAATGACACAAAAACACCTATTGGATGCACAAGATTGGTTAGAAACCCTAATTGGACTAGATTAAGTTTAGGGAGGACGAAAATGACGTAAATGTTCATCCAATGACACAAAACACCTATTGGATGCACAAGATTGGTTAAAAACCCTAATTGGACAAGATTAAGTGTAGGGAGGACGAAAATGACCTAATTGTTCATCCAATGACACAAAACACCTATTGGATGCACAACATTGGTTAGAAACCCTAATTGGACAAGATTAAGTGTAGGGAGGACGAAAATGACCTAATTGTTCGTCCAATGACACAAAACACCTATTGGATGCACAAGATTGGTTAAAAACCCTAATTGGACAAGATTAAGTGTAGGGAGGACGAAAATGACCTAAATGTTCATCCAATGACACAAAACACCTATTGGATGCACAAGATTGGTTAAAAACCCTAATTGGACAAGAATTAGCCTAGGGAGGACGAAAATGACCTAATTGTTCATCCAATGACACAAAAACACTTATTCGATGCACAAGATTGGTTAGAAACCCTAATTGGACAAGAATTAGCCTAGGGAGGACGAAAAGGACCTAAATGTTCATCCAATGACACAAAACACCTATTGGATGCACAAGATTGGTTAAAAACCCTAATTGGACAAGGTTAAGTGAAGGGAGGACGAAAATGACCTAAATATTCTTCCAATGACACAAAAACACCGATTGGATGCACAAGATTGGTTAGAAAACCTAATTGGAAAAGAATAAGCCTAGGGAGCACAAAAATGACCTAATTGTTCATCCAATGACACAAAAACACGTATTGGATGCACATGATTGGTTGGAAACCATAATTGGACAAGATTAAGTTTAGGGAGGACAAAAATGACCTAATTGTTCATCCAATGACACAAAACACCTATTGGATGCACAAGATTGGTTAAAAACCCTAATTGGACAAGATTAAGTATAGGGAGGACGAAAATGACCTAAATGTTCATCCAATGACACAAAACACCTATTGGATGCACAAGATTGGTTAAAAACCCTAATTGGACAAGAATTAACCTAGGGAGGACGAAAATGACCTAATTGTTCATCCAATGACACAAAACACCTATTGGATGTACAAGATTGGTTAGAAACCCTAATTGAACAAGATTTAGCCTAGGGAGGACGAAAATGACCTAATTGTTCATCCAATGACACAAAAACACGTATTCGATGCACAAGATTGGTTAAAAACCCTAATTGGACAAGATTAAGTGTAGGGAGGACGAAAATGACCTAAATGTTCATCCAATGACACAAAACACCTATTGGATGCACAAGATTGGTTAAAAACCCTAATTGGACAAGAATTATCATAGGGCGGACGAAAATGACCTAATTGTTCATCCAATGACACAAAACACCTATTGGATGCACAAGATTGGTTAAAAACCCTAATTGGACAAGAATTAGCCTAGGGAGGACGAAAATGACCTAATTGTTCATCCAATGACACAAAAACACCTATTGAATGCACAAGATTGGTTAGAAACCCTAATTGGACAAGATTAAGTGTAGGGAGGTCGAAAATGACATAAAAATCATCCAACGACACAAACACACCTATTGGATGCACAAGATTGGTTAAAAACCCTAATTGGACAAGAAGAAGCCTAGGGAGGTCGAAAATGACCTAATTGTTCATCCAATGACACAAACACAACTATTGGATGCACAAGATTGGTTAGAAACTCTAATTGAACAAGCATAAGCCTAGGGAAGATGAAAATGACCTAAATGTTCATCCAATGACACAAAACACCTATTGGATGCACAGGATTGGTTAGAAACACAAATTGGACAAGATTAAGTTTAGGGAGGACGAAAATGACCTAATTGTGGATCCAATGACACAAAACACCTAATGGATGCACAAGATTGCTTAAAAACCCTAATTGGACAAGATTAAGTGTAGGGAGGACGAAAATGACCTAAATGTTCATCCAATGACACAAAACACCTATTGGATGCACAAGATTGGTTAAAAACCCTAATTGGACAAGATTAAGTGTAGGGAGGACGAAAATGACCTAAATGTTCATCCAATGACACAAAACACCTATTGGATGCACAAGATTGGTTAAAAACCCTAATTGGACAAGATTAAGTTGAGGGAGGATGAAAATGACCTAAATGTTCATCCAATGACACAAAACACCTATTGGATGCACAAGATTGGTTAAAAACCCTAATTGGATAAGAATTAGCCTAGGGAGGACGAAAATGACCTAATTGTTCATCCAATGACACAAAAACACCTATTGGATGCACAAGATTGGTTAGAAACCCTAATTGGACAAGATTAAGTTTAGGGAGGACGAAAATGACGTAAATGTTCATCCAATGACACAAAACACCTATTAGATGCACAAGATTGGTTAAAAACCCTAATTGGACAAGAATTAGCCTAGGGAGGAAGAAAATGACCTAAATGTTCATCCAATGACACAAATACACCTATTGGATGCACAAGATTGGTTAAAAACCCTAAT
Source organism: Cicer judaicum (assembly GCA_037974835.1). NCBI lineage: Eukaryota > Viridiplantae > Streptophyta > Magnoliopsida > Fabales > Fabaceae > Cicer > Cicer judaicum. Next base: position 706,932 of record JBBPBS010000300.1, on the reverse strand, counting down.
TGGACAAGAATTAGCCTAGGGAGGACGAAAATGACCTAATTGTTCATCCAATGACACAAAACACCTATTGGATGCACAAGATTGGTTAGAAACCCTAATTGGACAAGATTAAGTTTAGGCAGAACGAAAATGACCTAAATGTTCATCCAATGACACAAAACACCTATTGGATGCACAAGATTGGTTAAAAACCCTAATTGGACAAGAATTAGCCTAGGGAGGACGAAAATGACCTAATTGTTCATCCAATGACACCAAACACCTATTGGATGCACAAGATTGGTTAAAAACCCTAATTGGACAAGAATTAGCCTAGGGAGGACGAAAATGACCTAATTGTTCATCCAATGACACAAAACACCTATTGGATGCACACGATTGGTTAGAAACCCTAATTGAATAAGAATTAGCCTAGGGAGGACGAAAATGACCTAATTGTTCATCCAATGACACAAAAACACGTATTGGATGCACAAGAATGTTTAGAAACACTAATTGGACAACATTAAGTTTAGGGAGGACGGAAATGACGTAAATGTTCATGCAATGACACAAAACACCTATTGGATGCACAAGATTGGTTAAAAACCCTAATTGGACAAGAATTAGTCTAGGGAGGACGAAAATGACCTAATTGTTCATCCAATGACACAAAAACACCTATTGGATGCACAAGATTGGTTAGAAACCCTAATTGGACAAGATTAAGTTTAGGCAGAAGGAAAATGACCTAAATGTTCATCCAATGACACAATAACACCTATTGGATGCACAAGATTGGTTAAAAACCCTAATTGGACAAGATTAAGTGTAGGGAGGACGAAAATGACCTAAATGTTCATCCAATGACACAAAACACCTATTGGATGCACAAGATTGGTTAAAAACCCTAATTGGACAAGAATTAGCCTAGGGAGGACGAAAATGACCTAATTGTTCATCCAATGACACAAAACACCTATTCGATGCACAAGATTGGTTAAAAACCCTAATTGGACAAGAATTAGCCTATGGAGGACGAAAATGACCTAATTGTTCATCCAATGACACAAAACACCAATTGGATGCACACGATTGGTTAGAAACCCTAATTGAATAAGAATTAGCCTAGGGAGGACGAAAATGACCTAATTGTTCATCCAATGACACAAAAACATGTATTGGATGCACAAGAATGTTTAGAAACACTAATTGGACAACATTAAGTTTAGGGAGGACGGAAATGACGTAAATGTTCATGCAATGACATAAAACACCTATTGGATGCACAAGATTGGTTAAAAACCCTAATTGGACAAGAATTAGTCTAGGGAGGACGAAAATGACCTAATTGTTCATCCAATGACACAAAAACACCTATTAGAGGCACAAGATTGGTTAGAAACCCTAATTGGACAAGATTAAGTTTAGGCAGAACGAAAATGACCTAAATGTTCATCCAATGACACAAAACACATATTGGATGCTCAAGATTGGTTAAAAAACCTAATTGGACAAGATTAAGTGTAGGAAGGACGAAAATGACCTAAATGTTCATCCAATGACACGAAACACCTATTGGATGCACAAGATGGGTTAAAAACCCTAATTGGACAAGAATTAGCCTAGGGAGAACGAAAATGATCTAATTGTTCATCCAATGACCAAAAACACCTATTGGATGCACAAGATTGGTTAGAAACCCTAATTGGACAAGAGTTAGCCTAGGGAGGACGAAAATGACCTAATTGTTCATCCAATGACACAAAAACACCTATTGGATGCACAAGATTGGTTAGAAACCCTAATTGGACAAGATTAAGTTTAGGGAGGACGAAAATGACATAAATGTTCATCCAATGACACAAAAACCACTATTGGATGCACAAGATTAATTAGAAACCCTAATAGGACAAGATTAAGTGTAGGGAGGACGAAAATGACCAAAATGTTCATCCCATGACACAAAACACCTATTGGATGGACAAGTTGGTTAGAAACCCTAATTGGACAAGAATTAGGCTAGGGAGGACCAAAATGATCTTATTGTTCATCCAATGACACAAAAACACCTATTGGATGCACCAGATTGGTTAGAAACCCTAATTGGACAAGATTAAGTGTAGGGAGGACGAAAATGACCTAAATGTTCATCCAACGACACAAAACACCTATTGGATGCACAAGATTGGTTAAAAACCCTAATTGGACAAGAATTAGCCTAGGGAGGACGAAAATGACCTAATTGTTCATCCAATGACACAAAACACCAATTGGATGCACACGATTGGTTAGAAACCCTAATTGAATAAGAATTAGCCTAGGGAGGACGAAAATAACCTAATTGTTCATCCAATGACACAAAAACACGTATTGGATGCACAAGAATGTTTAGAAACACTAATTGGACAACATCAAGTTTAGGGAGGACGGAAATGACGTAAATGTTCATGCAATGACACAAAACACCTATTGGATGCACAAGATTGGTTAAAAACCCTAATTGGACAAGAATTAGTCTAGGGAGGACGAAAATGACCTAATTGTTCATCCAATGACACAAAAACACCTATTAGAGGCACAAGATTGGTTAGAAACCCTAATTGGACAAGATTAAGTTTAGGCAGAACGAAAATGACCTAAATGTTCATCCAATGACACAAAACACATATTGGATGCTCAAGATTGGTTAAAAAACCTAATTGGACAAGATTAAGTGTAGGAAGGACGAAAATGACCTAAATGTTCATCCAATGACACGAAACACCTATTGGATGCACAAGATGGGTTAAAAACCCTAATTGGACAAGAATTAGCCTAGGGAGAACGAAAATGATCTAATTGTTCATCCAATGACCAAAAACACCTATTGGATGCACAAGATTGGTTAGAAACCCTAATTGGACAAGAGTTAGCCTAGGGAGGACGAAAATGACCTAATTGTTCATCCAATGACACAAAAACACCTATTGGATGCACAAGATTGGTTAGAAACCCTAATTGGACAAGATTAAGTTTAGGGAGGACGAAAATGACATAAATGTTCATCCAATGACACAAAAACCACTATTGGATGCACAAGATTAATTAGAAACCCTAATAGGACAAGATTAAGTGTAGGGAGGACGAAAATGACCAAAATGTTCATCCCATGACACAAAACACCTATTGGATGGACAAGTTGGTTAGAAACCCTAATTGGACAAGAATTAGGCTAGGGAGGACCAAAATGATCTTATTGTTCATCCAATGACACAAAAACACCTATTGGATGCACCAGATTGGTTAGAAACCCTAATTGGACAAGATTAAGTGTAGGGAGGACGAAAATGACCTAAATGTTCATCCAACGACACAAAACACCTATTGGATGCACAAGATTGGTTAAAAACCCTAATTGGACAAGAATTAGCCTAGGGAGGACGAAAATGACCTAATTGTTCATCCAATGACACAAAACACCAATTGGATGCACACGATTGGTTAGAAACCCTAATTGAATAAGAATTAGCCTAGGGAGGACGAAAATAACCTAATTGTTCATCCAATGACACAAAAACACGTATTGGATGCACAAGAATGTTTAGAAACACTAATTGGACAACATCAAGTTTAGGGAGGACGGAAATGACGTAAATGTTCATGCAATGACACAAAACACCTATTGGATGCACAAGATTGGTTAAAAACCCTAATTGGACAAGAATTAGTCTAGGGAGGACGAAAATGACCTAATTGTTCATCCAATGACACAAAACACATATTGGATGCTCAAGATTGGTTAAAAAACCTAATTGGACAAGATTAAGTGTAGGAAGGACGAAAATGACCTAAATGTTCATCCAATGACACGAAACACCTATTGGATGCACAAGATGGGTTAAAAACCCTAATTGGACAAGAATTAGCCTAGGGAGAACGAAAATGATCTAATTGTTCATCCAATGACCAAAAACACCTATTGGATGCACAAGATTGGTTAGAAACCCTAATTGGACAAGAGTTAGCCTAGGGAGGACGAAAATGACCTAATTGTTCATCCAATGACACAAAAACACGTATTGGATGCACAAGAATGTTTAGAAACACTAATTGGACAACATTAAGTTTAGGGAGGACAGAAATGACGTAAATGTTCATGCAATGACACAAAACACCTATTGGATGCACAAGATTGGTTAAAAACCCTAATTGGACAAGAATTAGTCTAGGGAGGACGAAAATGACCTAATTGTTCATCCAATGACACAAAAACACCTATTGGATGCACAAGATTGGTTAGAAACCCTAATTGGACAAGATTAAGTTTAGGCAGAACGAAAATGACCTAAATGTTCATCCAATGACACAATAACACCTATTGGATGCACAAGATTGGTTAAAAACCCTAATTGGACAAGATTAAGTGTAGGGAGGACGAAAATGACCTAAATGTTCATCCAATGACACAAAACACCTATTGGATGCACAAGATTGGTTAAAAACCCTAATTGGACAAGAATTAGCCTAGGGAGGACGAAAATGACCTAATTGTTCATCCAATGACACAAAACACCAATTGGATGCACACGATTGGTTAGAAACCCTAATTGAATAAGAATTAGCCTAGGGAGGACGAAAATGACCTAATTGTTCATCCAATGACACAAAAACACGTATTGGATGCACAAGAATGTTTAGAAACACTAATTGGACAACATCAAGTTTAGGGAGGACGGAAATGACGTAAATGTTCATGCAATGACACAAAACACCTATTGGATGCTCAAGATTGGTTAAAAACCCTAATTGGACAAGACTTAGTCTAGGGAGGACGAAAATGACCTAATTGTTCATCCAATGACACAAAAACACCTATTAGAGGCACAAGATTGGTTAGAAACCCTAATTGGACAAGATTAAGTTTAGGCAGAACGAAAATGAACTAAATGTTCATCCAATGACACAAAACACATATTGGATGCTCAAGATTGGTTAAAAAACCTAATTGGACAAGATTAAGTGTAGGAAGGACGAAAATGACCTAAATGTTCATCCAATGACACGAAACACCTATTGGATGCACAAGATGGGTTAAAAACCCTAATTGGACAAGAATTAGCCTAGGGAGGACGAAAATGGTCTAATTGTTCATCCAATGACCAAAAACACCTATTGGATGCACAAGATTGGTTAGAAACCCTAATTGGACAAGAGTTAGCCTAGGGAGGACGAAAATGACCTAATTGTTCATCCAATGACACAAAAACACCTATTGGATGCACAAGATTGGTTAGAAACCCTAATTGGACAAGATTAAGTTTAGGGAGGACGAAAATGACATAAATGTTCATCCAATGACACAAAAACCACTATTGGATGCACAAGATTAATTAGAAACCCTAATAGGACAAGATTAAGTGTAGGGAGGACGAAAATGACCAAAATGTTCATCCCATGACACAAAACACCTATTGGATGGACAAGTTGGTTAGAAACCCTAATTGGACAAGAATTAGGCTAGGGAGGACCAAAATGATCTTATTGTTCATCCAATGACACAAAAACACCTATTGGATGCACCAGATTGGTTAGAAACCCTAATTGGACAAGATTAAGTGTAGGGAGGACGAAAATGACCTAAATGTTCATCCAACGACACAAAACACCTATTGGATGCACAAGATTGGTTAAAAACCCTAATTGGACAAGAATTAGCCTAGGGAGGACGAAAATGACCTAATTGTTCATCCAATGACACAAAACACCAATTGGATGCACACGATTGGTTAGAAACCCTAATTGAATAAGAATTAGCCTAGGGAGGACGAAAATGACCTAATTGTTCATCCAATGACACAAAAACATGTATTGGATGCACAAGAATGTTTAGAAACACTAATTGGACAACATTAAGTTTAGGGAGGACGGAAATGACGTAAATGTTCATGCAATGACATAAAACACCTATTGGATGCACAAGATTGGTTAAAAACCCTAATTGGACAAGAATTAGTCTAGGGAGGACGAAAATGACCTAATTGTTCATCCAATGACACAAAAACACCTATTAGAGGCACAAGATTGGTTAGAAACCCTAATTGGACAAGATTAAGTTTAGGCAGAACGAAAATGACCTAAATGTTCATCCAATGACACAAAACACATATTGGATGCTCAAGATTGGTTAAAAAACCTAATTGGACAAGATTAAGTGTAGGAAGGACGAAAATGACCTAAATGTTCATCCAATGACACGAAACACCTATTGGATGCACAAGATGGGTTAAAAACCCTAATTGGACAAGAATTAGCCTAGGGAGAACGAAAATGATCTAATTGTTCATCCAATGACCAAAAACACCTATTGGATGCACAAGATTGGTTAGAAACCCTAATTGGACAAGAGTTAGCCTAGGGAGGACGAAAATGACCTAATTGTTCATCCAATGACACAAAAACACCTATTGGATGCACAAGATTGGTTAGAAACCCTAATTGGACAAGATTAAGTTTAGGGAGGACAAAAATGACATAAATGTTCACCCAATGACACAAAAACCACTATTGGATGCACAAGATTGGTTAGAAACCCTAATAGGACAAGATTAAGTGTAGGGAGGACGAAAATGACCTAAATGTTCATCCCATGACACAAAACACCTATTGGATGCACAAGATTGGTTAGAAACCCTTATTGGACAAGAATTAGGCTAGGGAGGACCAAAATGATCTTATTGTTCATCCAATGACACAAAAACACCTATTGGATGCACAAGATTGGTTACAAACCCTAATTGGACAAGATTAAGTGTAGGGAGGACGAAAATGACCTAAATGTTCATCCATTGACACAAAACACCTATTGGATGCACAAGATTAGTTAAAAACCCTAATTGGACAAGAATTATCCTAGGGAGGACGAAAATGACCTAATTGTTCATCCAATGACATAAAACACCTATTGGATGCACACGATTGGTTAGAAACCCTAATTGAATAAGAATTAGCCTAGGGAGGACGAAAATGACCTAATTGTTCATCCAATGACACAAAAACACGTATTGGATGCACAAGAATGTTTAGAAACACTAATTGGACAACATTAAATTTAGGGAGGACGGAAATGACGTAAATGTTCATGCAATGACACAAAACACCTATTGGATGCACAAGATTGGTTAAAAACCCTAATTGGACAAGAATTAGTCTAGGGAGGACGAAAATGACCTAATTGTTCATCCAATGACACAAAAACACCTATTGGATGCACAAGATTGGTTAGAAACCCTAATTGGACAAGATTAAGTTTAGGCAGAACGAAAATGACCTAAATGTTCATCCAATGACACAAAAACACCTATTGGATCTACAAGATTGGTTAGAAACCCTAATTGTACAAGATTAAGTTTAGGCAGAACGAAAATGACCTAAATGTTCATCCAATGACACAATAACACCTATTGGATGCACAAGATTGGTTAAAAACCCTAATTGGACAAGATTAAGTGTAGGGAGGACGAATATGACCTAAATGTTCATCCAATGACACAAAACACCTATTGGATGCACAAGATTGGTTAAAAACCCTAATTGGACAAGAATTAGCCTAGGGAGGACGAAAATGACCTAATTGTTCATCCAATGACACAAAACACCTATTGGATGCACAAGATTGGTGAAAAACCCTAATTGGACAAGAATTAGCCTAGGGAGGACGAAAATGACCTAAATGTTCATCCAATGACACAAAACACCTATTGGATGCACAAGATTGGATAAAAACCCTAATTGGACAAGAATTAGCCTAGGGAGGACGAAAATGACCTAAATGTTCATCCAATGACACAAAACACCTATTGGATGCACAAGATTTGTTAAAAACCCTAATTGGACAAGATTAAGTGTAGGGAGGACGAAAATGACCTAAATGTTCATCCAATGACACAAAACACCTATTGGATGCACAAGATTGGTTAAAAACCCTAATTGGACAAGAATTAGCCTAGGGAGGACAAAAATGACCTAAATGTTCATCCAAGGACACAAAACACCTATTGGATGCACAAGATTGGTTAAAAACCCTAATTGGACAAGAATTAGCCTAGGGAGCACGAAAATGACCTAAGTGTTCATCCAATGACACAAAAACACCTATCGGATGCACAAGATTGGTTAGAAACCCTAATAGGACAATATTAAGTTTAGGGAGGACGAAAGTGACCTAAATGTTCATCCAATGACACAAACACAACTATTGGATGCACAAGATTGGTTAAAAACCCTAATTGGACAAGAATTAGCCTAGGGAGGACGGAAATGACCTAATTTTTCATCCAATGACACAAAAACACCCATTGGATGCACAAGATTGGTTAAAAACCTTAACTAGACAAGATTAAGTGTAGGGAGGACGAAAATGACCTAAATGTTCATCCAATGACACAAAACACCTATTGGATGCACAAGATTGGTTAAAAACCCTAATTGGACAAGAATTAGCCTAGGGAGGACGAAAATGACCTAATTGTTCATCCAATGACACAAAACACCTATTCGATGCACAAGATTGGTTAAAAACCCTAATTGGACAAGAATTATCCTAGGGAGGAACAAATTGACCTAATTGTTCATCCAATGACACAAAAACACCAATTGGATGCACAAGATTGGTTAGAAACCCTAATTGGACAAGATAAAGTGTAGGGAGGACGAAAATGACCTAAATATTCATCCAATGACACAAAACACCTATTGGATGCACAAGATTGGTTAAAAACCCTAATCGAACAAGATTAAGTGTAGGGAGGACGAAAATGACCTAAATGTTCATCCAATGACACAAAACACCTATTGGATGCACAAGATTGGTTAAAAACCCTAATTGGACAAGAATTATCCTAGGGAGGACGAAAATGACCTAATTGTTCATCCAATGACACAAATACACCTATTGGATGCACAAGATTGGTTAGAAACCCTAATTGGACAATGTTAAGTTTAGGGAGGACGAAAATGACGTAAATATTCGTCCATTGATACAAAACACCTATTGGATGCACAAGATTGGTTAGAAACCCTAATTGGACAAGATAAAGTGTAGGGAGGACGAAAATGACCTAAATGTTCATCCAATGACACAAAACACTTATTGGATGCACAAGATTGGTTAAAAACCCTAATTAGACAAGATTAAGGGTAGGGAGGACGAAAATGACCTAAATATTCATCCAATGACACAAAACACCTATTGGATGCACAAGATTGGTTAAAAACCCTAATTGGACAAGATTAAGTGTAGGGAGGACGAAAATGACCTAAATGTTCATCCAATGACACAAAACACCTATTGGATGCACAAGATTGGTTAAAAACCCTAATTGGACAAGAATTATCCTAGGGAGAACGAAAATGACCTAATTGTTCATCCAATGACACAAACACACCTATTGGATGCACAAGATTGGTTAGAAACCCTAATTGGACAAGGTTAAGTTTAGGGAGGACGAAAATGACGTAAATATTCGTCCAATGATACAAAACACCTATTGGATGCACAAGATTGGTTAGAAACCCTAATTGGACAAGATTAAGTGTAGGGAGGACGAAAATGACCTAAATGTTCATCCAATGACACAAAACACCTATTGGATGCACAAGATTGGTTAAAAACCCTAGTTGGACAAGAATTAGCCCAGGGAGGACGAAAATAACCTAATAGTTCATCCAATGACACAAAAACACCTATTTGTTGCACAAGATTGGTTAGAAACCCTTATTGGACAAGATTAAGTTTAGGGAGGACGAAAATGACCTAGTTGTTCATCCAATGACACAAAAACACCTATTCGATGTACAAGATTGGTTCGAAATCCTAATTGGACAAGATTAAGCCTAGGGAGGACGAAAAGGACCTAAATGTTCATCCAATGACACAAAACACCTATTGGATGCACATGATTGGTTAAAAACCCTAATTGGACAAGATTAAGTGAAGGGAGGACGAAAATGACCTAAATATTCTTCCAATGACATAAAAACACCGATTGGATGCACAAGATTGGTCAGAAACCCTAATTGGACAAGATTAAGTTTAGGGAGAACGAAAATGACCTAAATGTTCATCCAATGACACAAAAACACCTATTGGATGCACAAGATTGGTTAAAAACCCTAATTGGACAAGAATTAGCCTAGGGAGGACGAAAATGACCTAATTGTTCATCCAATGACACAAAAGACCAATTGGATGCACAAGATTGGTTAGAAATCCTAATTGGACAAGATTAAGTTTAGGGGCGACGAAAATGACCTAAATGTTCATCCAATGACACAAAAGCACCTATTGGATGCACAAGATTGGTTAAAAACCCTAATTGGACAAGAATTAGCCTAGGTAGGACGAAAATGACTTAAATATTCTTCCAATGACACAAAAACACCTATTGGATGCACAAGATTGGTTAGAAGAACTAATTGGACAAGAATAAGCCTAGGGAGGACGAAAATGACCTTATTGTTCATCCAATGACACAAAAACACCTATTGGATGCACAAGATTGGTTAGAAACCCTAATTGGACAAGATTAAGTTTAGGGGGGACGTAAATGACCTAAATGTTCATCCAATGACACAAAACACCTATTGGATGCACAAGATTGGTTAAAAACCCTAATTGGACAAGAATTAGCCTAGGGAGGACGAAAATGACCTAATTGTTCATCCAATGACACAAAACACCTATTGGATGCACACGATTGTTTAAAAACCCTAATTGGACAAGATTAAGTGTAGGGAGGACGAAAATGACCTAAATGTTCATCCAATGACACAAAACACCTATTGGATGCACAAGATTGGTTAAAAACCCTAATTGGACAAGAATTAGCCTAGGGAGGACGAAAATGACCTAATTGTTCATCCAATGACACAAAACACCTATTGGATGCACAAGATTGGTTAGAAACATTAATTGGACAAGAATTAGCCTAGGGAGGACGAAAATGACCTAATTGTTCATCCAAAGACACAAAAACACCTATTGGATGCACAAGATTGGTTAGAAACCCTAATTGGACAAGATTAAGTGTAGGGAGGACGAAAATGACGTAAATGTTCATCCAATGACACAAAACACCTATTGGATGCACAAGATTGGTTAAAAACCCTAATTGGACAAGATTAAGTGTAGGGAGGACGAAAATGACCTAAATGTTCATCCAATGACACAAAACACCTATTGGATGCACAAGATTGGTTAAAAACCCTAGTTGGACAAGAATTAGCCCAGGGAGGACGAAAATAACCTAATAGTTCATCCAATGACACAAAAACACCTATTTGTTGCACAAGATTGGTTAGAAACCCTAATTGGACAAGATTAAGTTTAGGGAGGACGAAAATGACCTAGTTGTTCATCCAATGACACAAAAACACCTATTTGATGTACAAGATTGGTTCGAAATCCTAATTGGACAAGATTAAGCCTAGGGAGGACGAAAAGGACCTAAATGTTCATCCAATGACACAAAACACCTATTGGATGCACATGATTGGTTAAAAACCCTAATTGGACAAGATTAAGTGAAGGGAGGACGAAAATGACCTAAATATTCTTCCAATGACATAAAAACACCGATTGGATGCACAAGATTGGTCAGAAACCCTAATTGGACAAGATTAAGTTTAGGGAGAACGAAAATGACCTAAATGTTCATCCAATGACACAAAAACACCTTTTGGATGCACAAGATTGGTTAAAAACCCTAATTGGACAAGATTAAGTGTAGGGAGGACGAAAATGACCTAAATGTTCATCCAATCACACAAAACACCTATTGGATGCACAAGATTGGTTAAAAACCCTAGTTGGACAAGAATTAGCCCAGGGAGGACGAAAATAACCTAATAGTTCATCCAATGACACAAAAACACCTATTTGATGCACAAGATTGGTTAGAAACCCTAATTGGACAAGATTAAGTTTAGGGAGGACGAATATGACCTAATTGTTCATCCAATGACACAAAAACACCTATTTGATGCACAAGATTGGTTCGAAATCCTAATTGGACAAGATTAAGCCTAGGGAGGACGAAAAGGACCTAAATGTTCATCGAATGACACAAAAACACCTATTGGATGCACAAGATTGGTTAAAAACCCTAATTGGACAAGATTAAGTGTAGGGAGGACGAAAATGACCTAAATGTTCATCCAATGACACAAAACACCTATTGGATGCACAAGATTGGTTAAAAACCCTAATTGGACAAGAATTAGCCTAGGGAGGACGAAAATGACCTAATTGTTCATCCAATGACACAAAAACACCTATTGGATGCACAAGATTGGTTAGAAACATTAATTGGACAAGAATTAGCCTTGGGAGGACGAAAATGACCTAATTGTTCATCCAATGACACAAAAACACCTATTGGATGCACAAGATTGGTTAAAAACCCTAATTGGACAAGATTAAGTGTAGGGAGGACGAAAATGACCTAAATGTTCATCCAATGACACAAAACACCTATTGGATGCACAAGATTGGTTAAAAACCCTAATTGGACAAGAATTAGCCTAGGGAGGATGAAAATCACCTAATTGTTCATCCAATGACACAAAAACACCTAATGGATGCACAAGATTCGTTAGAAACCCTAATTGGACAAGATTAAGTTTAGGGAGGACGAAAATGACCTAATTGTTCATCCGATGACACAAAACACCTATTGGATGCACAAGATTTGTTAAAAACCCTAATTGGACAAGATTAAGTGTATGGAGGACGAAAATGACGTAAATGTTCATCCAACAACACAAAACACCTAATGGATGCACAAGATTGGTTAGAAACCCTAATTGGACAAGATTAAGTTTAGGGTGCACGAAAATGACCTAATTGTTCATCCAATGACACAAAACACCTATTGGATGCACAAGATTGGTTTAAAACCCAAATTGGACAAGAATTAGCCTAGGGAGGACAAAAATGACCTAAATGTTCATCCAATGACACAAAACACCTAATGGATGCACAAGATTGGTTAAAAACCCTAATTGGACAAGAATTAGCCTAGGGAGGACGAAAATGACCTAATTGTTCATCCAATGACACAAAACACCTATTGGATGCACAAGATTGGTTAAAAACCCTAATTGGACAAGATTAAGCGTAGGGAGGACGAAAATACGAAAATGACCTAAATGTTCTTCCAATGACACAAAACACCTATTGGATGCACAAGATTGGTTAAAAACCCTAATTGGACAAGATTAAGTGTAGGGAGGACGAAAATGACCTAAATGTTCATCCAATGACACAAAACACCTATTGGATGCACAAGATTGGTTAAAAACCCTAATTGGACAAGATTAAGTGTAGGGAGGACGAAAATGTCCTAAGTGTTCATCCAATGACACAAAACACCTATTGGATGCACAAGATTGGTTAAAAACCCTAATTGGACAAGAATTAGCCTAGGGAGGACGAAAATGACCTAATTGTTCATCCAATGACACAAAACACCTATTGGATGCACAAGATTGGTTAAAAACCCTAATTGGACAAGATTAAGTGTAGGGAGGACGAAAATACGAAAATGACCTAAATGTTCTTCCAATGACACAAAACACCTATTGGATGCACAAGATTGGTTAAAAACCCTAATTGGACAAGATTAAGTGTAGGGAGGACGAAAATGACCTAAATGTTCATCCAATGACACAAAACACCTATTGGATGCACAAGATTGGTTAAAAACACTAATTGGATAAGAATAAGCCTAAGGAGGACGAAAATGACCTAAATGTTCATCCAATGACACAAAACACCTATTGGATGCACAAGATTGGTTAAAAACCCTAATTGGACAAGAATTAGCCTAGGGAGGACGAAAATGACCTAATTGTTCATCCAATGACACAAAACACCTATTGGATGCACAAGATTGGTTAAAAACCCTAATTGGACAAGATTAAGTGTAGGGAGGACGAAAACGAAAATGACCTAAATGTTCTTCCAATGACACAAAACACCTATTGGATGCACAAGATTGGTTAAAAACCCTAATTGGACAAGATTAAGTGTAGGGAGGACGAAAATGACCTAAATGTTCATCCAATGACACAAAACACCTATTGGATGCACAAGATTGGTTAAAAACACTAATTGGACAAGATTAAGTGTGGGGAGGACGAAAATGACCTAAATGTTCATCCAATGACACAAAACACCTATTGCATGCACAACATTGGTTAGAAACCCTAATTGGACAAGAATAAGCCTAGGGAGAACGAAAATGACCTAAATGTTCATCCAATGACACAAAAACAGCAATTGGAACAAGATTGGATAGAAACCCTAATTGGACAAGCATAAGCCTAGCGAGGATGAAAATAACCTAAATGTTCATCCAATGACACAAAACACCTATTGGATGCACAAGATTGGTTAAAAACCCTAATTGGACAAGATTAAGTGTAGGGAGGACGAAAATGACCTAAATGTTCATCCAATGACACAAAACACCTATTGGATGCACAAGATTGGTTAAAAACCCTAGTTGGACAAGAATTAGCCCAGGGAGGACGAAAATAACCTAATAGTTCATCCAATGACACAAAAACACCTATTTGTTGCACAAGATTGGTTAGAAACCCTAATTGGACAAGATTAAGTTTAGGGAGGACGAAAATGACCTAGTTGTTCATCCAATGACACAAAAACACCTATTTGATGTACAAGATTGGTTCGAAATCCTAATTGGACAAGATTAAGCCTAGGGAGGACGAAAAGGACCTAAATGTTCATCCAATGACACAAAACACCTATTGGATGCACAAGATTGGCTAAAAACCCTAATTGGACAAGATTAAGTGAAGGGAGGACGAAAATGACCTAAATATTCTTCCAATGACATAAAAACACCGATTGGATGCACAAGATTGGTCAGAAACCCTAATTGGACAAGATTAAGTTTAGGGAGAACGAAAATGACCTAAATGTTCATCCAATGACACAAAAACACCTTTTGGATGCACAAGATTGGTTAAAAACCCTAATTGGACAAGGTTAAGTGTAGGGACGACGAAAATGACCTAAATGTTCATCCAATGACACAAAACACCTATTAGATGCACAAGATTGGTTAAAAACCCTAGTTGGACAAGAATTAGCCCAGGGAGGACGAAAATAACCTAATAGTTCATCCAATGACACAAAAACACCTATTTGATGCACAAGATTGGTTAGAAACCCTAATTGGACAAGATTAAGTTTAGGGAGGACGAAAATGACGTAAATGTTCATCCAATGACACAAAACACCTATTGGATGCACAAGATTGGTTAAAAACCCTAATTGGACAAGATTAAGTGTAGGGAGGACGAAAATGACCTAAATGTTCATCCAATGACACAAAACACCTATTGGATGCACAAGATGGGTTAAAAACCCTAATTGGACAAGAATTAGCCTAGGGAGGACGAAAATGATCTAATTGTTCATCCAATGACCCAAAAACACCTATTGGATGCACAAGATTGGTTAGAAACCCTAATTGGACAAGAATTAGCCTAGGGAGGACGAAAATGACCTAATTGTTCATCCAATGACACAAAAACATCTATTGGATGCACAAGATTGGTTAGAAACCCTAATTGGACAAGATTAAGTTTAGGGATGACGAAAATGACATAAATGTTCATCCAATGACACAAAAACCACTATTGGATGCACAAGATTGGTTAGAAACCCTAATAGGACAAGATTAAGTGTAGGGAGGACGAAAATGACCTAAATGTTCATCCCATGACACAAAACACCTATTGGATGCACAAGATTGGTTAGAAACCCTAATTGGACAAGAATTAGGCTAGGGAGGACCAAAATGATCTTATTGTTCATCCAATGACACAAAAACACCTATTGGATGCACAAGATTGGTTAGAAACCCTAATTGGACAAGATTAAGTGTAGGGAGGACGAAAATGACCTAAATGTTCATCCAATGACACAAAACACCTATTGGATGCACAAGATTGGTTAAAAACCCTAATTGGACAAGAATTAGCCTAGGGAGGACGAAAATGACCTAATTGTTCATCCAATTACACAAAAACACCTATTGGATGCACAAGATTGGTTAGAAACCCTAATTGGAAGACATTAAGTTTAGGGAGGACGAAAATGACATCAATGTTCATCCAATGAGACAAAAACAACAATTGGATGCACAAGATTGGTTAGAAACCCTAATTGGACAAGATTAAGTGTAGGGAGGACGAAAATGACCTAAATGTTCATCCAATGACACAAAACACCTATTGGATGCACAAGATTGGTTAAAAACCCTAATTGGACAAGAATTAGCCTTGGGAGGACGAAAATGACCTAATTGTTCATCCAATGACACAAAACACCAATTGGATGCACAAGATTGGTTAGAAACCGTAATTGGACAAGAATTATCCTAGGGTGGACGAAAATGACCTAATTGTTCATCCAATGACACAAAAACACCTATTGGATGCACAAGAGTGGTTAGAAACCCTAATTGGACAAGATTAAGTTTAGGGGGGACGAAAATGACCTAAATGTTCATCCAATGACACAAAACACCTATTGGATGCACAAGATTGGTTAAAAACCCTAATTGGACAAGAATTAGCCTAGGGAGGACGAAAATGACCTAATTGTTCATCCAATGACACAAAACACCTATTGGATGCACAAGATTGGTTAAAAACCCTAATTGGACAAGAATTAGCCTATGGAGGACGAAAATGACCTAATTGTTCATCCAATGACACAAAACACCTATTGGATGCACACGATTGGTTAGAAACCCTAATTGAATAAGAATTAGCCTAGGGAGGACGAAAATGACCTAATTGTTCATCCAATGACACAAAAACACCTATTGGATGCACAAGATTGGTTAAAAACCCTAATTGGACAAGAATTAGTCTAGGGAGGACGAAAATGACCTAATTGTTCATCCAATGACACAAAAACACCTATTGGATGCACAAGATTGGTTAGAAACCCTAATTGGACAAGATTAAGTGTAGGGAGGACGAAAATGACCTAAATGTTCATCCAATGACACAAAACACCTATTAGATGCACAAGATTGGTTAAAAACCCTAATTGGACAAGAATTAGCCTAGGGAGGACAAAAATGACCTAATTGTTCATCCAATGACACAAACACAACTATTGTATGCACAAGATTGGTTAGAAACTCTAATTGAACAAGAATTAGCCTAGGGAGGACGAAAATGACCTAATTGTTCATCCAATGACACAAACACAACTATTGGATGCACAAGATTGGTTAAAACCCCTAATTGTTCAAGATTAAGTGTAGGGAGGACGAAAATGACCTAATTGTTCATCCAATGACACAAACACAACTATTGGATACACAAGATTGGTTAGAAACCCTAATTGGACAAGCATAAGCCTAGGGAGGATGAAAATGACCTAAATGTCCATCCAATGAAACAAAATCACCTAACGGATGCACAAGATTGGTTAAAAACCCTAATTGGACAAGAATTAGCCTAGGGAGGACGAAAATGACCTAATTGTTCATCCAATGACACAAAACACCTATTGGATGCACAAGATTGGTTAAAAACCCTAATTGGACAAGAATTAGCCTATGGAGGACGAAAATGACCTAATTGTTCATCCAATGACACAAAACACCTATTGGATGCACACGATTGGTTAGAAACCCTAATTGAATAAGAATTAGCCTAGGGAGGAGGAAAATGACCTAATTGTTCATCCAATGACACAAAAACATGTATTGGATGCACAAGAATGTTTAGAAACACTAATTGGACAACATTAAGTTTAGGGAGGACGGAAATGACGTAAATGTTCATGCAATGACACAAAACACCTATTGGATGCACAAGATTGGTTAAAAACCCTAATTGGACAAGAATTAGTCTAGGGAGGACGAAAATGACCTAATTGTTCATCCAATGACAGAAAAACACCTATTGGAGGCACAAGATTGGTTAGAAACCCTAATTGGACAAGATTAAGTTTAGGCAGAACGAAAATGACCTAAATGTTCATCCAATGAGTCAAAACACATATTGGATGCTCAATATTAATTAAAAAACCTAATTGGACAAGATTAAGTGTAGGAAGGACGAAAATGACCTAAATGTTCATCCAATGACACGAAACACCTATTGGATGCACACGATTGGTTAGAAACCCTAATTGAATAAGAATTAGCCTAGGGAGGACGAAAATGACCTAATTGTTCATCCAATGACACAAAAACACGTATTGGATGCACAAGAATGTTTTGAAACACTAATTGGACAACATTAAGTTTAGGGAGGACGGAAATGACGTAAATGTTCATGCAATGACACAAAACACCTATTGGATGCACAAGATTGGTTAAAAACCCTAATTGGACAAGAATTAGTCTAGGGAGGACGAAAATGACCTAATTGTTCATCCAATGACACAAAAACACCTATTAGAGGCACAAGATTGGTTAGAAACCCTAATTGGACAAGATTAAGTTTAGGCAGAACGAAAATGACCTAAATGTTCATCTAATGACACAAAACACATATTGGATGCTCAAGATTGGTTAAAAAACCTAATTGGACAAGATTAAGTGTAGGAAGGACGAAAATGACCTAAATGTTCATCCAATGACACGAAACACCTATTGGATGCACAAGATGGGTTAAAAACCCTAATTGGACAAGAATTAGCCTAGGGATGACGAAAATGATCTAATTGTTCATCCAATGACCAAAAACACCTATTGGATGCACAAGATTGCTTAGAAACCCTAAATGGACAAGAGTTAGCCTAGGGAGGACGAAAATGACCTAATTGTTCATCCAATGACACAAAAACACCTATTGGATGCACAATGTTTAGAAACCCTAATTGGACAAGATTAAGTTTAGGGAGGACGAAAATGACATAAATGTTCATCCAATGACACAAAAACCACTATTGGATGCACAAGATGGGTTAGAAACCCTAATAGGACAAGATTAAGTGTAGGGAGGACGAAAATGACCTAAATGTTCATCCCATGACACAAAACACCTATTGGATGCACAAGATTGGTTAGAAACCCTAATTGGACAAGAATTAGGCTAGGGAGGACCAAAATGATCTTATTGTTCATCCAATGACACAAAAACACCTATTGGATGCACAAGATTGGTTAGAAACCCTAATTGGACAAGATTAAGTGTAGGGAGGACGAAAATGACCTAAATGTTCATCCAACGACACAAAACACCTATTGGATGCACAAGATTGGTTAAAAACCCTAATTGGACAAGAATTAGCCTAGGGAGGACGAAAATGACCTAATTGTTCATCCAATGACACAAAACACCTATTGGATGCACACGATTGGTTAGAAACCCTAATTGAATAAGAATTAGCCTACGGAGGACGAAAATGACCTAATTGTTCATCCAATGACACAAAAACACGTATTGGATGCACAAGAATGTTTAGAAACACTAATTGGACAACATTAAGTTTAGGGAGGACGGAAATGACGTAAATGTTCATGCAATGACACAAAAAACCTATTGGATGCACAAGATTGGTTAAAAACCCTAATTGGACAAGATTAAGTTTAGGCAGAACGAAAATGACCTAAATGTTCATCCAATGACACAAAAACACCTATTGGATGCACAAGATTGGTTAGAAACCCTAATTGGACAAGATTAAGTTTAGGCAGAACGAAAATGACCTAAATGTTCATCCAATGACACAAAAACACCTATTGGATGCACAAGATTGGTTAGAAACCCTAATTGGACAAGATTAAGTTTAGGCATAACGAAAATGACCTAAATGTTCATCCAATGACACAATAACACCTATTGGATGCACAAGATTGGTTAAAAACCCTAATTGGACAAGATTAAGTGTAGGGAGGACGAAAATGACCTAAATGTTCATCCAATGACACAAAACACCTATTGGATGCACAAGATGGGTTAAAAACCCTAATTGGACAAGAATTAGCCTAGGGAGGACGAAAATGATCTAATTGTTCATCCAATGACCCAAAAACACCTATTGGATGCACAAGATTGGTTAGAAACCCTAATTGGACAAGAATTAGCCTAGGGAGGACGAAAATGACCTAATTGTTCATCCAATGACACAAAAACATCTATTGGATGCACAAGATTGGTTAGAAACCCTAATTGGACAAGATTAAGTTTAGGGATGACGAAAATGACATAAATGTTCATCCAATGACACAAAAACCACTATTGGATGCACAAGATTGGTTAGAAACCCTAATAGGACAAGATTAAGTGTAGGGAGGACGAAAATGACCTAAATGTTCATCCCATGACACAAAACACCTATTGGATGCACAAGATTGGTTAGAAACCCTAATTGGACAAGAATTAGGCTAGGGAGGACCAAAATGATCTTATTGTTCATCCAATGACACAAAAACACCTATTGGATGCACAAGATTGGTTAGAAACCCTAATTGGACAAGATTAAGTGTAGGGAGGACGAAAATGACCTAAATGTTCATCCAATGACACAAAACACCTATTGGATGCACAAGATTGGTTAAAAACCCTAATTGGACAAGAATTATCCTAGGGAGGACGAAAATGACCTAATTGTTCATCCAATGACACAAAACACTTATTGGATGCACACGATTGGTTAGAAACCCTAATTGAATAAGAATTAGCCTAGGGAGGACGAAAATGACCTAATTGTTCATCCAATGACACAAAAACACGTATTGGATGCACAAGAATGTTTAGAAACACTAATTGGACAACATTAAGTTTAGGGAGGACGGAAATGACGTAAATGTTCATGCAATGACACAAAACACCTATTGGATGCACAAGATTGGTTAAAAACCCTAATTGGACAAGAATTAGTCTAGGGAGGACGAAAATGACCTAATTGTTCATCCAATGACACAAAAACACCTATTGGATGCCGAAGATTGGTTAGAAACCCTAATTGGACAAGATTAAATTTAGGGAGGACGAAAATGACCTAAATGTTCAATCAATGACACAAAACACCTATTGGATGCACAAGATTGGTTAAAAACCATAATTGGACAAGAATTAGCCTAGGGAGGACGAAAATGACCTAATTGTTCATCCAATGACACAAAAACACGTATTGGATGCACAAGATTGTGTAGAAACCCTAATTGGTCAACATTAAGTTTAGGGAGGACGCAAAAAGACGTAAATGTTCATGCAATGACACAAAACACCTATTGGATGCACAAGATTGGTTAAAAACCCTAATTGGACAAGAATTAGTCTAGGGAGGACGAAAATGACCTAATTGTTCATCCAATGACACAAAAACACCTATTGGATGCACAAGATTGGTTAAAAACCCTAATTGGACAAGATTAAGTGTAGGGAGGACGAAAATGACCTAAATGTTCATCCAATGACACAAAACACCTATTGGATGCACAAGATTGGTTAAAAACCCTAATTGGACAAGAATTAGCCTAGGGAGGACGAAAAGGACCTAAATGTTCATCCAATGACACAAAACACCTATTGGATGCACAAGATTGGTTAAAAACTCTAATTGGACCAGATTAAGTGAAGGGAGGACGAAAATGACCTAAATATTCTTCCAATGACACAAAACACCGATTGGATGCACAAGATTGGTTAGAAACCCTAATTGGACAAGAATAAGCCTAGGGAGGACAAAAATGACCTAATTGTTCATCCAATGACACAAAACACCTATTGGATGCACAAGATTGGTTAAAAACCCTAATTGGACAAGATTAAGTGTCGGGAGGACGAAAATGACCTAAATGTTCATCCAATGACATAAAACACCTATTGGATGCACAAGATTGGTTAAAAACCCTAATTGGACAAGAACTAGCCTAGGGAGGACGAAAATGACCTAATTGTTCATCCAATGACACAAAACACCTATTGGATGCACAAGATTGGTTAGAAACCCTAATTGAACAAGATTTAGCTTAGGGAGGACGAAAATAACCTAATTGTTCATCCAATGACACAAAAACACGTATTCGATGCACAAGATTGGTTAGAAACCCTAATTGGACAAGAATTAACCTAGGGAGGACGAAAAGGACCTAAATGTTCATCCAATGACACAAAAACACGTATTGGATGCACATGATTGGTTGGAAACCATAATTGGACAAGATTAAGTTTAGGGAGGACAAAAATGACCTAAATGTTCATCCCATGACACAAAACACCTATTGGATGCACAAGATTGTTTAAAAACCCTAATTGGACAAGATTAAGTGTAGGGAGGACGAAAATGACCTAAATGTTCATCCAATGACACAAAACACCTATTGGATGCACAAGATTGGTTAAAAACCCTAATTGGACAAGAATTAGCCTAGGGAGGACGAAAATGACCTAATTGGTCATCCAATGACACAAAAACACCTATTGGATGCACAAGATTAGTTATAAACCCTAATTGGACAAGATTAAGTTTAGGGAGGACGAAAATGACCTAAATGTTCATCCAATGACACAAAACACCTATTGGATGCACAAGATTGGTTAAAAACCCTAATTGGACAAGAATTAGTGAAGGGAGGACGAAAATGACCTAAATATTCTTCCAATGACACAAAACACCTATTGGATGCACAAGATTGGTTAAAAACCCTAATTGGACAAGAAATAGCCTAAGGAGGACGAAAATGACTTAATTGTTCATCCAATGACACAAAAACAACTATTTGATACACAAGATTGGTTAGAAACCCTAATTGGACAAGATTAAGTGTAGGGAGGACGAAAATGACCTAAATGTTCATCCAATGACACAAAACACCTATTGGATGCACAAGATTGGTTAAAAACCCTAATTGGACAAGAATTAGCCTAGGGAGGACGAAAATGACCTATTTGTTCATCCAATGACACAAAAACACCTATTGCATGCACAAGATTAGTTATAAACCCTAATTGGACAAGAATTAGTGAAGGGAGGACGAAAATGACCTAAATATTCTTCCAATGACACAAAACACCTATTGGATGCACAAGATTGGTTAAAAACCCTAATTGGACAAGAAATAGCCTAAGGAGGACGAAAATGACTTAATTGTTCATCCAATGACACAAAAACAACTATTTGATACACAAGATTGGTTAGAAACCCTAATTGGACAAGATTAAGTGTAGGGAGGACGAAAATGACCTAAATGTTCATCCAATGACACAAAACACCTATTGGATGCACAAGATTGGTTAAAAACCCTAATTGGACAAGAATTAGCCTAGGGAGGACGAAAATGACGTAAATGTTCATCCAATGACACGAAACACCTATTGGATGCACAAGATGGGTTAAAAACCGTAATTGGACAAGAATTAGCCTAGGGAGGACGAAAATGATCTAATTGTTCATCCAATGACCCAAAAACACCTATTGGATGCACAAGATTGGTTAGAAACCCTAATTGGACAAGAATTAGCCTAGGGAGGACGAAAATGACCTAATTGTTCATCCAATGATACAAAAACATCTATTGGATGCACAAGATTGGTTAGAAACCCTAATTGGACAAGATTAAGTTTAGGGAGGACGAAAATGACATAAATGTTCATCCAATGACACAAAAACCACTATTGGATGCACAAGATTGGTTAGAAACCCTAATAGGACAAGATTAAGTGTAGGGAGGACGAAAATGATCTAAATGTTCATCCCATGACACAAAACACCTATTGGATGCACAAGATTGGTTAGAAACCCTAATTGGACAAGAATTAGGCTAGGGAGGACCAAAATGATCTTATTGTTCATCCAATGACACAAAAACACCTATTGGATGCACAAGATTGGTTAGAAACCCTAATTGGACAAGATTAAGTGTAGGGAGGACGAAAATGACCTTAATGTTCATCCAATGACACAAAACACCTATTGGATGCACAAGATTGGTTAAAAACCCTAATTGGACATGAATTAGCCTAGGGAGGACGAAAATGACCTAATTGTTCATCCAATGACACAAAACACCTATTGGATGCACAAGATTGGTTAGAAACCCTAATTGGACAAGAATTAGCCTAGGGAGGACGAAAATGACCTAAGTGTTCATCCAATGACACAAAACACCTATTGGATGCACAAGATTGGTCAAAAGCCCTAATTGGACAAGAATTAGCTGAGGGAGGACGAAAATAACCTAATTGTTCATCCAATGACACAAAAACACCTATTTGAAGCACAAGATTGGTTAGAAACCCTAATTGGACAAGAATAAGCCTAGGGAGGACAAAAATAACCTAATTGTTCATCCAATGACACAAAAACACCTATTGGATGCACAAGATTGGTTAGAAACCCTAATTTGACAAGATTAAGTTAAGGGAGGACGGAAATGACCTAAATGTTCATCTAATGACACAAAAACACCTATTGGATGCACAATATTGGTTAGAAACCCTAATTGGACAAGCATAAGCCTAGGGAGGACGAAAATGAACTAAATGTTCATCAAATGACACAAAACACCTATTGGATGCACAAGATTGGTTAAAAACCCTAATTGGACAAGAATTAGCCTAGGGAGGACGAAAATGACCTAATTGTTCATCCAATGACACAAAACACCTATTGGATGCACAAGATTGGTTAAAAACCCTAATTGGACAAGAATTATCCTAGGGAGGACGAAAATGACCTAATTGTTCATCCAATGACACAAAAACACCAATTGGATGCACTAGATTGGTTAGAAACCCTAATTGGACAAGATAAAGTGTAGGGAGGACGGAAATGACCTAAGTGTTCATCCAATGACACAAAACACCTATTGGATGCACAAGATTGGTTAAAAACCCTAATTGGACAAGAATTAGCCTAGGGAGGACGAAAATGACCTAATTGTTCATCCAATGACACAAAAACACCTGTCGGATGCACAAGATTGGTCAGAAACCCTAATTGAACAAGATAAAGTGTAGGGAGGACGAAAATAACCTAAATGTTCATCCAATGACACAAAACACCTATTGGATGCACAAGATTGCTTAAAAACCCTAATTGGACAAGATTAAGTTTAGGGAGGATGAAAATGACCTAAATGTTCATCCAATGACACAAAACACCTATTGGATGCACAAGATTGGTTAAAAACCCTAATTGGACAAGAATTAGCCTAGGGAGGACGAAAATGACCTAATTGTTCATCAATTGACACAAAAAACGTGTTGGATGCACAAGATTGGTTAATAACCCTAATTGGACAAGAATTAACCTAGGGAGGACGAAAATGACCTAATTGTTCATCCAATGACACAAAACACCTATTCGATGCACAAGATTGGTCAGAAACCCTAATTGGACAAGATTAAATTTAGGGAGAACGAAAATGACCTTAATGTTCATCTAATGACACAAAAACACCTATTGGATGCACAAGATTGGTTAAAAACCCTAATTGGACAAGATTAAGTGTAGGGAGGACGAAAATGACCTAAATGTTCATCCAATGACACAAAACACCTATTGGATGCACAAGATTGGTTAAAAACCCTAATTGGACAAGAATTAGCCTAGGGAGGACGAAAATGACCTAATTGTTCATCCAATGACACAAAACACCTATTGGATGCACAAGATTGGTTAGAAACATTAATTGGACAAGAATTAGCCTAGGGAGGACGAAAATGACCTAATTGTTCATCCAATGACACAAAAACACCTATTGGATGCACAAGATTGGTTAAAAACCCTAATTGGACAAGATTAAGTGTAGGGAGGACGAAAATGACCTAAATGTTCATCCAATGACACAAAACACCTATTGGATGCACAAGATTGGTTAAAAACCCTAATTGGACAAGAATTAGCCTAGGGAGGACGAAAATGACCTAATTGTTCATCCAATGACACAAAACACCTATTGGATGCACAAGATTGGTTAGAAACATTAATTGGACAAGAATTAGCCTAGGGAGGACGAAAATGACCTAATTGTTCATCCAATGACACAAAAACACCTATTGGATGCACAAGATTGGTCAGAAACCCTAATTGGACAAGATTAAGTTTAGGGAGAACGAAAATGAGCTAAATGTTCATCTAATGACACAAAAACAACAATTGGATGCACAAGATTGGTTAAAAACCCTAATTGGACAAGATTAAGTGTAGGGAGGACGAAAATGACCTAAATGTTCATCCAATGACACAAAACACCTATTGGATGCACAAGATTGGTTAAAAACCCTAATTGGACAAGAATTAGCCTAGGGAGGACGAAAATGACGTAAATGTTCATCCAATGACACAAAACACCTATTGGATGCACAAGATTGGTTAAAAACCCTAATTGGACAAGATTAAGTGTAGGGAGGACGAAAATGACCTAAATGTTCATCCAATGACACAAAACACCTATTGGATGCACAAGATTGGTTAAAAACCCTAATTGGACAAGAATTAGCCTAGGGAGGACGAAAATGACGTAATTGTTCATCCAATGACACAAAACACTTATTGGATGCACAAGATTGGTTAAAAACCTTAATTGGACAAGAATTAGCCTAGGGAGGACGAAAATGACCTAATTGTTCATCCAATGACCCAAAACACCTATTGGATGCACAAGATTGGTTAAAAACCCTAATTGGACAAGATTAAGTGTAGGGAGGACGAAAATACGAAAATGACCTAAATGTTCTTCCAATGACACAAAACACCTATTGGATGCACAAGATTGGTTAAAAACCCTAATTGGACAAGATTAAGTGTAGGGAGGACGAAAATGACCTAAATGTTCATCCAATGACACAAAACACCTATTGGATGCACAAGATTGGTTAAAAACACTAATTGGATAAGAATAAGCCTAAGGAGGACGAAAATGACCTAAATGTTCATCCAATGACACAAAACACCTATTGGATGCACAAGATTGGTTAAAAACCCTAATTGGACAAGAATTAGCCTAGGGAGGACGAAAATGACCTAATTGTTCATCCAATGACACAAAACACCTATTGGATGCACAAGATTGGTTAAAAACCCTAATTGGACAAGATTAAGTGTAGGGAGGACGAAAACGAAAATGACCTAAATGTTCTTCCAATGACACAAAACACCTATTGGATGCACAAGATTGGTTAAAAACCCTAATTGGACAAGATTAAGTGTAGGGAGGACGAAAATGACCTAAATGTTCATCCAATGACACAAAACACCTATTGGATGCACAAGATTGGTTAAAAACCCTAATTGGACAAGATTAAGTTTAGGCAGAACGAAAATGACCTAAATGTTCATCCAATGACACAAAAACACCTATTGGATGCACAAGATTGGTTAGAAACCCTAATTGGACAAGATTAAGTTTAGGCAGAACGAAAATGACCTAAATGTTCATCCAATGACACAATAACACCTATTGGATGCACAAGATTGGTTAAAAACCCTAATTGGACAAGATTAAGTGTAGGGAGGACGAAAATGACCTAAATGTTCATCCAATGACACAAAACACCTATTGGATGCACAAGATGGGTTAAAAACCCTAATTGGACAAGAATTAGCCTAGGGAGGACGAAAATGATCTAATTGTTCATCCAATGACCCAAAAACACCTATTGGATGCACAAGATTGGTTAGAAACCCTAATTGGACAAGAATTAGCCTAGGGAGGACGAAAATGACCTAATTGTTCATCCAATGACACAAAAACATCTATTGGATGCACAAGATTGGTTAGAAACCCTAATTGGACAAGATTAAGTTTAGGGATGACGAAAATGACATAAATGTTCATCCAATGACACAAAAACCACTATTGGATGCACAAGATTGGTTAGAAACCCTAATAGGACAAGATTAAGTGTAGGGAGGACGAAAATGACCTAAATGTTCATCCCATGACACAAAACACCTATTGGATGCACAAGATTGGTTAGAAACCCTAATTGGACAAGAATTAGGCTAGGGAGGACCAAAATGATCTTATTGTTCATCCAATGACACAAAAACACCTATTGGATGCACAAGATTGGTTAGAAACCCTAATTGGACAAGATTAAGTGTAGGGAGGACGAAAATGACCTAAATGTTCATCCAATGACACAAAACACCTATTGGATGCACAAGATTGGTTAAAAACCCTAATTGGACAAGAATTAGCCTAGGGAGGACGAAAATGACCTAATTGTTCATCCAATTACACAAAAACACCTATTGGATGCACAAGATTGGTTAGAAACCCTAATTGGAAGACATTAAGTTTAGGGAGGACGAAAATGACATCAATGTTCATCCAATGAGACAAAAACAACAATTGGATGCACAAGATTGGTTAGAAACCCTAATTGGACAAGATTAAGTGTAGGGAGGACGAAAATGACCTAAATGTTCATCCAATGACACAAAACACCTATTGGATGCACAAGATTGGTTAAAAACCCTAATTGGACAAGAATTATCCTAGGGAGGACGAAAATGACCTAATTGTTCATCCAATGACACAAAACACCTATTGGATGCACACAATTGGTTAGAAACCCTAATTGAATAAGAATTAGCCTAGGGAGGACGAAAATGACCTAATTGTTCATCCAATGACACAAAAACACGTATTGGATGCACAAGAATGTTTAGAAACACTAATTGGACAACATTAAGTTTAGGGAGGACGGAAATGACGTAAATGTTCATGCAATGACACAAAAAACCTATTGGATGCACAAGATTGGTTAAAAACCCTAATTGGACAAGATTAAGTTTAGGCAGAACGAAAATGACCTAAATGTTCATCCAATGACACAAAAACACCTATTGGATGCACAAGATTGGTTAGAAACCCTAATTGGACAAGATTAAGTTTAGGCAGAACGAAAATGACCTAAATGTTCATCCAATGATACAAAAACACCTATTGGATGCACAAGATTGGTTAGAAACCCTAATTGGACAAGATTAAGTTTAGGCAGAACGAAAATGACCTAAATGTTCATCCAATGACACAATAACACCTATTGGATGCACAAGATTGGTTAAAAACCCTAATTGGACAAGATTAAGTGTAGGGAGGACGAAAATGACCTAAATGTTCATCCAATGACACAAAGCACCTATTGGATGCACAAGATTGGTTAAAAACCCTAATTGGACAAGAATTAGTCTAGGGAGGACGAAAATGACCTAATTGTTCATCCAATGACACAAAAACACCTATTGGAGGCACAAGATTGGTTAGAAACCCTAATTGGACAAGATTAAGTTTAGGCAGAACGAAAATGACCTAAATGTTCATCCAATGAGTCAAAACACATATTGGATGCTCAATATTAATTAAAAAACCTAATTGGACAAGATTAAGTGTAGGAAGGACGAAAATGACCTAAATGTTCATCCAATGACACGAAACACCTATTGGATGCACACGATTGGTGAGAAACCCTAATTGAATAAGAATTAGCCTAGGGAGGACGAAAATGACCTAATTGTTCATCCAATGACACAAAAACACGTATTGGATGCACAAGAATGTTTTGAAACACTAATTGGACAACATTAAGTTTAGGGAGGACGGAAATGACGTAAATGTTCATGCAATGACACAAAACACCTATTGGATGCACAAGATTGGTTAAAAACCCTAATTGGACAAGAATTAGTCTAGGGAGGACGAAAATGACCTAATTGTTCATCCAATGACACAAAAACACCTATTAGAGGCACAAGATTGGTTAGAAACCCTAATTGGACAAGATTAAGTTTAGGCAGAACGAAAATGACCTAAATGTTCATCCAATGAGACAAAACACATATTGGATGCTCAAGATTGGTTAAAAAACCTAATTGGACAAGATTAAGTGTAGGAAGGACGAAAATGACCTAAATGTTCATCCAATGACACGAAACACCTATTGGATGCACAAGATGGGTTAAAAACCCTAATTGGACAAGAATTAGCCTAGGGATGACGAAAATGATCTAATTGTTCATCCAATGACCAAAAACACCTATTGGATGCACAAGATTGCTTAGAAACCCTAAATGGACAAGAGTTAGCCTAGGGAGGACGAAAATGACCTAATTGTTCATCCAATGACACAAAAACACCTATTGGATGCACAAGATTGGTTAGAAACCCTAATTGGACAAGATTAAGTTTAGGGAGGACGAAAATGACATAAATGTTCATCCAATGACACAAAAACCACTATTGGATGCACAAGATTGGTTAGAAACCCTAATAGGACAAGATTAAGTGTAGGGAGGACGAAAATGACCTAAATGTTCATCCCATGACACAAAACACCTATTGGATGCACAAGATTGGTTAGAAACCCTAATTGGACAAGAATTAGGCTAGGGAGGACCAAAATGATCTTATTGTTCATCCAATGACACAAAAAACCTATTGGATGCACAAGATTGGTTAGAAACCCTAATTGGACAAGATTAAGTGTAGGGAGGACGAAAATGACCTAAATGTTCATCCAACGACACAAAACACCTATTGGATGCACAAGATTGGTTAAAAACCCTAATTGGACAAGAATTAGCCTAGGGAGGACGAAAATGACCTAATTGTTCATCCAATGACACAAAACACCTATTGGATGCACACGATTGGTTAGAAACCCTAATTGAATAAGAATTAGCCTACGGAGGACGAAAATGACCTAATTGTTCATCCAATGACACAAAATACGTATTGGATGCACAAGAATGTTTAGAAACACTAATTGGAAAACATTAAGTTTAGGGAGGACGGAAATGACGTAAATGTTCATGCAATGACACAAAAAACCTATTGGATGCACAAGATTGGTTAAAAACCCTAATTGGACAAGATTAAGTTTAGGCAGAACGAAAATGACCTAAATGTTCATCCAATGACACAAAAACACCTATTGGATGCACAAGATTGGTTAGAAACCCTAATAGGACAAGATTAAGTGTAGGGAGGACGAAAATGACCTAAATGTTCATCCCATGACACAAAACACCTATTGGATGCACAAGATTGGTTAGAAACCCTAATTGGACAACAATTAGGCTAGGGAGGACCAAAATGATCTTATTGTTCATCCAATGACACAAAAAACCTATTGGATGCACAAGATTGGTTAGAAACCCTAATTGGACAAGATTAAGTGTAGGGAGGACGAAAATGACCTAAATGTTCATCCAACGACACAAAACACCTATTGGATGCACAAGATTGGTTAAAAACCCTAATTGGACAAGAATTAGCCTAGGGAGGACGAAAATGACCTAAATGTTCATCCAATGACACAAAAACACCTATTGGATGCACAAGATTGGTGAAAAACCCTAATTGGACAAGATTAAGTTTAGGGAGAACGAAAATGACCTAAATGTTCATCTAATGACACAAAACACCTATTGGATGCACAAGATTGGTTAAAAACCCTAATTGGACAAGATTAAGTGTAAGGAGGACGAAAATGACATAAATATTCATCCAATGACACAAAAACACCTATTGGATGCACAAGATTGCTTAAAAACCCTAATTGGACAAGATTAAGTTTAGGGAGGACGAAAATGACCTAAATGTTCATCCAATGACACAAAACACCTATTGGATGCACAAGATTGGTTAGAAACCGTAATTGGATAAGATTAAGTTTAAGGAGGACGAAAATGACCTAAATATTCATCCAATGACACAACACACCTATTGAATGAACAAGATTGGTTAAAAACCCTAATTGGACAAGATTAAGTGTAGGGAGGACGAAAATGACCTAAATGTTCATCCAATGACACAAAAACACCTATCGGATGCACAAGATTGGTTAGAAACCCTAATTGAACAAGATTAAGTGTAGGGAGGATGAAAATGACCTAAATGTTCATCCAATGACACAAAACACCTACTAGATGCACAAGATTGGTTAAAAACCCTAATTGGATAAGAATTAGAATAAGGAGGACGAAAATGACCTAAATGTTCATCCAATGACACAAAACACCTATTGGATGCACAAGATTGGTTAAAAACCCTAATTGGACAAGAATTATCATAGGGAGGACGAAAATGACCTAATTGTTAATCCAATGACACAAAAACACCAATTGGATGCACAAGATTGGTCAGAAACCCTAATTGGACAAGATAAAGTGTAGGGAGGACGAAAATGACCTAAGTGTTCATCCAATGACACAAAACACCTATTGGATGCACAAGATTGGTTAAAAACCCTAATTGGACAAGAATTCGCCTAAGGAGGACGAAAATGACCTAATTGTTCATCCAATGACACAAAAACACCTGTCGGATGCACAAGATTGGTCAGAAACCCTAATTGAACAAGATTAAGTGTAGGGAGGACGAAAATGACCTAAATGTTCATCCAATGACACAAAACACCTATTGGATGGACAAGATTGCTTAAAAACCCTAATTGGACAAGATTAAATTTAGGGAGGACGAAAATGACCTAAATGTTCATCCAATGACACAAAACACCTATTGGATGCACAAGATTGGTTAAAAACCCTAATTGGACAAGATTAAGTGTAGGGAGGAAGAAAATGACCTAAATATTCATCCAATGACACAACACACCTATTGAATGAACAAGATTGGTTAAAAATCCTAATTGGACAAGATTAAGTGTAGGGAGGACGAAAATGGCCTAAATGTTCATCCAATAACACAAAAACACCTATCGGATGCACAAGATTGGTTAGAAACCCTAATTGAACAAGATTAAGTGTAGGGAGGACGAAAATGACCTAAATGTTCATCCAATGACACAAAACACCTATTGGATGCACAAGATTGGTTAAAAACACTAATTGGATAAGAATTAGCATAAGGAGGACGAAAATGACCTAAATGTTCATCCAATGACACAAAACACCTATTGGATGCACAAGATTGGTTAAAAACCCTAATTGGACAAGAATTAGCCTAGGGAGGACGAAAATGACCTAATTGTTCATCCAATGACACAAAAACACCTATCGGATGCACAGGATTGGTTAGAAACCCTAATTGAACAAGATTAAGTGTAGGGAGGACGAAAATGACCTAAATGTTCATCCAATGACACAAAACACCTATTGGATGCACAAGATTGGTTAAAAACCCTAATTGGACAAGAATTATCCTAGGGAGGACGAAAATGACCTAATTGTTCATCCAATGACACAAAACACCTATTGGATGCACAAGATTGGTTAAAAACCCTAATTGGACAAGAATTAGCCTAGGGAGGACGAAAATGACCTAATTGTTCATCCAATGACACAAAGCACCTATTGGATGCACAAGATTGGTTAGAAACATTAATTGGACAAGAATTAGCCTAGGGAGGACGAAAATGACCTAATTGTTCATCCAAAGACACAAAAACACCTATTGGATGCACAAGATTGGTTAGAAACCCTAATTGGACAAGATTAAGTGTAGGGAGGACGAAAATGACCTAAATGTTCATCCAATGACACAAAACACCTATTGGATGCACAAGATTGGTTAAAAACCCTAATTGGACAAGAATTAGCCTAGGGAGGACGAAAATGACCTAATTGTTCATCCAATGACACAAAACACCTATTGGATGCACAAGATTGGTTAGAAACCCTAATTGAATAAGAATTAGCCTAGGGAGGACGAAAATGACCTAATTGTTCATCCAATGACACAAAAACACGTATTGGATGCACAAGAATGTTTAGAAACACTAATTGGACAACATTAAGTTTAGGGAGGACGGAAATGACGTAAATGTTCATGCAATGACACAAAACACCTATTGGATGCACAAGATTGGTTAAAAACCCTAATTGGACAAGAATTAGTCTAGGGAGGACGAAAATGACCTAATTGTTCATCCAATGACACAAAAACACCTATTAGAGGCACAAGATTGGTTAGAAACCCTAATTGGACAAGATTAAGTTTAGGCAGAACGAAAATGACCTAAATGTTCATCCAATGACACAAAACACATATTG
The DNA here is from genome assembly GCA_037974835.1 of Cicer judaicum. Classification (NCBI taxonomy): domain Eukaryota; kingdom Viridiplantae; phylum Streptophyta; class Magnoliopsida; order Fabales; family Fabaceae; genus Cicer; species Cicer judaicum. The sequence continues at coordinate 672,935 of JBBPBS010000300.1, read as the reverse complement.
GATGCTCAAGATTGGTTAAAAAACCTAATTGGACAAGATTAAGTGTAGGAAGGACGAAAATGACCTAAATGTTCATCCAATGACACGAAACACCTATTGGATGCACAAGATGGGTTAAAAACCCTAATTGGACAAGAATTAGCCTAGGGAGAACGAAAATGATCTAATTGTTCATCCAATGACCAAAAACACCTATTGGATGCACAAGATTGGTTAGAAACCCTAATTGGACAAGAGTTAGCCTAGGGAGGACGAAAATGACCTAATTGTTCATCCAATGACACAAAAACACCTATTGGATGCACAAGATTGGTTAGAAACCCTAATTGGACAAGATTAAGTTTAGGGAGGACGAAAATGACATAAATGTTCATCCAATGACACAAAAACCACTATTGGATGCACAAGATTGGTTAGAAACCCTAATTGGACAAGATTAAGTGTAGGGAGGACGAAAATGACCTAAATGTTCATCCAATGACACAAAACACCTATTGGATGCACAAGATTGGTTAAAAACCCCAATTGGACAAGAATTAGCCTAGGGAGGACGAAAATGACCTAATTGTTCATCCAATGACACAAAAACACCTATTGGATGCACAAGATTGGTTAGAAACCCTAATTGGACAAGATTAAGTTTAGGGAGGACGAAAATGACGTAAATGTTCATGCAATGACACAAAACACCTATTGGATGCAGAAGATTGGTTAAAAACCCTAATTGGACAAGATTAAGTTTAGGGAGGATGAAAATGACCTAATTGTTTATCCAATGACACAAAAACACCTATTGGATGCACAAGATTGGTTAGAAACCCTAATTGGACAAGATTAAGTTTAGGGAGGACGAAAATGACCTAAATGTTCATCCAATGACACAAAACACTTATTGGATGCACAAGATTGGTTAAAAGCCCTAATTGGACAAGAATTAGCCTAGGGAGGACGAAAATGACCTAATTGTTCATCCAATGACACAAAAACACCTATTGGATGCACAAGATTGGTTAATAACCCTAATTGGACAAGAATAAGCCTAGGGAGCACTAGAATGACCTAATTGTTCATCCAATGACACAAAAACACCTATTGGAAGAGATTAAGTTTAGGGAGGACGAAAATGATATAAATGTTCATCCAATGACACAAAAACAACTATTGGATGCACAAGATTGGTTCAAAACCCTAATTGGACAAGATTAAGTGTAGGGAGGACGAAAATGACCTAAATGTTCATCCAATGACACAAAACACCTATTGGATGCACAAGATTGGTTAAAAACCCTAATTGGACAAGAATTAGCCTAGGGAGGACGAAAATGACCTAATTGTTCATCCAATGACACAAAAACACCTATTGGATGCACAAGATTGGTTAGAAACCCTAATTGGACAAGATTAAGTTTAGGGAGGACGAAAATGACGTAAATGTTCATGCAATGACACAAAACACCTATTGGATGCAGAAGATTGGTTAAAAACCCTAATTGGACAAGATTAAGTTTAGGGAGGATGAAAATGACCTAATTGTTCATCCAATGACACAAAAACACCTATTGGATGCCCAAGATTGGTTAGAAACCCTAATTGGACAAGAATTAGCCTAGGGAGGACGAAAATGACCTAATTGTTCATCCAATGACACAAAACACCTATTGGATGCACAAGATTGGTTAGAAACCCTAATTGGACAAGATTAAGTTTAGGCAGAACGAAAATGACCTAAATGTTCATCCAATGACACAAAACACCTATTGGATGCACAAGATTGGTTAAAAACCCTAATTGGACAAGAATTAGCCTAGGGAGGACGAAAATGACCTAATTGTTCATCCAATGACACCAAACACCTATTGGATGCACAAGATTGGTTAAAAACCCTAATTGGACAAGAATTAGCCTAGGGAGGACGAAAATGACCTAATTGTTCATCCAATGACACAAAACACCTATTGGATGCACACGATTGGTTAGAAACCCTAATTGAATAAGAATTAGCCTAGGGAGGACGAAAATGACCTAATTGTTCATCCAATGACACAAAAACACGTATTGGATGCACAAGAATGTTTAGAAACACTAATTGGACAACATTAAGTTTAGGGAGGACGGAAATGACGTAAATGTTCATGCAATGACACAAAACACCTATTGGATGCACAAGATTGGTTAAAAACCCTAATTGGACAAGAATTAGTCCAGGGAGGACGAAAATGACCTAATTGTTCATCCAATGACACAAAAACACCTATTGGATGCACAAGATTGGTTAGAAACCATAATTGGACAAGATTAAGTTTAGGCCGAACGAAAATGACCTAAATGTTCATCCAATGACACAAAAACACCTATTGGATGCACAAGATTGGTTAGAAACCCTAATTGGACAAGATTAAGTTTAGGCAGAACGAAAATGACCTAAATGTTCATCCAATGACACAATAACACCAATTGGATGCACAAGATTGGTTAAAAACCCTAATTGGACAAGATTAAGTGTAGGGAGGACGAAAATGACCTAAATGTTCATCCAATGACACAAAACACCTATTGGATGCACAAGATTGGTTAAAAACCCTAATTGGACAAGAATTAGCCTAGGGAGGACGAAAATGACCTAATTGTTCATCCAATGACACAAAACACCTATTGGATGCACACGATTGGTTAGAAACCCTAATTGAATAAGAATTAGCCTACGGAGGACGAAAATGACCTAATTGTTCATCCAATGACACAAAAACACGTATTGGATGCACAAGAATGTTTAGAAACACTAATTGGACAACATTAAGTTTAGGGAGGATGGAAATGACGTAAATGTTCATGCAATGACACAAAAAACCTATTGGATGCACAAGATTGGTTAAAAACCCTAATTGGACAAGATTAAGTTTAGGCAGAACGAAAATGACCTAAATGTTCATCCAATGACACAAAAACACCTATTGGATGCACAAGATTGGCTAGAAACCCTAATTGGACAAGATTAAGTTTAGGGAGGACGAAAATGACCTAAATGTTCATCCAATGACACAAAACAGCTATTGGATGCACAAGATTGGTTACAAACCATAATTGGACAAGAATTAGCCTAGGGAGGACGAAAATGACCTAATTGTTCATCCAATGACACAAAAACACCTATTGGATGCACAAGATTGGTTAGAAACCCTAATTTGACAAGAATTAGCCTAGGGAGGACGAAAAGGACCTAAATGTTCATCCAATGACACAAAACACCTATTGGATGCACAAGATTGGTTAAAAACCCTAATTGGACAAGATTAAGTGAAGGGAGGACGAAAATGACCTAAATATTCTTCCAATGACACAAAAACACCGATTGGATGCACAAGATAGGTTAGAAACCCTAATTGGACAAGAATTAGCCTAGGGAGGACAAAAATGACCTAATTGTTTATCCAATGACACAAAACCACGTATTGGATGCACAAGATTGGTTGGAAACCAAAATTGGACAAGATTAAGTTTAGGGAGGACGAAAATGACCTAAATGATCATCCCATGACACAAAACACCTATTGGATGTACAAGATTGGTTAGAAACCGTAATTGGACAAGATTAAGTGTAGGGAGGACGAAAATGACCTAAATGTTCATCCAATGACACAAAACACCTATTGGATGCACAAGATTGGTTAAAAACCCTAATTGGATAAGAATTAGCCTAGGGAGGACGAAAATGACCTAATTGTTCATCCAATGACACAAAACACCTATTGGATGCACAAGATTGGTAAGAAACCCTAATTGAACAAGAATTAGCCTAGGGAGGACGAAAATGACATTATTGTTCATCCAATGACACAAAAATACGTATTGGATGCACAAGATTGTGTAGAAACCCTAATTGGTCAACATTAAGTTTAGGAAGGACGCAAATGACGTAAATGTTCATGCAATGACACAAAACACCTATTTGATGCACAAGATTGGTTAAAAACCCTAATTGGACAAGAATTAGTCTAGGGAGGACGAAAATGACCTAATTGTTCATCCAATGACACAAAAACACCTATTGGATGCACAAGATTGGCTAGAAACCCTAATTGGACAAGATTAAGTTTAGGGAGGACGAAAATGACCTAAATGTTCATCCAATGACACAAAACAGCTATTGGATGCACAAGATTGGTTACAAACCATAATTGGACAAGAATTAGCCTAGGGAGGACGAAAATGACCTAATTGTTCATCCAATGACACAAAAACACCTATCGGATGCACAAGATTGGTTAGAAACCCTAATTTGACAAGAATTAGCCTAGGGAGGACGAAAAGGACCTAAATGTTCATCCAATGACACAAAACACCTATTGGATGCACAAGATTTGTTAAAAACCCTAATTGGACAAGATTAAGTGAAGGGAGGACGAAAATGACCTAAATATTCTTCCAATGACACAAAAACACCGATTGGATGCACAAGATAGGTTAGAAACCCTAATTGGACAAGAATTAGCCTAGGGAGGACAAAAATGACCTAATTGTTTATCCAATGACACAAAAACACGTATTGGATGCACAAGATTGGTTGGAAACCATAATTGGACAAGATTAAGTTTAGGGAGGACGAAAATGACCTAAATGATCATCCCATGACACAAAACACCTATTGGATGTACAAGATTGGTTAGAAACCGTAATTGGACAAGATTAAGTGTAGGGAGGACGAAAATGACCTAAATGTTCATCCAATGACACAAAACACCTATTGGATGCACAAGATTGGTTAAAAACCCTAATTGGA
>JBBPBS010000300.1:643943-668148 GCA_037974835.1 Cicer judaicum | reverse complement strand
TGTTCATCCAATGACACAAAAACACCTATTGGATGCACAAGATTGGCTAGAAACCCTAATTGGACAAGATTAAGTTTAGGGAGGACGAAAATGACCTAAATGTTCATCCAATGACACAAAACAGCTATTGGATGCACAAGATTGGTTACAAACCATAATTGGACAAGAATTAGCCTAGGGAGGACGAAAATGACCTAATTGTTCATCCAATGACACAAAAACACCTATCGGATGCACAAGATTGGTTAGAAACCCTAATTTGACAAGAATTAGCCTAGGGAGGACGAAAAGGACCTAAATGTTCATCCAATGACACAAAACACCTATTGGATGCACAAGATTTGTTAAAAACCCTAATTGGACAAGATTAAGTGAAGGGAGGACGAAAATGACCTAAATATTCTTCCAATGACACAAAAACACCGATTGGATGCACAAGATAGGTTAGAAACCCTAATTGGACAAGAATTAGCCTAGGGAGGACAAAAATGACCTAATTGTTTATCCAATGACACAAAAACACGTATTGGATGCACAAGATTGGTTGGAAACCATAATTGGACAAGATTAAGTTTAGGGAGGACGAAAATGACCTAAATGATCATCCCATGACACAAAACACCTATTGGATGTACAAGATTGGTTAGAAACCGTAATTGGACAAGATTAAGTGTAGGGAGGACGAAAATGACCTAAATGTTCATCCAATGACACAAAACACCTATTGGATGCACAAGATTGGTTAAAAACCCTAATTGGACAAGAATTAGCCTAGGGAGGACAAAAATGACCTAATTGTTCATCCAATGACACAAAACACCTATTGGATGCACAAGATTGTTTAAAAACCCTAATTGGACAAGATTAAGTGTATGGAGGACGAAAATGACCTAAATGTTCATCCAATGACACAAAACACCTATTGGATGCACAAGATTGGTTAAAAACCCTAATTGGACAAGAATTAGCCTAGGGAGGACGAAAATGACCTAATTGTTCATCCAATGACACAAAACACCTATTGGATGCACAAGATTGGTTAGAAACCCTAATTGAATAAGAATTAGCCTAGGGAGGACGAAAATGACCTAATTGTTCATCCAATGACACAAAAACACGTATTGGATGCACAAGAATGTTTAGAAACACTAATTGGACAACATTAAGTTTAGGGAGGACGGAAATGACGTAAATGTTCATGCAATGACACAAAAAACCTATTGGATGCACAAGATTGGTTAAAAACCCTAATTGGACAAGATTAAGTTTAGGCAGAACGAAAATGACCTAAATGTTCATCCAATGACACAAAAACACCTATTGGATGCACAAGATTGGTTAAAAACCCTAATTGGACAAGAATTAGCCTAGGGAGGACGAAAATGACCTAATTGTTCATCCAATGACACAAAACACCTATTGGATGCACACGATTGGTTAGAAACCCTAATTGAATAAGAATTAGCCTACGGAGGACGAAAATGACCTAATTGTTCATCCAATGACACAAAATACGTATTGGATGCACAAGAATGTTTAGAAACACTAATTGGAAAACATTAAGTTTAGGGAGGACGGAAATGACGTAAATGTTCATGCAATGACACAAAAAACCTATTGGATGCACAAGATTGGTTAAAAACCCTAATTGGACAAGATTAAGTTTAGGCAGAACGAAAATGACCTAAATGTTCATCCAATGACACAAAAACACCTATTGGATGCACAAGATTGGTTAGAAACCCTAATAGGACAAGATTAAGTGTAGGGAGGACGAAAATGACCTAAATGTTCATCCCATGACACAAAACACCTATTGGATGCACAAGATTGGTTAGAAACCCTAATTGGACAACAATTAGGCTAGGGAGGACCAAAATGATCTTATTGTTCATCCAATGACACAAAAAACCTATTGGATGCACAAGATTGGTTAGAAACCCTAATTGGACAAGATTAAGTGTAGGGAGGACGAAAATGACCTAAATGTTCATCCAACGACACAAAACACCTATTGGATGCACAAGATTGGTTAAAAACCCTAATTGGACAAGAATTAGCCTAGGGAGGACGAAAATGACCTAATTGTTCATCCAATGACACAAAACACCTATTGGATGCACACGATTGGTTAGAAACCCTAATTGAATAAGAATTAGCCTAGGGAGGACGAAAATGACCTAATTGTTCATCCAATGACACAAAAACACGTATTGGATGCACAAGAATGTTTAGAAACACTAATTGGACAACATTAAGTTTAGGGAGGACGGAAATGACGTAAATGTTCATGCAATGACACAAAACACCTATTGGATGCACAAGATTGGTTAAAAACCCTAATTGGACAAGATTAAGTTTAGGCAGAACGAAAATGACCTAAATGTTCATCCAATGACACAAAAACACCTATTGGATGCACAAGATTGGTTAGAAACCCTAATTGGACAAGATTAAGTTTAGGCAGAACGAAAATGACCTAAATGTTCATCCAATGACACAAAAACACCTATTGGATGCACAAGAATGGTTAGAAACCCTAATTGGACAAGATTAAGTTTAGGCAGAACGAAAATGAAATAAATGTTCATCCAATGACACAATAACACCTATTGGATGCACAAGATTGGTTAAAAACCATAATTGGACAAGATTAAGTGTAGGGAGGACGAAAATGACCTAAATGTTCATCCAATGACACAAAACACCTATTGGATGCACAAGATTGGTTAAAAACCATAATTGGACAAGAATTAGCCTAGGGAGGACGAAAATGACCTAATTGTTCATCCAATGACACAAAACACCTATTGGATGCACAAGATTGGTTAGAAACCCTAATTGGACAAGAATTAGGCTAGGGAGGACGAAAATGATCTTATTGTTCATCCAATGACACAAAAACACCTATTGGATGCACAAGATTGGTTAGAAACCCTAATTGGACAAGATTAAGTTTAGGCAGAACGAAAATGACCTAAATGTTCATCCAATGACACAAAAACACCTATTGGATGCACAAGATTGGTTAAAAACCCTAATTGGACAAGATTAAGTGTAGGGAGGACGAAAATGACCTAAATGTTCGTCCAATGACACAAAACACCTATTAGATGCACAAGATTGGTTAAAAACCCTAATTGGACAAGAATTAGCCTAGGGAGGACGAAAATGACCTAATTGTTCATCCAATGACACAAAACACCTATTGGATGCACAAGATTGGTTAAAAACCCTAATTGGACAAGAATTAGCCTAGGGAGGACAAAAATGACCTAATTGTTCATCCAATGACACAAAAACACCTATTGGATGCACAAGATTGGTTAGAAACCCTAATTGGACAAGATTAAGTGTAGGGAGGACGAAAATGACCTAAATGTTCATCCAATGACACAAAACACCTATTGGATGCACAAGATGGGTTAAAAACCCTAATTGGACAAGAATTAGCCTAGGGAGGACGAAAATGATCTAATTGTTCATCCAATGACCCAAAAACACCTATTGGATGCACAAGATTGGTTAGAAACCCTAATTGGACAAGAATTAGCCTAGGGAGGACGAAAATGACCTAATTGTTCATCCAATGACACAAAAACATCTATTGGATGCACAAGATTGGTTAGAAACCCTAATTGGACAAGATTAAGTTTAGGGATGACGAAAATGACATAAATGTTCATCCAATGACACAAAAACCACTATTGGATGCACAAGATTGGTTAGAAACCCTAATAGGACAAGATTAAGTGTAGGGAGGACGAAAATGACCTAAATGTTCATCCCATGACACAAAACACCTATTGGATGCACAAGATTGGTTAGAAACCCTAATTGGACAAGAATTAGGCTAGGGAGGACCAAAATGATCTTATTGTTCATCCAATGACACCAAAACACCTATTGGATGCACAAGATTGGTTAGAAACCCTAATTGGACAAGATTAAGTGTAGGGAGGACGAAAATGACCTTAATGTTCATCCAATGACACAAAACACCTATTGGATGCACAAGATTGGTTAGAAACCCTAATTGGACAAGAATTAGCCTAGGGAGGACGAAAATGACCTAATTGTTCATCCAATGACACAAAAACACCTATTGGATGCACAAGATTGGTTAATAACCCTAATTGGACAAGAATAAGCCTAGGGAGCACTAGAATGACCTAATTGTTCATCCAATGACACAAAAACACCTATTGGAAGAGATTAAGTTTAGGGAGGACGAAAATGATATAAATGTTCATCCAATGACACAAAAACAACTATTGGATGCACAAGATTGGTTCAAAACCCTAATTGGACAAGATTAAGTGTAGGGAGGACGAAAATGACCTAAATGTTCATCCAATGACACAAAACACCTATTGGATGCACAAGATTGGTTAAAAACCCTAATTGGACAAGAATTAGCCTAGGGAGGACGAAAATGACCTAATTGTTCATCCAATGACACAAAAACACCTATTGGATGCACAAGATTGGTTAGAAACCCTAATTGGACAAGATTAAGTTTAGGGAGGACGAAAATGACGTAAATGTTCATGCAATGACACAAAACACCTATTGGATGCAGAAGATTGGTTAAAAACCCTAATTGGACAAGATTAAGTTTAGGGAGGATGAAAATGACGTAATTGTTCATCCAATGACACAAAAACACCTATTGGATGCACAAGATTGGTTAGAAACCCTAATTGGACAAGATTAAGTGTAGGGAGGACGAAAATGACCTAAATGTTCATCCAATGACACAAAACACCTATTGGATGCACAAGATTGGTTAAAAACCCTAATTGGACAAGAATTAGCCTAGGGAGGACGAAAATGACCTAATTGTTCATCCAATGACACAAAAACACCTATTGGAAGAGATTAAGTTTAGGGAGGACGAAAATGACATAAATGTTCATCCAATGACACAAAAACAACTATTGGATGCACAAGATTGGTTCAAAACCCTAATTGGACAAGATTAAGCCTAGGGAGGACGAAAATGACCTAAATGTTCATCCAATGACACAAAACACCTATTGGATGCACAAGATTAGTTAAAAACCCTAATTGGACAAGAATTAGCCTAGGGAGGACGAAAATGACCTAATTGTTCATCCAATGACACAAAAACACCTATTGGATGCACAAGATTGGTCAGAAACCCTAATTGGACAAGATTAAGTTTAGGGAGAACGAAAATGAGCTAAATGTTCATCTAATGACACAAAAACAACAATTGGATGCACAAGATTGGTTAAAAACCCTAATTGGACAAGATTAAGTGTAGGGAGGACGAAAATGACCTAAATGTTCATCCAATGACACAAAACACCTATTGGATGCACAAGATTGGTTAAAAACCCTAATTGGACAAGAATTAGCCTAGGGAGGACAAAAATGACCTAATTGTTCATCCAATGACACAAAACACCTATTGGATGCACACGATTGGTTAGAAACCCTAATTGAATAAGAATTAGCCTAGGGAGGACGAAAATGACCTAATTGTTCATCCAATGACACAAAAACGCGTATTGGATGCACAAGAATGTTTAGAAACACTAATTGGACAACATTAAGTTTAGGGAGGACGGAAATGACGTAAATGTTCATGCAATGACACAAAACACCTATTGGATACACAAGATTGGTTAAAAACCCTAATTGGACGAGAATTAGTCTAGGGAGGACGAAAATGACCTAATTGCTCATCCAATGACACAAAAACACCTATTGGATGCACAAGATTGGTTAGGATCCCTAATTGGACAAGATTAAGTTCAGGCAGAACGAAAATGACCTAAATGTTCATCCAATGACACAAAACACCTATTGGATGCACAAGATTGGTTAAAAACCCTAATTGGACAAGAATTAGCCTAGGGAGGACAAAAATGACCTAATTGTTCATCCAATGACACAAAACACCTATTGGATGCACACGATTGGTTAGAAACCCTAATTGAATAAGAATTAGCCTAGGGAGGACGAAAATGACCTAATTGTTCATCCAATGACACAAAAACGCGTATTGGATGCACAAGAATGTTTAGAAACACTAATTGGACAACATTAAGTTTAGGGAGGACGGAAATGACGTAAATGTTCATGCAATGACACAAAACACCTATTGGATACACAAGATTGGTTAAAAACCCTAATTGGACGAGAATTAGTCTAGGGAGGACGAAAATGACCTAATTGCTCATCCAATGACACAAAAACACCTATTGGATGCACAAGATTGGTTATGATCCCTAATTGGACAAGATTAAGTTCAGGCAGAACGAAAATGACCTAAATGTTCATCCAATGACACAAAACACCTATTGGATGCACAAGATTGGTTAAAAACCCTAATTGGACAAGAATTAGCCTAGGGAGGACAAAAATGACCTAATTGTTCATCCAATGACACAAAACACCTATTGGATGCACACGATTGGTTAGAAACCCTAATTGAATAAGAATTAGCCTAGGGAGGACGAAAATGACCTAATTGTTCATCCAATGACACAAAAACGCGTATTGGATGCACAAGAATGTTTAGAAACACTAATTGGACAACATTAAGTTTAGGGAGGACGGAAATGACGTAAATGTTCATGCAATGACACAAAACACCTATTGGATACACAAGATTGGTTAAAAACCCTAATTGGACAAGAATTAGTCTAGGGAGGACGAAAATGACCTAATTGTTCATCCAATGACACAAAAACACCTATTGGATGCACAAGATTGGTTAGAAACCCTAATTGGACAAGATTAAGTTCAGGCAGAACGAAAATGACCTAAATGTTCATCCAATGACACAAAAACACCTATTGGATGCACAAGATTGGTTAGAAACCCTAATTGGACAAGATTAAGTTTAGGCAGAACGAAAATGACCTAAATGTTCATCCAATGACACAAAAACACCTATTGGATGCACAAGATTGGTTAGAAACCCTAATTGGACAAGATTAAGTTTAGGGAGGACGAAAATGACCTAAATGTTCATCCAATGACACAAAACACCTATTGGATGCAATAGATTGGTTAAAAACCCGAATTGGACAAGAATAAGCCTAGCCAGGAAGAAAATGACCTACTTGTTCATCCAATGACACAAAACACCTATTGGATGCACAAGATTGGTTAGAAACCCTAATTGGACAAGAATAACCCTAGGGAGGACGAAAATGACCTAAATGTTCATCCAATGTCACAAAAACACCTATTGGATGCACAAGATTGGTTAGAAACCCTAATTGGACAAGATTAAGTTTAGGGGGGACGAAAATGACCTAAATGTTCATCCAATGACACAAAACACCTATTGGATGCACAAGATTGGTTAAAAACCCTAATTGGACAAGAATTAGCCTAGGGAGGACGAAAATGACCTAATTGTTCATCCAATGACACAAAAGACCAATTGGATGCACAAGATTGGTTAGAAACCCTAATTGGACAAGAATTAGCCTAGGGTGGACGAAAATGATCTAATTGTTCATCCAATGACACAAAAACACCTATTGGATGCACAAGATTGGTTAGAAACCCTAATTGGACAAGATTAAGTTTAGGGGGGACGAAAATGACCTAAATGTTCATCCAATGACACAAAAACACCTATTGGATGCACAAGATTTATTAGAAACCCTAATTGGACAAGATTAAGTTTAGGGGGGACGAAAATGACCTAAATGTTCATCCAATGACACAAAACACCTATTGGATGCACAAGATTGGTTAAAAACCGTAATTGGACAAGAATTAGCCTAGGGAGGACGAAAATGACCTAATTGTTCATCCAATGACACAAAAGACCAATTGGATGCACAAGATTGGTTAGAAACCCTAATTGGACAAGAATTAGCCTAGGGTGGACGAAAATGACCTAATAGTTCATCCAATGACACAAAAACACCTATTGGATGCATAAGATTGGTTAGAAACCCTAATTGGACAAGATTAAGTTTAGGGAGGACGAAAATGACCTAAATGTTCATCCAATGACACAAAACACCTATTGGATGCACAAGATTGGTTAAAAACCCTAATTGGACAAGAATTAGCCTAGGGAGGACGAAAATGACCTAATTGTTCATCCAATGACACAAAAGACCTATTGGATGCACAAGATTGGTTAGAAACCCTAATTGGACAAGAATTAGCCTAGGGAGGACGAAAATGACCTAATTGTTGGTCCAATGACACAAAAACACCTATTGGATCCACAAGATTGGTTAGAAAACCTTATTTGACAAGCATAAGCCTAGGGAGGACGAAAATGACCTAAATGTTCATCCAATGACACAAAAACACCTATTGGATGCACAAGATTGGTTAGAAACCCTAATTGGACAAGATTAAGTTTAGGAAGGACAAAAATGACCTAAATGTTCATCCAATGACACAAAACACCTATTGGATGCACAAGATTGGTTAAAAACCCTAATTGGACAAGAATTAGCCTAGGGAGGACGAAAATGACCTAATTGTTCATCCAATGACACAAAACACCTATTGGATGCACAAGATTGGTTAGAAACCCTAATTGAATAAGAATTAGCCTAGGGAGGACGAAAATGACCTAATTGTTCATCCAATGACACAAAAACACGTATTGGATGCACAAGAATGTTTAGAAACACTAATTGGACAACATTAAGTTTAGGGAGGACGGAAATGACGTAAATGTTCATGCAATGACACAAAAAACCTATTGGATGCACAAGATTGGTTAAAAACCCTAATTGGACAAGATTAAGTTTAGGCAGAACGAAAATGACCTAAATGTTCATCCAATGACACAAAAACACCTATTGGATGCACAAGATTGGTTAGAAACCCTAATTGGACAAGATTAAGTTTAGGCAGAACGAAAATGACCTAAATGTTCATCCAATGACACAATAACACCTATTGGATGCACAAGATTGGTTAAAAACCCTAATTGGACAAGATTAAGTGTAGGGAGGACGAAAATGACCTAAATGTTCATCCAATGACACAAAACACCTATTGGATGCACAAGATTGGTTAAAAACCCTAATTGGACAAGAATTAGCCTAGGGAGGACGAAAAGGACCTAATTGTTCATCCAATTACACAAAAACACCTATTGGATGCACAAGATTGGATAGAAACCCTAACTGGAAGAGATTAAGTTTAGGGAGGACGAAAATGACATCAATGTTCATCCAATGAGACAAAAACAACAATTGGATGCACAAGATTGGTTAGAAACCCTAATTGGACAAGATTAAGTGTAGGGAGGACGAAAATGACCTAAATGTTCATCCAATGACACAAACACCTATTGGATGCACAAGATTCGTTAAAAACCCCAATTGGACAAGAATTAGCCTAGGGAGGACGAAAATGACCTAATTGTTCATCCAATGACACAAAAACACCTATTGGATGCACAAGATTGGTTAGAAACCCTAATTGGACAAGATTAAGTTTAGGGAGGACGAAAATGACGTAAATGTTAATGTAATGACACAAAACACCTATTGGATGCAGAAGATTGGTTAAAAACCCTAATTGGACAAGATTAAGTTTAGGGAGGATGAAAATGACCTATTTGTTCATCCAATGACACAAAAACACCTATTGGATGCACAAGATTGGTTAGAAACCCTAATTGGACAAGAATTAGCCTAGGGAGGACGAAAATGACCTAATTGTTCGTCCAATGACACAAAAACACCTATTGGATGCACAACATTGGTTAATAACCCTAATTGGACAAGAATAAGCCTAGGGAGCACGAAAATGACCTAATTGTTCATCCAATGACACAAAAACACCTATTGGAAGAGATTAAGTTTAGGGAGGACGAAAATGATATAAATGTTCATCCAATGACACAAAAACAACTATTGGATGCACAAGATTGGTTCAAAACCCTAATTGGACAAGATTAAGCCTAGCGAGGACGAAAATGACCTAAATGTTCATCCAATGACACAAAACACCTATTGGATGCACAAGATTGGTTAAAAACCCTAATTGGACAAGAATTAGCCTAGGGAGGACGAAAATGACCTAATTGTTCATCCAATGACACAAAAACACCTATTGGATGCACAAGATTGGTCAGAAACCCTAATTGGACAAGATTAAGTTTAGGGAGAACGAAAATGAGCTAAATGTTCATCTAATGACACAAAAACAACAATTGGATGCACAAGATTGGTTAAAAACCCTAATTGGACAAGATTAAGTGTAGGGAGGACGAAAATGACCTAAATGTTCATCCAATGACACAAAACACCTATTGGATGCACAAGATTGGTTAAAAACCCTAATTGGACAAGAATTAGCCTAGGGAGGACAAAAATGACCTAATTGTTCATCCAATGACACAAAACACCTATTGGATGCACACGATTGGTTAGAAACCCTAATTGAATAAGAATTAGCCTAGGGAGGACGAAAATGACCTAATTGTTCATCCAATGACACAAAAACGCGTATTGGATGCACAAGAATGTTTAGAAACACTAATTGGACAACATTAAGTTTAGGGAGGACGGAAATGACGTAAATGTTCATGCAATGACACAAAACACCTATTGGATACACAAGATTGGTTAAAAACCCTAATTGGACAAGAATTAGTCTAGGGAGGACGAAAATGACCTAATTGTTCATCCAATGACACAAAAACACCTATTGGATGCACAAGATTGGTTAGAAACCCTAATTGGACAAGATTAAGTTCAGGCAGAACGAAAATGACCTAAATGTTCATCCAATGACACAAAAACACCTATTGGATGCACAAGAATGGTTAGAAACCCTAATTGGACAAGATTAAGTTTAGGCAGAACGAAAATGAAATAAATGTTCATCCAATGACACAATAACACCTATTGGATGCACAAGATTGGTTAAAAACCATAATTGGACAAGATTAAGTGTAGGGAGGACGAAAATGACCTAAATGTTCATCCAATGACACAAAACACCTATTGGATGCACAAGATTGGTTAAAAACCATAATTGGACAAGAATTAGCCTAGGGAGGACGAAAATGACCTAATTGTTCATCCAATGACACAAAACACCTATTGGATGCACAAGATTGGTTAGAAACCCTAATTGAACAAGATTTAGCCTAGGGAGGACGAAAATGACCTAATTGTTCTTCCAATGACACAAAAACACGTATTCGATGCACAAGATTGGTTAGAAACCCTAATTGGAGAAGAATTAGCCTAGGCAGGACGAAAAGGACCTAAATGTTCATCCAATGACACAAAAACACGTATTGGATGCACAAGAATGTTTAGAAACACTAATTGGACAACATTAAGTTTTGGGAGGACGGAAATGACGTAAATGTTCATGCAATGACACAAAACACCTACTGGATGCACAAGATTGGTTAAAAACTCTAATTGGACATGAATTAGTCTAGGGAGGACGAAAATGATCTAATTGTTCATCCAATGACACAAAAACACCTATTGGATGCACAAGATTGGTTAGAAACCCTAATTGAACAAGATTTAGCCTAGGGAGGACGAAAATGACCTAATTGTTCTTCCAATGACACAAAAACACGTATTCGATGCACAAGTTTGGTTAGAAACCCTAATTGGAGAAGAATTAGCCTAGGCAGGACGAAAAGGACCTAAATGTTCATCCAATGACACAAAAACACGTATTGGATGCACAAGAATGTTTAGAAACACTAATTGGACAACATTAAGTTTAGGGAGGACGGAAATGACGTAAATGTTCATGCAATGACACAAAACACCTATTGGATGCACAAGATTGGTTAAAAACCCTAATTGGACAAGAATTAGTCTAGGGAGGACGAAAATGATCTAATTGTTCATCCAATGACACAAAAACACCTATTGGATGCACAAGATTGGTTAGAAACCCTAATTGGACAAGATTAAGTTTAGGCAGAACGAAAATGACCTAAATGTTCATCCAACGACACAAAAACACCTATTGGATGCACAAGATTGGTTAGAAACCCTAATTGGACAAGATTAAGTTTAGGCAGAACGAAAATGACCTAAATGTTCATCCAATGACACAATAACACCTATTGGATGCACAAGATTGGTTAAAAACCCTAATTGGACAAGATTAAGTGTAGGGAGGACGAAAATGTCCTAAACGTTCATCCAATGACACAAAACACCTATTGGATGCACAAGATTCGTTAAAAACCCTAATTGGACAAGAATTAGCCTAGGGAGGACGAAAATGACCTAATTGTTCATCCAATGACACAAAACACCTATTGGATGCACAAGATTGGTTAGAAACCCTAATTGAACAAGAATTAGGCTAGGGAGGATGAAAATGACCTAATTGTTCATCCAATGACACAAAAACACGTATTGGATGCACAAGATTGTGTAGAAACCCTAATTGGTCAACATTAAGTTTAGCGAGGACGCAAATGACGTAAATGTTCATGCAATGACACAAAACACCTATTGGATGCACAAGATTGGTTAAAAACCCTAATTGGACAAGAATTAGTCTAGGGAGGACGAAAATGACCTAATTGTTCATCCAATGACACAGAAACACCTATTGGATGCACAAGATTGGTTAGAAACCCTAATTGGACAAGATTAAGTTTAGGGAGGACGAAAATGACCTAAGTGTTCATCCAATGACACAAAACACCTATTGGATGCACAAGATTGGTTACAAACCATAATTGGACAAGAATTAGCCTAGGGAGGACGAAAATGACCTAATTGTTCATCCAATGACACAAAAACACCTATTGGATGCACAAGATTGGTTAAAAAACCTAATTTGACAAGATTAAGTGTAGGGAGGACGAAAATGACCTAAATGTTCATCCAATGACACAAAACACCTATTGGATGCATAAGATGGGTTAAAAACCCTAATTGGACAAGAATTAGCCTAGGGAGGACGAAAATGATCTAATTGTTCATCCAATGTCACGAAAACACATATTGGAGGCACAAGATTAGTTAGAAACCCTAATTGGACAAGATTAAGTTTAGGTAGAACGAAAATGACCTAAATGTTCATCCAATGACACAAAACACCTATTGGATGCACAAGATTGGTTAGAAACCCTAATTGGACAAGAATTAGGCTAGGGAGGACGAAAATGATCTTATTGTTCATCCAATGACACAAAAACACCTATTCGATGCACAAGATTGGTTAGAAACCCTAATTGGACAAGCTTAAGTTTAGGCAGAACGAAAATGACCTAAATGTTCATCCAATGACACAAAAACACCTATTAGATGCACAAGATTGGTTAAAAACCCTAATTGGACAAGAATTAGTCTAGGGAGGACGAAAATGACCTAATTGTTCATCCAATGACTCAAAAACACCTATTGGATGCACAAGATTGGTTAGAAACCCTAATTGGACAAGATTAAGTTTAGGCAGAACGAAAATGACCTAACTGTTCATCCAATGACACAAAACACCTATTGGATGCACAAGATTGGTTAGAAACCCTAATTGAACAAGATTTAGCCTAGGGAGGACGAAAATGACCTAATTGTTCTTCCAATGACACAAAAACACGTATTCGATGCATAAGATTGGTTAGAAACCCTAATTGGAGAACAATTAGCCTAGGCAGGACGAAAAGGACCTAAATGTTCATCCAATGACACAAAAACACGTATTGGATGCACAAGAATGTTTAGAAACACTAATTGGACAACATTAAGTTTAGGGAGAACGGAAATGACGTAAATGTTCATGCAATGACACAAAACACCTATTGGATGCACAAGATTGGTTAAAAATCCTAATTGGACAAGAATTAGTCTAGGGAGGACGAAAATGATCTAATTGTTCATTCAATGACACAAAAACACCTATTGGATGCACAAGATTGGTTAGAAACCCTAATTGAACAAGATTTAGCCTAGGGAGGACGAAAATGACCTAATTGTTCTTCCAATGACACAAAAACACGTATTCGATGCACAAGTTTGGTTAGAAACCCTAATTGGAGAAGAATTAGCCTAGGCAGGACGAAAAGGACATAAATGTTCATCCAATAACACAAAAACACGTATTGGATGCACAAGAATGTTTAGAAACACTAATTGGACAACATTAAGTTTAGGGAGGACGAAAATGACGTAAATGTTCATGCAATAACACAAAACACCTATTGGATGCACAAGATTGGTTAAAAACCCTAATTGGACAAGAATTAGTCTAGGGAGGACGAAAATGATCTAATTGTTCATCCAATGACACAAAAACACCTATTGGATGCACAAGATTGGTTAGAAACCCTAATTGGACAAGATTAAGTTTAGGCAGAACGAAAATGACCTAAATGTTCATCCAACGACACAAAAACACCTATTGGATGCACAAGATTGGTTAGAAACCCTAATTGGACAAGATTAAGTTTAGGCAGAACGAAACTGACCTAAATGTTCATCCAATGACACAATAACACCTATTGGATGCACAAGATTGGTTAAAAACCCTAATTGGACAAGATTAAGTGTAGGGAGGACGAAAATGACCTAAATGTTCATCCAATGACACAAAACACCTATTGGATGCACAAGATTCGTTAAAAACCCTAATTGGACAAGAATTAGCCTAGGGAGGACGAAAATGACCTAATTGTTCATCCAATGACACAAAACACCTATTGGATGCACAAGATTGGTTAGAAACCCTAATTGAACAAGAATTAGCCTAGGGAGGATGAAAATGACCTAATTGTTCATCCAATGACACAAAAACACGTATTGGATGCACAAGATTGTGTAGAAACCCTAATTGGTCAACATTAAGTTTAGGGAGGACGCAAATGACGTAAATGTTCATGCAATGACACAAAACACCTATTGGATGCACAAGATTGGTTAAAAACCCTAATTGGACAAGAATTAGTCTAGGGAGGACGGAAATGACCTAATTGTTCATCCAATGACACAAAAACACCTATTGGATGCACAAGATTGGTTAGAAACCCTAATTGGACAAGATTAAGTTTAGGGAGGACGAAAATGACCTAAATGTTCATCCAATGACACAAAACACCTATTGGAAGCACAAGATTGGTTACAAACCATAATTGGACAAGAATTAGCCTAGGGAGGACGAAAATGACCTAATTGTTCATCCAATGACACAAAAACACCTATTGGATGCACAAGATTGGTTAAAAAACCTAATTTGACAAGATTAAGTGTAGGGAGGACGGAAATGACCTAAATGTTCATCCAATGACACAAAACACCTATTGGATGCATAAGATGGGTTAAAAACCCTAATTGGACAAGAATTAGCCTAGGGAGGACGAAAATGATCTAATTGTTCATCCAATGTCAGCAAAACAAATATTGGAGGCACAAGATTGGTTAGAAACCCTAATTGGACAAGATTAAGTTTAGGTAGAACGAAAATGACCTAAATGTTCATCCAATGACACAAAAACACCTATTGGATGCACAAGATTGGTTAAAAACCCTAATTGGACAAGATTAAGTGTAGGGAGGACGAAAATGACCTAAATGTTCATCCAATGACACAAAACACCTATTGGATTCACAAGATTGGTTAGAAACCCTAATTGGACAAGAATTAGGCTAGGGAGGACGAAAATGATGTTATTGTTCATCCAATGACACAAAAACACCTATTCGATGCACAAGATTGGTTAGAAACCCTAATTGGACAAGATTAAGTTTAGGCAGAACGAAAATGACCTAAATGTTCATCCAATGACACAAAAACACCTATTAGATGCACAAGATTGGTTAAAAACCCTAATTGGACAAGAATTAGTCTAGGGAGGACGAAAATGACCTAATTGTTCATCCAATGACACAAAAACACCTATTGGATGCACAAGATTGGTTAGAAACCCTAATTGGACAAGATTAAGTTTAGGCAGAACGAAAATGACCTAAATGTTCATCCAATGACACAAAAACACCTATTGGATGCACAAGATTGGTTAGAAACCCTAATTGGACAAGATTAAGTTTAAGCAGAACAAAAATGACCTAAATGTCCATCCTATGACACAATAACACCTATTGGATGCACAAGATTGGTTAAAAACCCTAATTGGACAAGATTAAGTGTAGGGAGGACGAAAATGACCTAAATGTTCATCCAATGACACAAAACACCTATTGGATGCACAAGATTGGTTAAAAACCCTAATTGGACAAGAATTAGCCTAGGGAGGACGAAAAGGACCTAAATGTTCATCCAATGACACAAAACACCTATTGGATGCGAAAGATTAGTTAAAAACCCTAATTGGACAAGATTAAGTTTAGGGAGGACGAAAATGACCTAAAAGTTCATCCAATGACACAAAACACCTATTGGATGCACAAGATTGGTTAAAAAACCTAATTTGACAAGATTAAGTGTAGGGAGGACGAAAATGACCTAAATGTTCATCCAATGACACAAAACACCTATTGGATGCACAAGATAGGTTAGAAACCCTAATTGGACAAGAATTAGCCTAGGGAGGACGAAAATGACCTAATTGTTCATCTAATGACACAAAAACACCTATTGGATGCACAAGATTGGTTAGAAACCCGAATTGGACAAGATTAAGTTTAGGGAGGACGAAAATGACCTAATTGTTCATCCAATGACACAAAACACCTATTGGATGCACAAGATTGGTTAGAAACCCTAATTGAATAAGAATTAGCCTAGGGAGGACGAAAATGACCTAAATGTTCATCCAATGACACAAAACACCTATTGGATGCATAAGATGGGTTAAAAACCCTAGTTGGACAAGAATTAGCCTAGGGAACGACGAAAATGATCTAATTGTTCATCCAATGTCACAAAAACACCTATTGGAGCCACAAGATTGGTTAGGAACCTAATTGGACAAGATTAAGTTTAGGCAGAACGAAAATAACCTAAATGTTCATCCAATGACACAAAAACACCTATTGGATGCACAAGATTGGTTAAAAACCCTAATTGGACAAGATTAAGTGTAGGGAGGACGAAAATCACCTAAATGTTCATCCAATGACACAAAACACCTATTGGATGCACAAGATTGGTTAGAAACCCTAATTGGACAAGAATTAGGCTAGGGAGGACGAAAATGATCTTATTGTTCATCCAATGACACAAAAACACCTATTGGATGCACAAGATTGGTTAGAAACCCTAATTGGACATGATTAAGTTTGGGCAGAACGAAAATGACCTAAATGTTCATCCAATGACACAAAAACACCTATTGGAAGCACAAGATTGGTTAAAAACCCTAATTGGACAAGATTAAGAGTAGGGAGGTCGAAAATGACCTAAATGTTCATCCAATGACACAAAACACCTATTGGATGCACAAGATTGGTTAAAAACCATAATTGGACAAGAATTAGCCTAGGGAGGACGAAAATGACCTAATTGTTCATCCAATGACACAAAACACCTATTGGATGCACAAGATTGGTTAGAAACCCAAATTGAACAAGATTTAGCCTAGGGAGGACGAAAATGACCTAATTGTTCATCAAATGACACAAAAACACGTATTCGATGCACAAGATTGGTTAGAAACCCTAATTGGACAAGATAAAGTCTAGGCAGGACGAAAAGGACCTAAATGTTCTTCCAATGACACAAAAACACCGAATGGATGCACAAGATTGGTTAGAAACCCTAATTGGACAAGAATAAGCCTAGGGAGGACATAAATGACCTAATTGTTCATTCAATGACACAAAAACACGTATTGGATGCACAAGATTGGTTGGAAACCATAATTGGACAAGATTAAGTTTAGGGAGGACAAAAATGACGTAAATGTCCATCCAATGACACAAAACACATATTGGATGCTCAAGATTGGTTAAAAAACCTAATTGGACAAGATTAAGTGTAGGGAGGACGAAATTGACCTAAATGTTCATCCAATGACACGAAACACCTATTGGATGCACAAGATGGGTTAAAACCCCTAATTGGACAAGAATTAGCCTAGGGAGGACGAAAATGATCTAATTGTTCATCCAATGACCCAAAAACACCTATTGGATGCACAAGATAGGTTAGAAACCCTAATTGGACAAGAATTAGCCTAGGGAGGACGAAAATGACCTAATTGTTCATCCAATGACACAAAAACACCTATTGGATGCACAAGATTGGTTAGAAACCCGAATTGGACAAGATTAAGTTTAGGGAGGACGAAAATGACCTAATTGTTCATCTAATGACACAAAACACCTATTGGATGCACAAGATTGGTTAGAAACCCTAATTGAATAAGAATTAGCCTAGGGAGGACGAAAATGACCTAATTGTTCATCCAATGACACAAAAACGCGTATTGGATGCACAAGAATGTTTAGAAACACTAATTGGACAACATTTAGTTTAGGGAGGAAGGAAATGACGTAAATGTCCATGCAATGACACAAAACACCTATTGGATACACAAGATTGGTTAAAAACCCTAATTGGACAAGAATTATTCTAGGCAGAACGAAAATGACCTAAATGTTCATCCAATGACACAAAAACACCTATTGCATGCACAAGATTGGTTAGAAACCCTAATTGGACAAGATTAAGTTTAGGCAGAACGAAAATGACCTAAATGTTCATCCAGTGACACAAAAACACCTATTGGATGCACAAGATTGGTTAGAAACCCTAATTGGACAAGATTAAGTTTAGGCAGAACGAAAATGACCTAAATGTTCATCCAATGACACAATAACACCTATTGGATGCACAAGATTGGTTAAAAACCATAATTGGACAAGATTAAGTGTAGGGAGGACGAAAATGACCTAAATGTTCATCCAATGACACAAAACACCTATTGGATGCACAAGATTGGTTGAAAACCATAATTGGACAAGAATTAGCCTAGGGAGGACGAAAATGACCTAATTGTTCATCCAATGACACAAAACACCTATTGGATGCACAAGATTGGTTAGAAACCCTAATTGAACAAGATTTAGCCTAGGGAGGACGAAAATGACCTAATTGTTCTTCCAATGACACAAAAACACGTATTCGATGCACAAGATTGGTTAGAAACCCTAATTGGACAAGAATTAGCCTAGGCAGGACGAAAAGGACCTAAATGTTCATCCAATGACACAAAAACACGTATTGGATGCACAAGAATGTTTAGAAACACTAATTGGACAACATTAAGTTTAGGGAGGACGGAAATGACGTAAATGTTCATGCAATGACACAAAACACCTATTGGATGCACAAGATTGGTTAAAAACCCTAATTGGACAAGAATTAGTCTAGGGAGGACGAAAATGATCTAATTGTTCATCTAAGGACACAAAAACACCTATTGGATGCACAAGATTGGTTAGAAACCCTAATTGGACAAGATTAAGTTTAGGCAGAACGAAAATGACCTAAATGTTCATCCAACGACACAAAAACACCTATTGGATGCACAAGATTGGTTAGAAACCCTAATTGGACAAGATTAAGTTTAGGCAGAACAAAAATGACCTAAATGTTCATCCAATGACACAATAACACCTATTGGATGCACAAGATTGGTTAAAAACCCTAATTGGACAAGATTAAGTGTAGGGAGGACGAAAATGACCTAAATGTTCATCCAATGACACAAAACACCTATTGGATGCACAAGATTGGTTAAAAACCCTAATTGGACAAGAATTAGCCTAGTGAGGACGAAAATGACCTAATTGTTCATCCAATGACACAAAACACCTATTGGATGCACACGATTGGTTAGAAACCCTAATTGAATAAGAATTAGCCTAGGGAGGACGAAAATGACCTAATTGTTCATCCAATGACACAAAAACACCTATTGGATGCACAAGATTGGTTAAAAACCCTAATTGGACAAGAATTAGTCTAGGGAGGACGAAAATGACCTAATTGTTCATCCAATGACACAAAAACACCTATTGGATGCACAAGATTGGTTAGAAACCCTAATTGGACAAGATTAAGTTTAGGCAGAACGAAAATGACCTAAATGTTCATCCAATGACACAATAACACCTATTGGATGCACAAGATTGGTTAAAAACCCTAATTGGACAAGATTAAGTGTAGGGAGGACGAAAATGACCTAAATGTTCATCCAATGACACAAAACACCTATTGGATGCACAAGATGGGTTAAAAACCCTAATTGGACAAGAATTAGCCTAGGGAGGACGAAAATGATCTAATTGTTCATCCAATGACCCAAAAACACCTATTGGATGCACAAGATTGGTTAGAAACCCTAATTGGACAAGAATTAGCCTAGGGAGGACGAAAATGACCTAATTGTTCATCCAATGACACAAAAACATCTATTGGATGCACAAGATTGGTTAGAAACCCTAATTGGACAAGATTAAGTTTAGGGATGACGAAAATGACATAAATGTTCATCCAATGACACAAAAACCACTATTGGATGCACAAGATTGGTTAGAAACCCTAATAGGACAAGATTAAGTGTAGGGAGGACGAAAATGACCTAAATGTTCATCCCATGACACAAAACACCTATTGGATGCACAAGATTGGTTAGAAACCCTAATTGGACAAGAATTAGGCTAGGGAGGACCAAAATGATCTTATTGTTCATCCAATGACACCAAAACACCTATTGGATGCACAAGATTGGTTAGAAACCCTAATTGGACAAGATTAAGTGTAGGGAGGACGAAAATGACCTTAATGTTCATCCAATGACACAAAACACCTATTGGATGCACAAGATTGGTTAAAAACCCTAATTGGACATGAATTAGCCTAGGGAGGACGAAAATGACCTAATTGTTCATCCAATGACACAAAAACACCTATTGGATGCACAAGATAGGTTAGAAACCTTAATTGGACAAGATTATGTTTAGGGAGGTCGAAAATGACCAAATTGTTCATCCAATGAAACAAACACAACTATTGGATGCACAAGATTGGTTAAAAACCCTAATTGGACAAGAATTAGGCTAGGGAGGACCAAAATGATCTTATTGTTCATCCAATGACACAAAAACACCTATTGGATGCACAAGATTGGTTAGAAACCCTAATTGGACAAGATTAAGTGTAGGGAGGACGAAAATGACCTTAATGTTCATCCAATGACACAAAACACCTATTGGATGCACAAGATTGGTTAAAAACCCTAATTGGACATGAATTAGCCTAGGGAGGACGAAAATGACCTAATTGTTCATCCAATGACACAAAACACCTATTGGATGCACAAGATTGGTTAGAAACCCTAATTGGACAAGAATTAGCCTTGGGAGGACAAAAATGATGTAATTGTTCATCCAATGACACAAAAACACCTATTGGATGCACAAGATTGGTTAGAAACCCTAATTGGACAAGATTAAGTTTAGGGAGGTCGAAAATGACATAAATGTTCATCCAATGACTCAAAAACCACTATTGAATTCACAAGATTGGTTAGAAACCCAAATTGGACAAGATTAAGTGTAGGGAGGACGAAAATGACCTAATTGTTCATCCAATGACACAAAACACCTATTGGATGCACAAGATTGGTTAAAAACCCTAATTGGACAAGATTAAGTGTAGGGAGGACGAAAATGACCTAAAAGTTCATCCAATGACACAAAACACCTATTGGATGCACAAGATTGGTTAAAAAACCTAATTTGACAAGATTAAGTGTAGGGAGGACGAAAATGACCTAAATGTTCATCCAATGACACAAAACACCTATTGGATGCACAAGATTGGTTAAAAACCCTAATTGGACAAGAATTAGCCTAGGGAGGACGAAAAGGACCTAAATGTTCATCCAATGACACAAAACACCTATTGGATGCACAAGATTGGTTAAAAACCCTAATTGGACAAGAATTAGCCTAGGTAGGACGAAAAGGACCTAAATGTTCATCCAATGACACAAAACACCTATTGGATGCACAAGATTGGTTAGAAACCCTAATTGGACAAGAATTAGCCTAGGGAGGACGAAAATGACCTAAATGTTCATCCAATGACACAAAACACCTATTGGATGCACAAGATTGGTTAAAAACCTTAATTGCACAAGAATTAGCATCGGGAGGACAAAAATGACCTAATTGTTCATCCAATGACACAAAAACACCTATTGGATGCACAAGATTGGTTAGAAACCCTAATTGGACAAGATTAAGTTTAGGGAGGACGAAAATGACCTAAATGTTCATCCAATGACACAAAACACCTATTGGATGCACAAGATTGGTTAAAAACCCTAATTGGACAAGAATTAGTGAAGGGAGGACGAAAATGACCTAAATATTCTTCCAATGACACAAAACACCTATTGGATGCACAAGATTGGTTAAAAACCCTAATTGGACAAGATTAAGTGTAGGGAGGACGAAAATGACCTAAATGTTCATCCAATGACACAAAACACCTATTGGATGCACAAGATTGGTTAAAAACCCTAATTGGACAAGAATTAGCCTAGGGAGGACGAAAATGACATAAATGTTCATCCAATGACACAAAAACACCTATTGGATGCACAAGATTGGTTAAAAACCCTAATTGGACAAGATTAAGTGTAGGGAGGACGAAAATGACCTAAATGTTCATCCAATGACACAAAACACCTATTGGATGCACAAGATTGGTTAAAAACCCTAATTGGACAAGAATTAGCCTAGGGAGGACGAAAATGACCTAATTGTTCATCCAATGACACAAAAACACCTATTGGAAGAGATTAAGTTTAGGGAGGACGAAAATGACATAAATGTTCATCCAATGACACAAAAACAACTATTGGATGCACAAGATTGGTTCAAAACCCTAATTGGACAAGATTAAGCCTAGGGAGGACGAAAATGACCTAAATGTTCATCCAATGACACAAAACACCTATTGGATGCACAAGATTAGTTAAAAACCCTAATTGGACAAGAATTAGCCTAGGGAGGACGAAAATGACCTAATTGTTCATCCAATGACACAAAAACACCTATTGGATGCACAAGATTGGTCAGAAACCCTAATTGGACAAGATTAAGTTTAGGGAGAACGAAAATGAGCTAAATGTTCATCTAATGACACAAAAACAACAATTGGATGCACAAGATTGGTTAAAAACCCTAATTGGACAAGATTAAGTGTAGGGAGGACGAAAATGACCTAAATGTTCATCCAATGACACAAAACACCTATTGGATGCACAAGATTGGTTAAAAACCCTAATTGGACAAGAATTAGCCTAGGGAGGACAAAAATGACCTAATTGTTCATCCAATGACACAAAACACCTATTGGATGCACACGATTGGTTAGAAACCCTAATTGAATAAGAATTAGCCTAGGGAGGACGAAAATGACCTAATTGTTCATCCAATGACACAAAAACGCGTATTGGATGCACAAGAATGTTTAGAAACACTAATTGGACAACATTAAGTTTAGGGAGGACGGAAATGACGTAAATGTTCATGCAATGACACAAAACACCTATTGGATACACAAGATTGGTTAAAAACCCTAATTGGACAAGAATTAGTCTAGGGAGGACGAAAATGACCTAATTGTTCATCCAATGACACAAAAACACCTATTGGATGCACAAGATTGGTTAGAAACCCTAATTGGACAAGATTAAGTTCAGGCAGAACGAAAATGACCTAAATGTTCATCCAATGACACAAAAACACCTATTGGATGCACAAGAATGGTTAGAAACCCTAATTGGACAAGATTAAGTTTAGGCAGAACGAAAATGAAATAAATGTTCATCCAATGACACAATAACACCTATTGGATGCACAAGATTGGTTAAAAACCATAATTGGACAAGATTAAGTGTAGGGAGGACGAAAATGACCTAAATGTTCATCCAATGACACAAAACACCTATTGGATGCACAAGATTGGTTAAAAACCATAATTGGACAAGAATTAGCCTAGGGAGGACGAAAATGACCTAATTGTTCATCCAATGACACAAAACACCTATTGGATGCACAAGATTGGTTAGAAACCCTAATTGAACAAGATTTAGCCTAGGGAGGACGAAAATGACCTAATTGTTCTTCCAATGACACAAAAACACGTATTCGATGCACAAGATTGGTTAGAAACCCTAATTGGACAAGAATTAGCCTAGGCAGGACGAAAAGGACCTAAATGTTCATCCAATGACACAAAAACACGTATTGGATGCACAAGA
>JBBPBS010000300.1:626942-643933 GCA_037974835.1 Cicer judaicum | reverse complement strand
AAAATGACCTAAATGTTCATCCAATGACACAATAACACCTATTGGATGCACAAGATTGGTTAAAAACCCTAATTGGACAAGATTAAGTGTAGGGAGGACGAAAATGACCTAAATGTTCATCCAATGACACAAAACACCTATTGGATGCACATGATTGGTTAAAAACCCTAATTGGACAAGAATTAGCCTAGGGAGGACGAAAATGACCTAATTGTTCATCCAATGACACAAAACACCTATTGGATGCACAAGATTGGTTAGAAACCCTAATTGAACAAGAATTAGCCTAGGGAGGATGAAAATGACCTAATTGTTCATCCAATGACACAAAAACACGTATTGGATGCACAAGATTGTGTAGAAACCCTAATTGGTCAACATTAAGTTTAGGGAGGACGCAAATGACGTAAATGTTCATGCAATGACACAAAACACCTATTGGATGCACAAGATTGGTTAAAAACCCTAATTGGACAAGAATTAGTCTAGGGAGGACGAAAATGACCTAATTGTTCATCCAATGACACAAAAACACCTATTGGATGCACAAGATTGGTTAGAAACCCTAATTGGACAAGATTAAGTTTAGGGAGGACGAAAATGACCTAAATGTTCATCCAATGACACAAAACACCTATTGGATGCACAAGATTGGTTACAAACCATAATTTGACAAGAATTAGCCTAGGGAGGACGAAAATGACCTAATTGTTCATCCAATGACACAAAAACACCTATTGGATGCACAAGATTGGCTAAAAAACCTAATTTGACAAGATTAAGTGTAGGGAGGACGAAAAGGACCTAAATGTTCATCCAATGACACAAAAATACCTATTGGATGCACAAGATTGGTTAAAAAACCCTAATTGGACAAGAATTAGCCTAGGGAGGACGAAAATGATCTAATTGTTCATCCAATGTCACGAAAACACACATTGGAGGCACAAGATTGGTTAGAAACCCTAATTGGACAAGATTAAGTTTAGGTAGAACGAAAATGACCTAAATGTTCTTCCAATGACACAAAAACACCTATTGGATGCACAAGATTGGTTAAAAACCCTAATTGGACAAGATTAAGTGTAGGGAGGACGAAAATGACCTAAATATTCTTCCAATGACACAAAACACCGATTGGATGCACAAGATTGGTTAGAAACCCTAATTGGATAAGAATAAGCCTAGGCAGGACCAAAATGACCTAATTGTTCATCCAATGACACAAAACACCTATTGGATGCACAAGATTGGTTAAAAAGCCTAATTGGACAAGATTAAGTGTAGGGAGGACGAAAATGACCTAAAAGTTCATCCAATGACACAAAACACCTATTGGATGCACAAGATTGGTTAAAAAACCTAATTTTGACAAGATTAAGTGTAGGGAGGACGAAAATGACCTAAATGTTCATCCAATGACACAAAACACCTATTGGATGCATAAGATGGGTTAAAAACCCTAATTGGACAAGAATTAGCCTAGGGAACGACGAAAATGATCTAATTGTTCATCCAAAGTCACAAAAACACCTATTGGAGGCACAAGATTGGTTAGAAACCCTAATGGGACCAGATTAAGTTTAGGAAGAACGAAAATGACCTAAATGTTCATCCAATGACACAAAAACACCTATTGGATGCACAAGATTGGTTAAAAACCCTAATTGGACAAGATTAAGTGTAGGGAGGACGAAAATCACCTAAATGTTCATCCAATGACACAAAAGACCTATTGGATGCACAAGATTGGTTAGAAACCCTAATTGGACAAGAATTAGGCTAGGGAGGACGAAAATGATCTTATTGTTCATCCAATGACACAAAAACACCTATTGGATGCACAAGATTGGTTAGAAACCCTAATTGAACAAGATTTAGCCTAGGGAGGACGAAAATGACCTAATTGTTCTTCCAATGACACAAAAACACGTATTCGATGCACAAGATTGGTTAGAAACCCTAATTGGACAAGAATTAGCCTAGGCAGGACGAAAAGGACCTAAATGTTCATCCAATGACACAAAAACACGTATTGGATGCACAAGATTGTTTAGAAACACTAATTGGACAACATTAAGTTTAGGGAGGACGGAAATGACGTAAATGTTCATCCAATGACACAAAAACACCTATTTGATGCACAAGATTGGTTAGAAACCCGAATTGGAAAAAATTAAGTTTAGGGAGGACGAAAATGACATAAATGTTCATCCAATGACACAAAAACCACTATTGGATGCACAAGATTGGTTAGAAACCCTAATAGGACAAGATTAAGTGTAGGGAGGACGAAAATGACCTAAATGTTCATCCCATGACACAAAACATCTATTGGATGCACAAGATTGGTTAGAAACCCAAATTGGACAAGAATTAGGCTAGGGAGGACCAAAATGATCTTATTGTTCATCCAATGACACCAAAACACCTATTGGATGCACAAGATTGGTTAGAAACCCTAATTGGACAAGATTAAGTGTAGGGAGGACGAAAATGACCTTAATGTTCATCCAATGACACAAAACACCTATTGGATGCACAAGATTGGTTAAAAACCCTAATTGGACATGAATTAGCCTAGGGAGGACGAAAATGACCTAATTGTTCATCCAATGACACAAAACACCTATTGGATGCACACGATTGGTAAGAAACCCTAATTGAACAAGAATTAGCCTACGGAGGACGAAAATGACCTAATTGTTCATCCAATGACACAAAAACACGTATTGGATGCACAAGATTGTTTAGAAACACTAATTGGACAACATTAAGTTTAGGGAGGACGGAAATGACGTAAATGTTCATGCAATGACACAAAGCACCTATTGGATGCACAAGATTGGTTAAAAACCCTAATTGGACAAGAATTAGTCTAGGGAGGACGAAAATGACCTAATTGTTCATCCAATGACACAAAAACACCTATTGAATGCACAAGATTGGTTAGAAACCCTAATTGGACAAGAATTAGACTAGGGAGGACGAAAAGGACCTAAATGTTCATCCAATGACACAAAATACCTATTGGATGCACAAGATTGGTTTAAAACACTAATTGGACAAGATTAAGTGAAGGGAGGACGAAAATGACCTAAATATTCTTCCAATGACACAAAAACAACGATTGGATGCACAAGATTGGTTAGAAACCCTAATTGGACAAGAAAAAGCCCAGGGAGGACAAAAATGACCTAATTGTTCTTCCAATGATACAAAAACACGTATTGGATGCACAAGATTGGTTGGAAACCATAATTGCACAAGATTAAGTTTAGGGAGGACGGAAATGACGTAAATGTTCATCCAATGACACAAAACACCTATTGGATGCACAAGATTGGTTAAAAAACGTAATTGGACAAGATTAAGTGTAGGGAGGACGAAAATGACCTAAATGTTCATCCAATGACACGAAACACCTATTGGATGCACAAGATGGGTTAAAAACCCTAATTGGACAAGAATTAGCCTAGGGAGGACGAAAATGATCTAATTGTTCATCCAATGACCCAAAAACACCTATTGGATGCACAAGATTGGTTAGAAACCCTAATTGGACAAGAATTAGCCTAGGGAGGACGAAAATGACCTAATTGTTCATCCAATGACACAAAAACACCTATTGGATGCACAAGATTGGTTAGAAACTCAAATTGGACAAGATTAAGTTTAGGGAGGACGAAAATGACATAAATGTTCATCCAATGACACAAAAACCACAACTGGATGCACAAGATTGGTTAGAAACCCTAATTGTTGTAGGGAGGACGAAAATGACCTAAATGTTCATCCCATGACACAAAACACCTATTGGATGTACAAGATTGGTTAGAAACCCTAATTGGACAAGAATTCGGCTAGGGAGGACGAAAATGATCTTATTGTTCATCCAATGACACAAAAACACCTATTGGATGCACAAGATTGGTTAGAAACCCTAATTGGACAAGATTAAGTTTATGCAGAACGAACATGACCTAAATGTTCGTCTAATGACACAAAAACACCTATTGGATGCACAAGATTGGTTAAAAACCCTAATTGGACAAGATTAAGTGTAGGGAGGACGAAAATGACCTAAATGTTCATCCAATGACACAAAACACCTATTGGATGCACAAGATTGGTTAAAAACCCTAATTGGACAAGAATTAGCCTAGGGAGGACGAAAATGACCTAAATGTTCATCCAATGACACAAAACACCTATTGGATGCATAAGATGGGTTAAAAACCCTAATTGGACAAGAATTAGCCTTGGGAGGACGAAAATGATCTAATTGTTCATCCAATGACACAAAAACACCTATTGGATGCACAAGATTGGTTCGAAACCCTAATTGGACAAGATTAAGTTTAGGGAGGTCGAAAATGACATAAATGTTCATCCAATGACTCAAAAACCACTATTGAATTCACAAGATTGGTTAGAAACCCAAATTGGACAAGATTAAGTGTAGGGAGGACGAAAATGACCTAATTGTTCATCCAATGACAAAAAACACCTATTGGATGCACAAGATTGGTTAAAAACCCGAATTGGACAAGATTAAGTGTAGGGAGGACGAAAATGACCTAAATGTTCAGCCAATGACACAAAACACCTATTGGATGTACAAGATTGGTTAGAAACCCTAATTGTACATGAATTAGCCTAGGGAGGACGAAAATGACCTAAATGTTCATCCAATGACACAAAACACCTATTGGATGCATAAGATGGGTTAAAAACCCTAATTGGACAAGAATTAGCCTTGGGAGGACAAAAATGATCTAATTGTTCATCCAATGACACAAAAACACCTATTGGATGCACAAGATTGGTTAGAAACCCTAATTGGACAAGATTAAGTTTAGGGAGGTCGAAAATGACATAAATGTTCATCCAATGACTCAAAAACCACTATTGAATTCACAAGATTGGTTAGAAACCCAAATTGGACAACATTAAGTGTAGGGAGGACGAAAATGACCTAATTGTTCATCCAATGACACAAAACACCTATTGGATGCACAAGATTGGTTAAAAACCCTAATTGGACAAGATTAAGTGTAGGGAGGACGAAAATGACCTAAAAGTTCATCCAATGACACAAAACACCTATTGGATGCACAAGATTGGTTAAAAAACCTAATTTGACAAGATTAAGTGTAGGGAGGACGAAAATGACCTAAATGTTCATCCAATGACACAAAACACCTATTGGATGCATAAGATGGGTTAAAAACCCTAATTGGACAAGAATTATCCTAGGGAACGACGAAAATGATCTAATTTTTCATCCAATGTCACAAAAACACCTATTGGATGCACACGATTGGTTAGAAACCCTAATTGAACAAGAATTAGCCTAGGGAGGACGAAAATGACCTAATTGTTCATCCAATGACACAAAAACACGTATTGGATGCACAAGATTGTTTAGAAACACTAATTGGACAACATTAAGTTTAGGGAGGACGGAAATGACGTAAATGTTCATCCAATGACACAAAAACACCTATTGGATGCACAAGATTGGTTAGAAACCCTAATTGGACAAGATTAAGTTTAGGGAGGTGGAAAATGACCTAAATGTTCGTCCAATGACACAAAACACCTATTGGATGCACAAGATTGGTTAAAAACCATAATTGGACAAGAATTAGCCTAGGGAGGACGAAAATGACCTAATTGTTCATCCAATGACACAAAAACACCTATTGAATGCACAAGATTGGTTAGAAACCCTAATTGGACAAGAATTAGCCTAGGGAGGACGAAAAGGACCTAAATGTTAATCCAATGACACAAAACACCTATTGGATGCACAAGATTGGTTAAAAACCCTAATTGGACAAGAATTAGCCTAGGGAGGACAAAAATGACCTAAATATTCTTCCAATGACACAAAAACACTGATTGGTTGCACAAGATTGGTTAGAAACCCTAATTGGACAAGAATAAGCCTAGGGAGGACAAAAATGACCTAATTGTTCATCCAATGACACAAAAACACGTATTGGATGCACAAGATTGGTTGGAAACCATAATTGGACAAGATTAAGTTTAGGGAGGACGGAAATGACGTAAATGTTCATCCAATGACACAAAACACCTATTGGATGCACAAGATTGGTTAAAAAACCTAATTGGACAAGATTAAGTGTAGGGAGGACGAAAATGACCTAAATGTTCATCCAATGACACGAAACACCTATTGGATGCACAAGATGGGTTAAAAACCCTAATTGGACAAGAATTAGCCTAGGGTGGACGAAAATGATCTAATTGTTCATCCAATGACCCAAAAACACCTATTGGATGCACAAGATTGGTTAGAAACCCTAA
Source organism: Cicer judaicum (assembly GCA_037974835.1). NCBI lineage: Eukaryota > Viridiplantae > Streptophyta > Magnoliopsida > Fabales > Fabaceae > Cicer > Cicer judaicum. Next base: position 637,597 of record JBBPBS010000300.1, on the reverse strand, counting down.
TTGGACAAGAATTAGCCTAGGGAGGACGAAAATGACCTAATTGTTCATCCAATGACACAAAAACACCTATTGGATGCACAAGATGGGTTAGAAACCTTAATTGGACAAGATTATGTTTAGGGAGGTCGAAAATGACCAAATTGTTCATCCAATGAAACAAACACAACTATTGGATGCACAAGATTGGTTAAAAACCCTAATTGGACAAGAATTAGGCTAGGGAGGACCAAAATGATCTTATTGTTCATCCAATGACACCAAAACACCTATTGGATGCACAAGATTGGTTAGAAACCCTAATTGGACAAGATTAAGTGTAGGGAGGACGAAAATGACCTTAATGTTCATCCAATGACACAAAACACCTATTGGATGCACAAGATTGGTTAGAAACCCTAATTGGACAAGAATTAGCCTAGGGAGGACGAAAATGACCTAATTGTTCATCCAATGACACAAAAACACCTATTGGATGCACAAGATTGGTTAAAAACCCTAATTGGACAAGATTAAGTTTAGGGAGGACGAAAAAGACCTAAATGTTCATCCAATGACACAAAAACACCTATTGGATGCACAAGATTGGTTAGAAACCCTAATTGGACCAGAATTTGCTTAGGGAGGACGAAAATCACCTAATTGTTCTTCCAATGACACAAAAACACCTATTAGATGCACAAGATTGCTTAGAAACCCTAATTGGACAAGATTAAGTTTAGGAAGGACGAAAATGACCTAAATGTTCATCCAATGACACAAAACACCTATTGGATGCACAAGATTGGTTAAAAACCCTAATTGGACAAGATTAAGTGTAGGGAGGACGATTATGACCTAAATATTCTTCCAATGACACAAAAACACCTATTGGACGCACAAGATAGGTTAGAAACCCTAATTTGACAAGTATCAGCCTAGGGAGGACGAAAATGACCTAATTGTTCATCCAATGACACAAAAACACCTATTGGATGCACAAGATTGGTTAAAAACCCTAATTGGACAAGAATTAGTCTAGGGTGGACGAAAATGACAAATTGTTCATCCAATGACACAAAAACACCTATTGGATGCACAAGATTGGTTAGAAACCCTAATTGGACAAGCATAAGCCGAGGGAGGACGAAAATGACCTAAATGTTCATCCAATGACACAAAAACACCTATTGGAAGCACAAGATTGGTTAGAAACCCTAATTGGACAAGATTAAGTTTAGCGAGGACGAAAATGACCTAAATGTTCATCCAATGACACAAAACACCTATTGGATGCACAAGATTGGTTAAAAACCCTAATTGGACAAGAATTAGCCTAGGGAGGACGAAAATGACCTAAATGTTCATCCAATGACACAAAACACCTATTGGATGCACAAGATTGGTTAAAAACCGTAATTGGAGAAGAATTAGCCTAGGGAGGACGAATGACCTAATTGTTCATCCAATGACACAAACACAACTATTGGATGCACAAGATTGGTTAGAAACCCTAATTGGACAAGCATAAGCCTAGGGAGGATGAAAATGACCTAAATATTCATCCAATGACACAAAACACCTATTGGATGCACAAGATTCGTTAAAAACCCTAATTGGACAAGAATAAGTGTAGGGAGGACGAAAATGACCTAAATGTTCATCCAATGACACAAAACACCTATTGGATGCACAAGATTGGTTAAAAACCCTAATTGGACAAGAATTAGCCTAGGGAGGACGAAAATGACCTAAATGTTCATCCAATGACACGAAACACCTATTGGATGCACAAGATGGGTTAAAAACCCTAATTGGACAAGAATTAGCCTAGGGAGGACGAAAATGATCTAATTGTTCATCCAATGACACAAAAACACCTATTGGATGCACAAGATTGGTTAAAAACCTTAATTGGACAAGAATTAGTCTAGGGAGGACGTAAATGACCTAATTGTTCATCCAATGACACAAAAACACCTATTGGATGCACAAGATTGGTTAAAAACCCTAATTGGACAAGATTAAGTGTAGGGAGGACGAAAATGACCTAAATGTTCATCCAATGACACAAAACACCTATTGGATGCACAAGATTGGTTAAAAACCCTAATTGGACAAGAATTAGCCTAGGGAGGACGAAAATGACCTAAATGTTCATCCAATGACACGAAACACCTATTGGATGCACAAGATGGGTTAAAAACCCTAATTGGACAAGAATTAGCCTAGGGAGGACGAAAATGATCTAATTGTTCATCCAATGACCCAAAAACACCTATTGGATGCACAAGATTGGTTAGAAACCCTAATTGGACAAGAATTAGCCTAGGGAGGACGAAAATGACCTAATTGTTCATCCAATGACACAAAAACACGTATTGGATGCACAAGATTGGTTGGAAACCATAATTGGACAAGATTAAGTTTAGGGAGGACGGAAATGACGTAAATGTTCATCCAATGACACAAAACACCTATTGGATGCACAAGATTGGTTAAAAAACCTAATTGGACAAGATTAAGTGTAGGGAGGACGAAAATGACCTAAATGTTCATCCAATGACACGAAACACCTATTGGATGCACAAGATGGGTTAAAAACCCTAATTGGACAAGAATTAGCCTAGGGAGGACGAAAATGATCTAATTGTTCATCCAATGACCCAAAAACACCTATTGGATGCACAAGATTGGTTAGAAACTCTAATTGGACAAGAATTAGCCTAGGGAGGACGAAAATGACCTAACTGTTCATCCAATGACACAAAAACACCTATTGGATGCACAAGATTGGTTAGAAACTCTAATTGGACAAGATTAAGTTTAGGGAGGACGAAAATGACATAAATGTTCATCCAATGACACAAAAACCACAACTAGATGCACAAGATTGGTTAAAAACCCTAATTGGACAAGATTAAGTGGAGGGAGGACGAAAATGACCTAAAAGTTCATCCAATGAAACAAAACACCTATTGGATGCACAAGATTGGTTAAAAAACCTAATTTGACAAGATTAAGTGTAGGGAGGACAAAAATGACCTAAATGTTCATCCAATGACACAAAACACCTATTGGATGCATAAGATGGGTTAAAAACCCTAATTGGACAAGAATTAGCCCAGGGAGGACGAAAATGATCTAATTGTTCATCCAATGTCACAAAAACACCTATTGGAGGCACAAGATTGGTTAGAAACCCTAATTGGACAAGATTAAGTTTAGGCAGAACGAAAATGACCTAAATGTTCATCCAATGACACAAAAACACCTATTGGATGCACAAGATTGGTTAAAAACCCTAATTGGACAAGATTAAGTGTAGGGAGGACGAAAATGACCTAAATGTTCATCCAATGACACAAAACACCTATTGGATGCACCAGATTGGTTAAAAACCCAAATTGGACAAGATTAAGTGGTGGGAGGATGAAAATGACCTAAATGTCCATCGAATGACACAAAACACCTATTGGATGCACAAGATTGGTTAGAAACCCTAATTGGACAAGATTAAGTGTAGGGAGGACGAAAATGACCTTAATGTTCATCCAATGACACAAAACACCTATTGGATGCACAAGATTGGTTAAAAACCCTAATTGGACATGAATTAGCCTAGGGAGGACGAAAATGACCTAATTGTTCATCCAATGACACAAAACACCTATTGGATGCACACGATTGGTTAGAAACCCTAATTGAACAAGAATTAGCCTAGGGAGGACGAAAATGACCTAATTGTTCATCCAATGACACAAAAACACGTATTGGATGCACAAGATTGTTTAGAAACACTAATTGGACAACATTAAGTTTAGGGAGGACGGAAATCACCTAAATGTTCATGCAATGACACAAAACACCTATTGGATGCACAAGATTGGTTAGAAACCCTAATTGGACAAGAATTAGGCTAGGGGGGACGAAAATGATCTTATTGTTCATCCAATGACACAAAAACACCTATTGGATGCACAAGATTGGTTAGAAACCCTAATTGGACATGATTATGTTTGGGCAGAACGAAAATGACCTAAATGTTCATCCAATGACACAAAAACACCTATTGGATGCACAAGATTGGTTAAAAACCCTAATTGGACAAGATTAAGTGTAGGGAGGTCGAAAATGACCTAAATGTTCATCCAATGACACAAAACACCTATTGGATGCACAAGATTGGTTAAAAACCCTAATTGGACATGAATTAGCCTAGGGAGGACGAAAATGACCTAATTGTTCATCCAATGACACAAAACACCTATTGGATGCACAAGATTGGTTAGAAACCCTAATTGAACAAGATTTAGCCTAGGGAGGACGAAAATGACCTAATTGTTCATCCAATGACACAAAAACACGTATTCGATGCACAAGATTGGTTAGAAACCCTAATTGGACAAGAATTAGCCTAGGCCGGACGAAAAGGACCTAAATGTTCATCCAATGACACAAAACACCTATTGGATGCACAAGATTGGTTAAAAACCCTAATTGGACAAGATTAAGTGAAGGGAGGACGAAAATGACCTAAATATTCTTCCAATGACACAAAAACACCGAATGGATGCACAAGATTGGTTAGAAACCCTAATTGGACAAGAATAAGCCTAGGGAGGACAAAAATGACCTAATTGTTCATTCAATGACGCAAAAACACGTATTGGATGCACAAGATTGGTTGGAAACCATAATTGGACAAGATTAAGTTTAGGGAGGACAAAAATGACGTAAATGTTCTTCCAATGACACAAAACACATATTGCATGCTCAAGATTGGTTAAAAAACCTAATTGGACAAGATTAAGTGTAGGGAGTACGAAAATGACCTAAATGTTCATCCAATGACACAAAACACCTATTGGATGCACAAGATGGGTTAAAAACCCTAATTGGACAAGAATTAGCCTAGGGAGGACGAAAATGATCTAATTGTTCATCCAATGACCCAAAAACACCTATTGGATGCACAAGATAGGTTAGAAACCCTAATTGGACAAGAATTAGCCTAGGGAGGACGAAAATGACCTAATTGTTCATCCAATGACACAAAAACACCTATTGGATGCACAAGATTGGTAAGAAACCCTAATAGGACAAAATTAAGTGTAGGGAGGACGAAAATGACCTAAATGTTCATCCCATGACACAAAACACCTATTGGATGCACAAGATTGGTTAGAAACCCTAATTGGACAAGAATTAGGCTAGGGAGGACCAAAATGATCTTATTGTTCATCCAATGACACCAAAACACCTATTGGATGCACAAGATTGGTTAGAAACCCTAATTGGACAAGATTAAGTGTAGGGAGGACGAAAATGACCTTAATGATTATCCAATGACACAAATCACCTATTGGATGCACAAGATTGGTTAAAAACCCAAATTGGACATGAATTAGCCTAGGGAGGACGAAAATGACCTAATTGTTCATCCAATGACACAAAACACCTATTGGATGCACACGATTGGTTAGAAACCCTAATTGAACAAGAATTAGCCTAGGGAGGACGAAAATGACCTAATTGTTCATCCAATGACACAAACACACGTATTGGATGCACAAGATTGTTTAGAAACACTAATTGGACAACATTAAGTTTAGGGAGGACGGAAATGACGTAAATGTTCATCCAATGACACAAAAACACCTATTGGATGCACAAGATTGGTTAGAAACCCTAATTGGACAAGATTAAGTTTAGGGAGGTGGAAAATGACCTAAATGTTCGTCCAATGACACAAAACACCTATTGGATGCACAAGATTGGTTAAAAACCATAATTGGACAAGAATTAGCCTAGGGAGGACGAAAATGACCTAATTGTTCATCCAATGACACAAAAATACCTATTGAATGCACAAGATTGGTTAGAAACCCTAATTGGACAAGAATTAGCCTAGGAAGGACGAAAAGGACCTAAATGTTCATCCAATGACACAAAACACCGATTGGATGCACAAGATTGGTTAAAAACCCTAATTGGACAAGATTAAGTGAAGGGAGGACGAAAATGACCTAAATATTCTTCCAATGACACAAAAACACCGATTGGATGCACAAGATTGGTTAGAAACCCTAATTGGACAAGAATAAGCCTAGGGAGGACAAAAATGACCTAATTGTTTATCCAATGACACAAAAACACGTATTGGATGCACAAGATTGGTTGGAAACCATAATTGGACAAGATTAAGTTTAGGGAGGACGGAAATGACGTAAATGTTCATCCAATGACACAAAACACCTATTGGATGCACAAGATTGGTTAAAAAACCTAATTGGACAAGATTAAGTGTAGGGAGGACGAAAATGACCTAAATGTTCATCCAATGACACGAAACACCTATTGGATGCACAAGATGGGTTAAAAACCCTAATTGGACAAGAATTAGCCTAGGGAGGACGAAAATGATCTAATTGTTCATCCAATGACACAAAAACACGTATTCGATGCACAAGATTGGTTAGAAACCCTAATTGGACAAGAATTAGCCTAGGCAGGACGAAAAGGACCTAAATGTTCATCCAATGACACAAAACACCTATTGGATGCACAAGATTGGTTAAAAACCCTAATTGGACAAGATTAAGTGAAGGGAGGACGAAAATGACCTAAATATTCTTCCAATGACACAAAAACACCGAATGGATGCACAAGATTGGTTAGAAACCCTAATTGGACAAGAATAAGCCTAGGGAGGACAAAAATGACCTAATTGTTCATTCAATGACGCAAAAACACGTATTGGATGCACAAGATTGGTTGGAAACCATAATTGGACATGATTAAGTTTAGGGAGGACAAAAATGACGTAAATGTTCTTCCAATGACACAAAACACATATTGCATGCTCAACATTGGTTAAAAAACCTAATTGGACAAGATTAAGTGTAGGGAGGACGAAAATGACCTAGATGTTCATCCAATGACACGAAACACCTATTGGATGCACAAGATGGGTTAAAAACCCTAATTGGACAAGAATTAGCCTAGGGAGGACGAAAATGATCTAATTGTTCATCCAATGACCCAAAAATACCTATTGGATGCACAAGATAGGTTAGAAACCCTAATTGGACAAGAATTAGCCTAGGGAGGACGAAAATGACCTAATTGTTCATCCAATGACACAAAAACACCTATAGGATGCACAAGATTTGGTTAGAAACCCGAATTGGAAAAGATTAAGTTTAGGGAGGACGAAAATGACATAAATGTTCATCCAATGACACAAAAACCACTATTGGATGCACAAGATTGGTTAGAAACCCTAATAGGACAAAATTAAGTGTAGGGAGGACGAAAATGACCTAAATGTTCATCCAATGACACGAAACACCTATTGGATGCACAAGATGGGTTAAAAACCCTAATTGGACAAGAATTAGCCTAGGGAGGACGAAAATGATCTAATTGTTCATCCAATGACCCAAAAACACCTATTGGATGCACAAGATAGGTTAGAAACCCTAATTGGACAAGAATTAGCCTAGGGAGGACGAAAATGACCTAATTGTTCATCCAATGACACAAAAACACCTATTGGATGCACAAGATTGGTAAGAAACCCTAATAGGACAAAATTAAGTGTAGGGAGGACGAAAATGACCTAAATGTTCATCCCATGACACAAAACACCTATTGGATGCACAAGATTGGTTAGAAACCCTAATTGGACAAGAATTAGGCTAGGGAGGACCAAAATGATCTTATTGTTCATCCAATGACACCAAAACACCTATTGGATGCACAAGATTGGTTAGAAACCCTAATTGGACAAGATTAAGTGTAGGGAGGACGAAAATGACCTTAATGATTATCCAATGACACAAATCACCTATTGGATGCACAAGATTGGTTAAAAACCCAAATTGGACATGAATTAGCCTAGGGAGGACGAAAATGACCTAATTGTTCATCCAATGACACAAAACACCTATTGGATGCACACGATTGGTTAGAAACCCTAATTGAACAAGAATTAGCCTAGGGAGGACGAAAATGACCTAATTGTTCATCCAATGACACAAACACACGTATTGGATGCACAAGATTGTTTAGAAACACTAATTGGACAACATTAAGTTTAGGGAGGACGGAAATGACGTAAATGTTCATCCAATGACACAAAAACACCTATTGGATGCACAAGATTGGTTAGAAACCCTAATTGGACAAGATTAAGTTTAGGGAGGTGGAAAATGACCTAAATGTTCGTCCAATGACACAAAACACCTATTGGATGCACAAGATTGGTTAAAAACCATAATTGGACAAGAATTAGCCTAGGGAGGACGAAAATGACCTAATTGTTCATCCAATGACACAAAAACACCTATTGGATGCACAAGATTGGTTAGAAACCCTAATTGGACAAGAATTAGCCTAGGGAGGACGAAAAGGACCTAAATGTTCATCCAATGACACAAAACACCTATTGGATGCACAAGATTGGTTAGAAACCCTAATTGAACAAGATTTAGCCTAGGGAGGACGAAAATGACCTAATTGTTCATCCAATGACACAAAAACACGTATTCGATGCACAAGATTGGTTAGAAACCCTAATTGGACAAGAATTAGCCTAGGGAGAACGAAAAGGACCTAAATGTTCATCCAATGACACAAAACACCTATTGGATGCACAAGATTGGTTAAAAACCCTAATTGGACAAGATTAAGTGTAGGGAGGACGAAAATGACCTAAATGTTCATCCAATGACACAAAACACCTATTGGATGCACAAGATTGGTTAAAAACCCTAATTGGACAAGAATAAGCCTAGGGAGGACAAAAATGACCTAATTGTTCATCCAATGACACAAAAACACGTATTGGATGCACAAGATTGGTTGGAAACCATAATTGGACAAGATTAAGTTTAGGGAGGACGAAAATGACCTAAATGTTCATCCCATGACACAAAACACCTATTGGATGTACAAGATTGGTTAGAAACCCTAATTGGACAAGATTAAGTGTAGGGAGGACGAAAATGACCTAATTGTTCATCCAATGACACAAAACACCTATTGGATGCACAAGATTGGTTAGAAACCCTAATTGAACAAGATTTAGCCTAGGGAGGACGAAAATGACCTAATTGTTCATCCAATGACACAAAAACACGTATTCGATGCACAAGATTGGTTAGAAACCCTAATTGGACAAGAATTAGCCTAGGGAGGACGAAAATGACCTAATTGTTCATCCAATGACACAAAAACACCTATTGGATGCACAAGATTGGTAAGAAACCCTAATAGGACAAAATTAAGTGTAGGGAGGACGAAAATGACCTAAATGTTCATCCCATGACACAAAACACCTATTGGATGCACAAGATTGGTTAGAAACCCTAATTGGACAAGAATTAGGCTAGGGAGGACCAAAATGATCTTATTGTTCATCCAATGACACCAAAACACCTATTGGATGCACAAGATTGGTTAGAAACCCTAATTGGACAAGATTAAGTGTAGGGAGGACGAAAATGACCTTAATGTTCATCCAATGACACAAATCACCTATTGGATGCACAAGATTGGTTAAAAACCCTAATTGGACAAGAATTAGCCTAGGGAGGACGAAAATGACCTAATTGTTCATCCAATGACACAAAACACCTATTGGATGCACACGATTGGTTAGAAACCCTAATTGAACAAGAATTAGCCTAGGGAGGACGAAAATGACCTAATTGTTCATCCAATGACACAAAAACACGTATTGGATGCACAAGATTGTTTAGAAACACTAATTGGACAACATTAAGTTTAGGGAGGACGGAAATCACCTAAATGTTCATGCAATGACACAAAACACCTATTGGATGCACAAGATTGGTTAGAAACCCTAATTGGACAAGAATTAGGCTAGGGGGGACGAAAATGATCTTATTGTTCATCCAATGACACAAAAACACCTATTGGATGCACAAGATTGGTTAGAAACCCTAATTGGACATGATTATGTTTGGGCAGAACGAAAATGACCTAAATGTTCATCCAATGACACAAAAACACCTATTGGATGCACAAGATTGGTTAAAAACCCTAATTGGACAAGATTAAGTGTAGGGAGGTCGAAAATGACCTAAATGTTCATCCAATGACACAAAACACCTATTGGATGCACAAGATTGGTTAAAAACCCTAATTGGACATGAATTAGCCTAGGGAGGACGAAAATGACCTAATTGTTCATCCAATGACACAAAACACCTATTGGATGCACAAGATTGGTTAGAAACCCTAATTGAACAAGATTTAGCCTAGGGAGGACGAAAATGACCTAATTGTTCATCCAATGACACAAAAACACGTATTCGATGCACAAGATTGGTTAGAAACCCTAATTGGACAAGAATTAGCCTAGGCCGGACGAAAAGGACCTAAATGTTCATCCAATGACACAAAACACCTATTGGATGCACAAGATTGGTTAAAAACCCTAATTGGACAAGATTAAGTGAAGGGAGGACGAAAATGACCTAAATATTCTTCCAATGACACAAAAACACCGAATGGATGCACAAGATTGGTTAGAAACCCTAATTGGACAAGAATAAGCCTAGGGAGGACAAAAATGACCTAATTGTTCATTCAATGACGCAAAAACACGTATTGGATGCACAAGATTGGTTGGAAACCATAATTGGACA
>JBBPBS010000300.1:548324-626932 GCA_037974835.1 Cicer judaicum | reverse complement strand
AACACCGATTGGATGCACAAGATTGGTTAAAAACCCTAATTGGACAAGATTAAGTGAAGGGAGGACGAAAATGACCTAAATATTCTTCCAATGACACAAAAACACCGATTGGATGCACAAGATTGGTTAGAAACCCTAATTGGACAAGAATAAGCCTAGGGAGGACAAAAATGACCTAATTGTTTATCCAATGACACAAAAACACGTATTGGATGCACAAGATTGGTTGGAAACCATAATTGGACAAGATTAAGTTTAGGGAGGACGGAAATGACGTAAATGTTCATCCAATGACACAAAACACCTATTGGATGCACAAGATTGGTTAAAAAACCTAATTGGACAAGATTAAGTGTAGGGAGGACGAAAGTGACCTAAATGTTCATCCAATGACACGAAACACCTATTGGATGCACAAGATTGGTTAGAAACCCTAATTGGACATGAATTAGCCTAGGGAGGACGAAAATGACCTAAATGTTCATCCAATGACACAAAACACCTATTGGATGCATAAGATGGGTTAAAAACCCTAATTGGACAAGAATTAGCCTTGGGAGGACAAAAATGATCTAATTGTTCATCCAATGACACAAAAACACCTATTGGATGCACAAGATTGGTTAGAAACCCTAATTGGACAAGATTAAGTTTAGGGAGGTCGAAAATGACATAAATGTTCATCCAATGACTCAAAAACCACTATTGAATTCACAAGATTGGTTAGAAACCCAAATTGGACAAGATTAAGTGTAGGGAGGACGAAAATGACCTAATTGTTCATCCAATAACCCAAAACACCTATTGGATGCACAAGATTGGTTAAAAACCCTAATTGGACAAGATTAAGTGTAGGGAGGACGAAAATGACCTAAAAGTTCATCCAATGACACAAAACACCTATTGGATGCACAAGATTGGTTAAAAAACCTAATTTGACAAGATTAAGTGTAGGGAGGACGAAAATGACCTAAATGTTCATCCAATGACACAAAACACCTATTGGATGCATAAGATGGGTTAAAAACCCTAATTGGACAAGAATTATCCTAGGGAACGACGAAAATGATCTAATTGTTCATCCAATGTCACAAAAACACCTATTGGAGGCACAATATTGGTTAGAAACCCTAATTGGACAAGATTAAGTTTAGGCAGAACGAAAATGACCTAAATGTTCATCCAATGACACAAAAACACCTATTGGATGCACAAGATTGGTTAAAAACCCTAATTGGACAAGATTAAGTGTAGGGAGGACGAAAATCACCTAAATGTTCATGCAATGACACAAAACACCTATTGGATGCACAAGATTGGTTAGAAACCCTAATTGGACAAGAATTAGGCTAGGGGGGACGAAAATGATCTTATTGTTCATCCAATGACACAAAAACACCTATTGGATGCACAAGATTGGTTAGAAACCCTAATTGGACATGATTATGTTTGGGCAGAACGAAAATGACCTAAATGTTCATCCAATGACACAAAAACACCTATTGGATGCACAAGATTGGTTAAAAACCCTAATTGGACAAGATTAAGTGTAGGGAGGACGAAAATGACCTAAATGTTCATCCAATGACACAAAACACCTATTGGATGCACAAGATTGGTTAAAAACCCTAATTGGACAAGAATTAGCCTAGGGAGGACGAAAAGGACCTAAATGTTCATCCAATGACACAAAACACCTATTGGATGCACAAGATTGGTTAAAAACTCTAATTGGACCAGATTAAGTGAAGGGAGGACGAAAATGACCTAAATATTCTTCCAATGACACAAAACACCGATTGGATGCACAAGATTGGTTAGAAACCCTAATTGGACAAGAATAAGCCTAGGGAGGACAAAAATGACCTAATTGTTCATCCAATGACACAAAACACCTATTGGATGCACAAGATTGGTTAAAAACCCTAATTGGACAAGATTAAGTGTAGGGAGGACGAAAAGGACCTAAAAGTTCATCCAATGACACAAAACACCTATTGGATGCACAAGATTGGTTAAAAAACCTAATTTGACAAGATTAAGTGTAGGGAGGACGAAAATGACCTAAATGTTCATCCAATGACACAAAACACCTATTGGATGCATAAGATGGGTTAAAAACCCTAATTAGACAAGAATTAGCCTAGGGAGGACGAAAAGGACCTAAATGTTCATCCAATGACACAAAACACCTATTGGATGCACAAGATTGGTTAAAAACCCTAATTGGACAAGAATTAGCCTAGGGAGGACGAAAAGGACCTAAATGTTCATCCAATGACACAAAACAACTATTGGATGCACAAGATTGGTTAAAAACTCTAATTGGACAAGATTAAGTGAAGGGAGGACGAAAATGACCTAAATATTCTTCCACTGACACAAAACACCGATTGGATGCACAAGATTGGTTAGAAACCCTAATTGGACAAGAATAAGCCTAGGGAGGACAAAAATGACCTAATTTTTCATCCAATGACACAAAACACCTATTGGATGCACAAGATTGTTTAAAAACCCTAATTGGACAAGATTAAGTGTAGGGAGGACGAAAATGACCTAAAAGTTCATCCAATGACACAAAACACCTATTGGATGCACAAGATTGGTTAAAAAACCTAATTTGACAAGATTAAGTGTAGGGAGGACGAAAATGACCTAAATGTTCATCCAATGACACAAAACACCTATTGGATGCACAAGATTGGTTAGAAACCCTAATTGAACAAGATTTAGCCTAGGGAGGACGAAAATGACCTAATTGTTCATCCAATGACACAAAAACACGTATTCGATGCACAAGATTGGTTAGAAACCCAAATTGGACAAGAATTAGCCTAGGGAGGACGACAAGGACCTAAATGTTCATCCAATGACACAAAACACCTATTGGATGCACAAGATTGGTTAAAAACCCTAATTGGACAAGGTTAAGTGAAGGGAGGACGAAAATGACCTTAATATTCTTCCATTGACACAAAAATACCGATTGGATGCACAAGATTGGTTAGAAACCCTAATTGGACAAGAATAAGCCTAGGGAGTAAAAAAATGACCTAATTGTTCATCCAATGACACAAAAACACGTATTGGATGCACATGATTGGTTGGAAACCATAATTGGACAAGATTAAGTTTAGGGAGGACAAAAATGACCTAAATGTTCATCCCATGACACAAAACACCTATTGGATGTACAAGATTGGTTAGAAACCCTAATTGGACAAGATTAAGTGTAGGGAAGACGCAAATGACCTAATTGTTCATCCAATGACACAAAAACACCTATTGGATGCACAAGATTGGTTAGAAACCCTAATTGGACAAGATTAAGTTTAGGCAGAACGACAATGACCTAAATGTTCATCCAATGACACAAAAACACCTATTGGATGCACAAGATTGGTTAAAAACCCTAATTGGACAAGATTAAGTGTAGGGAGGACGAAAATGACCTAAATGTTCATCCAATGACACAAAACACCTATTGGATGCACAAGATGGGTTAAAAACCCTAATTGGACAAGAATTAGCCTAGGGAGGACGAAAATGATCTAATTGTTCATCCAATGACCCAAAAACACCTATTGGATGCACAAGATTGGTTAGAAACCCTAATTGGACAAGAATTAGCCTAGGGAGGACGAAAATGACCTAATTGTTCATCCAATGACACAAAAACATCTATTGGATGCACAAGATTGGTTAGAAACCCTAATTGGACAAGATTAAGTTTAGGGATGACGAAAATGACATAAATGTTCATCCAATGACACAAAAACCACTATTGGATGCACAAGATTGGTTAGAAACCCTAATAGGACAAGATTAAGTGTAGGGAGGACGAAAATGACCTAAATGTTCATCCCATGACACAAAACACCTATTGGATGCACAAGATTGGTTAGAAACCCTAATTGGACAAGAATTAGGCTAGGGAGGACCAAAATGATCTTATTGTTCATCCAATGACACCAAAACACCTATTGGATGCACAAGATTGGTTAGAAACCCTAATTGGACAAGATTAAGTGTAGGGAGGACGAAAATGACCTTAATGTTCATCCAATGACACAAATCACCTATTGGATGCACAAGATTGGTTAAAAACCCTAATTGGACAAGAATTAGCCTAGGGAGGACGAAAATGACCTAATTGTTCATCCAATGACACAAAACACCTATTGGATGCACACGATTGGTTAGAAACCCTAATTGAACAAGAATTAGCCTAGGGAGGACGAAAATGACCTAATTGTTCATCCAATGACACAAAAACACGTATTGGATGCACAAGATTGTTTAGAAACACTAATTGGACAACATTAAGTTTAGGGAGGACGGAAATCACCTAAATGTTCATGCAATGACACAAAACACCTATTGGATGCACAAGATTGGTTAGAAACCCTAATTGGACAAGAATTAGGCTAGGGGGGACGAAAATGATCTTATTGTTCATCCAATGACACAAAAACACCTATTGGATGCACAAGATTGGTTAGAAACCCTAATTGGACATGATTATGTTTGGGCAGAACGAAAATGACCTAAATGTTCATCCAATGACACAAAAACACCTATTGGATGCACAAGATTGGTTAAAAACCCTAATTGGACAAGATTAAGTGTAGGGAGGTCGAAAATGACCTAAATGTTCATCCAATGACACAAAACACCTATTGGATGCACAAGATTGGTTAAAAACCCTAATTGGACATGAATTAGCCTAGGGAGGACGAAAATGACCTAATTGTTCATCCAATGACACAAAACACCTATTGGATGCACAAGATTGGTTAGAAACCCTAATTGAACAAGATTTAGCCTAGGGAGGACGAAAATGACCTAATTGTTCATCCAATGACACAAAAACACGTATTCGATGCACAAGATTGGTTAGAAACCCTAATTGGACAAGAATTAGCCTAGGCCGGACGAAAAGGACCTAAATGTTCATCCAATGACACAAAACACCTATTGGATGCACAAGATTGGTTAAAAACCCTAATTGGACAAGATTAAGTGAAGGGAGGACGAAAATGACCTAAATATTCTTCCAATGACACAAAAACACCGAATGGATGCACAAGATTGGTTAGAAACCCTAATTGGACAAGAATAAGCCTAGGGAGGACAAAAATGACCTAATTGTTCATTCAATGACGCAAAAACACGTATTGGATGCACAAGATTGGTTGGAAACCATAATTGGACAAGATTAAGTTTAGGGAGGACAAAAATGACGTAAATGTTCTTCCAATGACACAAAACACATATTGCATGCTCAAGATTGGTTAAAAAACCTAATTGGACAAGATTAAGTGTAGGGAGTACGAAAATGACCTAAATGTTCATCCAATGACACAAAACACCTATTGGATGCACAAGATGGGTTAAAAACCCTAATTGGACAAGAATTAGCCTAGGGAGGACGAAAATGATCTAATTGTTCATCCAATGACCCAAAAACACCTATTGGATGCACAAGATAGGTTAGAAACCCTAATTGGACAAGAATTAGCCTAGGGAGGACGAAAATGACCTAATTGTTCATCCAATGACACAAAAACACCTATTGGATGCACAAGATTGGTAAGAAACCCTAATAGGACAAAATTAAGTGTAGGGAGGACGAAAATGACCTAAATGTTCATCCCATGACACAAAACACCTATTGGATGCACAAGATTGGTTAGAAACCCTAATTGGACAAGAATTAGGCTAGGGAGGACCAAAATGATCTTATTGTTCATCCAATGACACAAAAACACCTATTGGATGCACAAGATTGGTTAGAAACCCTAATTGGACAAGATTAAGTGTAGGGAGGACGAAAATGACCTAAATGTTCATCCAATGACACAAAACACCTATTGGATGCACAAGATTGGTTAAAAACCCTAATTGGACAAGAATTATCATAGGGTGGACGAAAATGACCTAATTGTTCATCCAATGACACAAAAACACCAATTGGATGCAGAAGAATTGTTAGAAACCCTAATTGGACAAGATAAAGTGTAGGGAGGACGAAAATGACCTAAATGTTCATCCAATGACACAAAACACTTATTGGATGCACAAGATTGGTTAAAAACCCTAATTAGACAAGATTAAGGGTAGGGATGACGAAAATGACCTAAATATTCATCCAATGACACAAAACACCTATTGGATGCACAAGATTGGTTAAAAACCCTAATTGGACAAGATTAAGTGTAGGGAGGACGAAAATGACCTAAATGTTCATCCAATGACACAAAACACCTATTGGATGCACAAGATTGGTTAAAAACCCTAATTGGACAAGAATTAGCCAAGGGAGGACGAAAATGACCTAATTGTTCATCCAATGACACAAACACACCTATTGGATGCACAAGATTGGATAGAAACCCTAATTGGACAAGGTTAAGTTTAGGGAGGACGAAAATGACGTAAATATTCGTCCAATGATACAAAACACCTATTGGATGCACAAGATTGGTTAAAAACCCTAATTCGACAAGAATTAGCCTAGGGAAGACGAAAATGACCTAATTGTTCATCCAATGACAGAAAAACACCAATTGGATGCACAAGATTGGTTAAAAACCCTAATTGGATAAGAATTAGCCTAGGGAGGACGAAAATGACCTAAATGTTCATCCAATGACACAAAACACCTATTGGATGCACAAGATTGGTTAAAAACCCTAATTGGACAAGATTAAGTGTAGGGAGGACGAAAATGACCTAAATGTTCATCCAATGACACAAAACACCTATTGGATGCACAAGATTGGTTAAAAACCCTAATTGGACAAGAATTATCATAGGGAGGACGAAAATGACCTAAATGTTCATCCAATGACACAAAACACGTATTGGATGCACAAGATTGGTTAAAAACCCTAATTAGACAAGATTAAGTGTAGGGATGACGAAAATGACCTAAATATTCATCCAATGACACAAATCACCTATTGGATGCACAAGATTGGTTAAAAACCCTAATTGGACAAGATTAAGTGTAGGGAGGACGAATATGATCTAAATGTTCATCCAATGACACAAAACACCTATTGGATGCACAAGATTGGTTAAAAACCCTAATTGGACAACAATTATCCTAGGAAGGACGAAAATGATCTAATTGTTCATCCAATTACTCAAAAACACCAATTGAATACACAAGATTGGTTAAAAACCCTAATTAGACAAGGTTAAGTGTAGGGATGACGAAAATGACCTAAATATTCATCCAATGACACAAAACACCTATTGGATGCACAAGATTGGTTAAAAACCCTAATTGGACAAGATTAAGTGTAGGGAGGACGAAAATGACCTAAATGTTCATCCAATGACACAAAACACCTATTGGATGCACAAGATTGGTTAAAAACCCTAATTGGACAAGAATTATCCTAGGGAGGACGAAAATGACCTAATTGTTCATCCAATGACACAAACACACCTATTGGATGCACAAGATTGGTTAGAAACCCTAATTGGACAAGGTTAAGTTTAGGGAGGACGAAAATGACGTAAATATTCGTCCATTGATACAAAACACCTATTGGATGCACAAGATTGGTTAGAAACCCTAATTGGACAAGATAAAGTGTAGGGAGGACGAAAATGACCTAAATGTTCATCCAATGACACAAAACACTTATCAGATGCACAAGATTGGTTAAAAACCCTAATTAGACAAGATTAAGTGTAGGGATGACGAAAATGACCTAAATATTCATCCAATGACACAAAACACCTATTGGATGCACAAGATTGGTTAAAAACCCTAATTGGACAAGATTAAGTGTAGGGAGGACGAAAATGACCTAAATGTTCATCCAATGACACAAAACACCTATTGGATGCACAAGATTGGTTAAAAACCCTAATTGGACAAGAATTATCATAGGGAGGACGAAAATGACCTAATTGTTCATCCAATGACACAAAAACACCAATTGGATACACAAGATTGGTTAGAAACCCTAATTGGACAAGATAAAGTGTAGGGAGGACAAAAATGACCTAAGTGTTCATCCAATGACACAAAACACCTATTGGATGCACAAGATTGGTTAAAAACCCTAATTGGACAAGAATTAGCCTAGGGAGGACGAAAATGACCTAATTGTTCATCCAATGACACAAAACACCTATTGGATGCACAAGATTGGTTAGAAACCCTAATTGAACAAGATTTAGCCTAGGGAGGACGAAAATGACCTAATTGTTCATCCAATGACACAAAAACACGTATTCGATGCACAAGATTGGTTAGAAACCCTAATTGGACAAGAATTAGCCTAGGGAGGACGAAAATGACCTAATTGTTCATCCAATGACACAAAAACACCTATTGGATGCACAAGATTGGTAAGAAACCCTAATAGGACAAAATTAAGTGTAGGGAGGACGAAAATGACCTAAATGTTCATCCCATGACACAAAACACCTATTGGATGCACAAGATTGGTTAGAAACCCTAATTGGACAAGAATTAGGCTAGGGAGGACCAAAATGATCTTATTGTTCATCCAATGACACCAAAACACCTATTGGATGCACAAGATTGGTTAGAAACCCTAATTGGACAAGATTAAGTGTAGGGAGGACGAAAATGACCTTAATGTTTATCCAATGACACAAATCACCTATTGGATGCACAAGATTGGTTAAAAACCCTAATTGGACATGAATTAGCCTAGGGAGGACGAAAATGACCTAATTGTTCATCCAATGACACAAAACACCTATTGGATGCACACGATTGGTTAGAAACCCTAATTGAACAAGAATTAGCCTAGGGAGGACGAAAATGACCTAATTGTTCATCCAATGACACAAAAACACGTATTGGATGCACAAGATTGTTTAGAAACACTAATTGGACAACATTATGTTTAGGGAGGACGGAAATGACGTAAATGTTCATCCAATGACACAAAAACACCTATTGGATGCACAAGATTGGTTAGAAACCCTAATTGGACAAGATTAAGTTTAGGGAGGTGGAAAATGACCTAAATGTTCGTCCAATGACACAAAACACCTATTGGATGCACAAGATTGGTTAAAAACCATAATTGGACAAGAATTAGCCTAGGGAGGACGAAAATGACCTAATTGTTCATCCAATGACACAAAAACACCTATTGAATGCACAAGATTGGTTAGAAACCCTAATTGGACAAGAATTAGCCTAGGGAGGACGAAAAGGACCTAAATGTTTATCCAATGACACAAAACACCGATTGGATGCACAAGATTGGTTAAAAACCCTAATTGGACAAGATTAAGTGAAGGGAGGACGAAAATGACCTAAATATTCTTCCAATGACACAAAAACACCGATTGGATGCACAAGATTGGTTAGAAACCCTAATTGGACAAGAATAAGCCTAGGGAGGACAAAAATGACCTAATTGTTTATCCAATGACACAAAAACACGTATTGGATGCACAAGATTGGTTGGAAACCATAATTGGACAAGATTAAGTTTAGGGAGGACGGAAATGACGTAAATGTTCATCCAATGACACAAAACACCTATTGGATGCACAAGATTGGTTAAAAAACCTAATTGGACAAGATTAAGTGTAGGGAGGACGAAAGTGACCTAAATGTTCATCCAATGACACGAAACACCTATTGGATGCACAAGATTGGTTAGAAACCCTAATTGGACATGAATTAGCCTAGGGAGGACGAAAATGACCTAAATGTTCATCCAATGACACAAAACACCTATTGGATGCATAAGATGGGTTAAAAACCCTAATTGGACAAGAATTAGCCTTGGGAGGACAAAAATGATCTAATTGTTCATCCAATGACACAAAAACACCTATTGGATGCACAAGATTGGTTAGAAACCCTAATTGGACAAGATTAAGTTTAGGGAGGTCGAAAATGACATAAATGTTCATCCAATGACTCAAAAACCACTATTGAATTCACAAGATTGGTTAGAAACCCTAATTGGACAACATTAAGTGTAGGGAGGACGAAAATGACCTAATTGTTCATCCAATGACACAAAACACCTATTGGATGCACAAGATTGGTTAAAAACCCTAATTGGACAAGATTAAGTGTAGGGAGGACGAAAATGACCTAAAAGTTCATCCAATGACACAAAACACCTATTGGATGCACAAGATTGGTTAAAAAACCTAATTTGACAAGATTAAGTGTAGGGAGGACGAAAATGACCTAAATGTTCATCCAATGACACAAAACACCTATTGGATGCATAAGATGGGTTAAAAACCCTAATTGGACAAGAATTATCCTAGGGAACGACGAAAATGATCTAATTTTTCATCCAATGTCACAAAAACACCTATTGGAGGCACAATATTGGTTAGAAACCCTAATTGGACAAGATTAAGTTTAGGCAGAACGAAAATGACCTAAATGTTCATCCAATGACACAAAAACACCTATTGGATGCACAAGATTGGTTAAAAACCCTAATTGGACAAGATTAAGTGTAGGGAGGACGAAAATCACCTAAATGTTCATGCAATGACACAAAACACCTATTGGATGCACAAGATTGGTTAGAAACCCTAATTGGACAAGAATTAGGCTAGGGGGGACGAAAATGATCTTATTGTTCATCCAATGACACAAAAACACCTATTGGATGCACAAGATTGGTTAGAAACCCTAATTGGACATGATTAAGTTTGGGCAGAACGAAAATGACCTAAATGATCATCCAATGACACAAAAACACCTATTGGATGCACAAGATTGGTTAAAAACCCTAATTGGACAAGATTAAGTGTAGGGAGGTCGAAAATGACCTAAATGTTCATCCAATGACACAAAACACCTATTGGATGCAAAAGATTGGTTAAAAACCATAATTGGACAAGAATTAGCCTAGGGAGGACGAAAATGACCTAATTGTTCATCCAATGACACAAAACACCTATTGGATGCACAAGATTGGTTAGAAACCCTAATTGAACAAGATTTAGCCTAGGGAGGACGAAAATGATCTAATTGTTCATCCAATGACACAAAAACACGTATTCGATGCACAAGATTGGTTAGAAACCCTAATTGGACAAGAATTAGCCTAGGGAGAACGAAAAGGACCTAAATGTTCATCCAATGACACAAAACACCTATTGGATGCACAAGATTGGTTAAAAACCCTAATTGGACAAGATTAAGTGAAGGGAGGACGAAAATGACCTAAATATTCTTCCAATGACACAAAAACACCGAATGGATGCACAAGATTGGTTAGAAACCCTAATTGGACAAGAATAAGCCTAGGGAGGACAAAAATGACCTAATTGTTCATTCAATGACGCAAAAACACGTATTGGATGCACACGATTGGTTGGAAACCCTAATTGGACAAGAATTAGCCTAGGGAGGACGAAAATGACCTAATTGTTCATCCAATGACACAAAAACACGTATTGCATGCACAAGATTGTTTAGAAACACTAATTGGACAACATTAAGTTTAGGGAGGACGGAAATGACGTAAATGTTCATCCAATGACACAAAAACACCTATTGGATGCACAAGATTGGTTAGAAACCCTAATTGGACAAGATTAAGTTTAGGGAGGTGGAAAATGACCTAAATGTTCGTCCAATGACACAAAACACCTATTGGATGCACAAGATTGGTTAAAAACCATAATTGGACAAGAATTAGCCTAGGGAGGACGAAAATGACCTAATTGTTCATCCAATGACAAAAAAACACCTATTGAATGCACAAGATTGGTTAGAAACCCTAATTGGACAATAATTAGCCTAGGGAGGACGAAAAGGACCTAAATGTTCATCCAATGACACAAAACACCTATTGGATGCACAAGATTGGTTAAAAACCCTAATTGGACAAGAATTAGCCTAGGGAGGACGAAAATGACCTAAATATTCTTCCAATGACACAAAAACACCGATTGGTTGCACAAGATTGGTTAGAAACCCTAATTGGACAAGAATAAGCCTAGGGAGGAAAAAAATGACCTAATTGTTCATCCAATGACACAAAAACACGTATTGGATGCACAAGATTGGTTGGAAACCATAATTGGACAATATTAAGTTTAGGGAGGACGGAAATGACGTAAATGTTCATCCAATGACACAAAACACCTATTGGATGCACAAGATTGGTTAAAAAACCTAATTGGACAAGATTAAGTGTAGGGAGGACGAAAATGACCTAAATGTTCATCCAATGACACGAAACACCTATTGGATGCACAAGATGGGTTAAAAACCCTAATTGGACAAGAATTAGCCTAGGGAGGACGAAAATGATCTAATTGTTCATCCAATGACCCAAAAACACCTATTGGATGCACAAGATTGGTTAGAAACTCTAATTGGACAAGAATTAGCCTAGGGAGGACGAAAATGACCTAACTGTTCATCCAATGACACAAAAACACCTATTGGATGCACAAGATTGGTTAGAAACTCTAATTGGACAAGATTAAGTTTAGGGAGGACGAAAATGACATAAATGTTCATCCAATGACACAAAAACCACAACTAGATGCACAAGATTGGTTAAAAACCCTAATTGGACAAGATTAAGTGGAGGGAGGACGAAAATGACCTAAAAGTTCATCCAATGAAACAAAACACCTATTGGATGCACAAGATTGGTTAAAAAACCTAATTTGACAAGATTAAGTGTAGGGAGGACAAAAATGACCTAAATGTTCATCCAATGACACAAAACACCTATTGGATGCATAAGATGGGTTAAAAACCCTAATTGGACAAGAATTAGCCCAGGGAGGACGAAAATGATCTAATTGTTCATCCAATGTCACAAAAACACCTATTGGAGGCACAAGATTGGTTAGAAACCCTAATTGGACAAGATTAAGTTTAGGCAGAACGAAAATGACCTAAATGTTCATCCAATGACACAAAAACACCTATTGGATGCACAAGATTGGTTAGAAACCCTAATTGGACAAGATTAAGTTTAGGCAGAACGAAAATGACCTAAATGTTCATCCAATGACACAAAAACACCTATTGGATGCACAAGATTGGTTAAAAACCCTAATTGGACAAGATTAAGTGTAGGGAGGACGAAAATGACCTAAAAGTTCATCCAATGACACAAAACACCTATTGGATGCACAAGATTGGTTAAAAACCCTAATTGGACAAGAATTAGCCTTGGGAGGACAAAAATGATCTAATTGTTCATCCAATGACACAAAAACACCTATTGGATGCACAAGATTGGTTAGAAACCCTAATTGGACAAGATTAAGTTTAGGGAGGTCGAAAATGACATAAATGTTCATCCAATGACTCAAAAACCACTATTGAATTCACAAGATTGGTTAGAAACCCAAATTGGACAAGATTAAGTGTAGGGAGGACGAAAATGACCTAATTGTTCATCCAATGACACAAAACACCTATTGGATGCACAAGATTGGTTAAAAACCCTAATTGGACAAGATTAAGTGTAGGGAGGTCGAAAATGACCTAAATGTTCATCCAATGACACAAAACACCTATTGGATGCACAAGATTGGTTAAAAACCATAATTGGACAAGAATTAGCCTAGGGAGGACGAAAATGACCTAATTGTTCATCCAATGACACAAAACACCTATTGGATGCACAAGATTGGATAGAAACCCTAATTGAACAAGATTTAGCCTAGGGAGGACGAAAATGACCTAATTGTTCATCCAATGACACAAAAACACGTATTCGATGCACAAGATTGGTTAGAAACCCTAATTGGACAAGAATTAGCCTAGGCAGGACGAAAAGGACCTAAATGTTCATCCAATGACACAAAACACCTATTGGATGCACAAGATTGGTTAAAAACCCTAATTGGACAAGATTAAGTGAAGGGAGGACGAAAATGACCTAAATATTCTTCCAATGACACAAAAACACCGAATGGATGCACAAGATTGGTTAGAAACCCTAATTGGACAAGAATAAGCCTAGGGAGGACAAAAATGACCTAATTGTTCATTCAATGACGCAAAAACACGTATTGGATGCACAAGATTGGTTGGAAACCATAATTGGACATGATTAAGTTTAGGGAGGACAAAAATGACGTAAATGTTCTTCCAATGACACAAAACACATATTGCATGCTCAACATTGGTTAAAAAACCTAATTGGACAAGATTAAGTGTAGGGAGGACGAAAATGACCTAGATGTTCATCCAATGACACGAAACACCTATTGGATGCACAAGATGGGTTAAAAACCCTAATTGGACAAGAATTAGCCTAGGGAGGACGAAAATGATCTAATTGTTCATCCAATGACCCAAAAATACCTATTGGATGCACAAGATAGGTTAGAAACCCTAATTGGACAAGAATTAGCCTAGGGAGGACGAAAATGACCTAATTGTTCATCCAATGACACAAAAACACCTATAGGATGCACAAGATTTGGTTAGAAACCCGAATTGGACAAGATTAAGTTTAGGGAGGACGAAAATGACATAAATGTTCATCCAATGACACAAAAACCACTATTGGATGCACAAGATTGGTTAGAAACCCTAATAGGACAAAATTAAGTGTAGGGAGGACGAAAATGACCTAAATGTTCATCCCATGACACAAAACACCTATTGGATGCACAAGATTGGTTAGAAACCCTAATTGGACAAGAATTAGGCTAGGGAGGACCAAAATGATCTTATTGTTCATCCAATGACACAAAAACACCTATTGGATGCACAAGATTGGTTAGAAACCCTAATTGGACAAGATTAAGTGTAGGGAGGACGAAAATGACCTTAATGTTCATCCAATGACACAAAACACCTATTGGATGCACAAGATTGGTTAAAAACCCTAATTGGACATGAATTAGCCTAGGGAGGACGAAAATGACCTAATTGTTCATCCAATGACACAAAACACCTATTGGATGCACAAGATTGGTTAGAAACCCTAATTGGACAAGAATTAGCCTTGGGAGGACAAAAATGATCTAATTGTTCATCCAATGACACAAAAACACCTATTGGCTGCACAAGATTGGTTAGAAACCCTAATTGGACAAGATTAAGTTTAGGGAGGTCGAAAATGACATAAATGTTCATCCAATGACTCAAAAACCACTATTGAATTCACAAGATTGGTTAGAAACCCAAATTGGACAAGATTAAGTGTTGGGAGGACGAAAATGACCTAATTGTTCATCCAATGACACAAAACACCTATTGGATGCACAAGATTGGTTAAAAACCCTAATTGGACAAGATTAAGTGTAGGGAGGACGAAAATGACCTAAAAGTTCATCCAATGACACAAAACACCTATTGGATGCACAAGATTGGTTAAAAAACCTAATTTGACAAGATTAAGTGTAGGGAGGATGAAAATGACCTAAATGTTCATCCAATGACACAAAACACGTATTGGATGCATAAGATGGGTTAAAAACCCTAATTGGACAAGAATTATCCTAGGGAACGACGAAAATGATCTAATTGTTCATCCAATGTCACAAAAACACCTATTGGAGGCACAATATTGGTTAGAAACCCTAATTGGACAAGATTAAGTTTAGGCAGAACGAAAATGACCTAAATGTTCATCCAATGACACAAAAACACCTATTGGATGCACAAGATTGGTTAAAAACCCTAATTGGACAAGATTAAGTGTAGGGAGGACGAAAATCACCTAAATGTTCATGCAATGACACAAAACACCTATTGGATGCACAAGATTGGTTAGAAACCCTAATTGGACAAGAATTAGGCTAGGGGGGACGAAAATGATCTTATTGTTCATCCAATGACACAAAAACACCTATTGGATGCACAAGATTGGTTAGAAACCCTAATTGGACATGATTATGTTTGGGCAGAACGAAAATGACCTAAATGTTCATCCAATGACACAAAAACACCTATTGGATGCACAAGATTGGTTAAAAACCCTAATTGGACAAGATTAAGTGTAGGGAGGACGAAAATGACCTAAATGTTCATCCAATGACACAAAACACCTATTGGATGCACAAGATTGGTTAAAAACCCTAATTGGACAAGAATAAGCCTAGGGAGGACAAAAATGACCTAATTGTTCATCCAATGACACAAAAACACGTATTGGATGCACAAGATTGGTTGGAAACCATAATTGGACAAGATTAAGTTTAGGGAGGACGAAAATGACCTAAATGTTCATCCCATGACACAAAACACCTATTGGATGTACAAGATTGGTTAGAAACCCTAATTGGACAAGATTAAGTGTAGGGAGGACGAAAATGACCTAATTGTTCATCCAATGACACAAAACACCTATTGGATGCACAAGATTGGTTAGAAACCCTAATTGAACAAGATTTAGCCTAGGGAGGACGAAAATGACCTAATTGTTCATCCAATGACACAAAAACACGTATTCGATGCACAAGATTGGTTAGAAACCCTAATTGGACAAGAATTAGCCTAGGGAGGACGAAAATGACCTAATTGTTCATCCAATGACACAAAAACACCTATTGGATGCACAAGATTGGTAAGAAACCCTAATAGGACAAAATTAAGTGTAGGGAGGACGAAAATGACCTAAATGTTCATCCCATGACACAAAACACCTATTGGATGCACAAGATTGGTTAGAAACCCTAATTGGACAAGAATTAGGCTAGGGAGGACCAAAATGATCTTATTGTTCATCCAATGACACCAAAACACCTATTGGATGCACAAGATTGGTTAGAAACCCTAATTGGACAAGATTAAGTGTAGGGAGGACGAAAATGACCTTAATGTTCATCCAATGACACAAATCACCTATTGGATGCACAAGATTGGTTAAAAACCCTAATTGGACAAGAATTAGCCTAGGGAGGACGAAAATGACCTAATTGTTCATCCAATGACACAAAACACCTATTGGATGCACACGATTGGTTAGAAACCCTAATTGAACAAGAATTAGCCTAGGGAGGACGAAAATGACCTAATTGTTCATCCAATGACACAAAAACACGTATTGGATGCACAAGATTGTTTAGAAACACTAATTGGACAACATTAAGTTTAGGGAGGACGGAAATCACCTAAATGTTCATGCAATGACACAAAACACCTATTGGATGCACAAGATTGGTTAGAAACCCTAATTGGACAAGAATTAGGCTAGGGGGGACGAAAATGATCTTATTGTTCATCCAATGACACAAAAACACCTATTGGATGCACAAGATTGGTTAGAAACCCTAATTGGACATGATTATGTTTGGGCAGAACGAAAATGACCTAAATGTTCATCCAATGACACAAAAACACCTATTGGATGCACAAGATTGGTTAAAAACCCTAATTGGACAAGATTAAGTGTAGGGAGGTCGAAAATGACCTAAATGTTCATCCAATGACACAAAACACCTATTGGATGCACAAGATTGGTTAAAAACCATAATTGGACAAGAATTAGCCTAGGGAGGACGAAAATGACCTAATTGTTCATCCAATGACACAAAACACCTATTGGATGCACAAGATTGGTTAGAAACCCTAATTGAACAAGATTTAGCCTAGGGAGGACGAAAATGACCTAATTGTTCATCCAATGACACAAAAACACGTATTCGATGCACAAGATTGGTTAGAAACCCTAATTGGACAAGAATTAGCCTAGGCCGGACGAAAAGGACCTAAATGTTCATCCAATGACACAAAACACCTATTGGATGCACAAGATTGGTTAAAAACCCTAATTGGACAAGATTAAGTGAAGGGAGGACGAAAATGACCTAAATATTCTTCCAATGACACAAAAATACCGAATGGATGCACAAGATTGGTTAGAAACCCTAATTGGACAAGAATAAGCCTAGGGAGGACAAAAATGACCTAATTGTTCATTCAATGACGCAAAAACACGTATTGGATGCACACGATTGGTTGGAAACCCTAATTGGACAAGAATTAGCCTAGGGAGGACGAAAATGACCTAATTGTTCATCCAATGACACAAAAACACGTATTGCATGCACAAGATTGTTTAGAAACACTAATTGGACAACATTAAGTTTAGGGAGGACGGAAATGACGTAAATGTTCATCCAATGACACAAAAACACCTATTGGATGCACAAGATTGGTTAGAAACCCTAATTGGACAAGATTAAGTTTAGGGAGGTGGAAAATGACCTAAATGTTCGTCCAATGACACAAAACACCTATTGGATGCACAAGATTGGTTAAAAACCATAATTGGACAAGAATTAGCCTAGGGAGGACGAAAATGACCTAATTGTTCATCCAATGACACAAAAACACCTATTGAATGCACAAGATTGGTTAGAAACCCTAATTGGACAATAATTAGCCTAGGGAGGACGAAAAGGACCTAAATGTTCATCCAACGACACAAAACACCTATTGGATGCACAAGATTGGTTAAAAACCCTAATTGGACAAGAATTAGCCTAGGGAGGACGAAAATGACCTAAATATTCTTCCAATGACACAAAAACACCGATTGGTTGCACAAGATTGGTTAGAAACCCTAATTGGACAAGAATAAGCCTAGGGAGGAAAAAAATGACCTAATTGTTCATCCAATGACACAAAAACACGTATTGGATGCACAAGATTGGTTGGAAACCATAATTGGACAATATTAAGTTTAGGGAGGACGGAAATGACGTAAATGTTCATCCAATGACACAAAACACCTATTGGATGCACAAGATTGGTTAAAAAACCTAATTGGACAAGATTAAGTGTAGGGAGGACGAAAATGACCTAAATGTTCATCCAATGACACGAAACACCTATTGGATGCACAAGATGGGTTAAAAACCCTAATTGGACAAGAATTAGCCTAGGGAGAACGAAAAGGACCTAAATGTTCATCCAATGACACAAAACACCTATTGGATGCACAAGATTGGTTAAAAACCCTAATTGGACAAGATTAAGTGAAGGGAGGACGAAAATGACCTAAATATTCTTCCAATGACACAAAAACACCGAATGGATGCACAAGATTGGTTAGAAACCCTAATTGGACAAGAATAAGCCTAGGGAGGACAAAAATGACCTAATTGTTCATTCAATGACGCAAAAACACGTATTGGATGCACAAGATTGGTTGGAAACCATAATTGGACAAGATTAAGTTTAGGGAGGACAAAAATGACGTAAATGTTCTTCCAATGACACAAAACACATATTGCATGCCCAAGATTGGTTAAAAAACCTAATTGGACAAGATTAAGTGTAGGGAGGACGAAAATGACCTAAATGTTCATCCAATGACACGAAACACCTATTGGATGCACAAGATGGGTTAAAAACCCTAATTGGACAAGAATTAGCCTAGGGAGGACGAAAATGATCTAATTGTTCATCCAATGACCCAAAAACACCTATTGGATGCACAAGATAGGTTAGAAACCCTAATTGGACAAGAATTAGCCTAGGGAGGACGAAAATGACCTAATTGTTCATCCAATGACACAAAAACACCTATTGGATGCACAAGATTGGTAAGAAACCCTAATAGGACAAAATTAAGTGTAGGGAGGACGAAAATGACCTAAATGTTCATCCCATGACACAAAACACCTATTGGATGCACAAGATTGGTTAGAAACCCTAATTGGACAAGAATTAGGCTAGGGAGGACCAAAATGATCTTATTGTTCATCCAATGACACCAAAACACCTATTGGATGCACAAGATTGGTTAGAAACCCTAATTGGACAAGATTAAGTGTAGGGAGGACGAAAATGACCTTAATGTTCATCCAATGACACAAATCACCTATTGGATGCACAAGATTGGTTAAAAACCCTAATTGGACATGAATTAGCCTAGGGAGGACGAAAATGACCTAATTGTTCATCCAATGACACAAAACACCTATTGGATGCACAAGAATTAGCCTAGGGAGGACGAAAATGACCTAAATATTCTTCCAATGACACAAAAACACCGATTGGTTGCACAAGATTGGTTAGAAACCCTAATTGGACAAGAATAAGCCTAGGGAGGAAAAAAATGACCTAATTGTTCATCCAATGACACAAAAACACGTATTGGATGCACAAGATTGGTTAGAAACCATAATTGGACAATATTAAGTTTAGGGAGGACGGAAATGACGTAAATGTTCATCCAATGACACAAAACACCTATTGGATGCACAAGATTGGTTAAAAACCCTAATTGGACATGAATTAGCCTAGGGAGGACGAAAATGACCTAATTGTTCATCCAATGACACAAAACACCTATTGGATGCACACGACTGGTTAGAAACCCTAATTGAACAAGAATTAGCCTAGGGAGGACGAAAATGACCTAATTGTTCATCCAATGACACAAAAACACCTATTGGATGCACAAGATTGGTTAGAAACCCTAATTGGACAAGATTAAGTTTAGGGAGGTGGAAAATGACCTAAATGTTCGTCCAATGACACAAAACACCTATTGGATGCACAAGATTGGTTAAAAACCATAATTGGACAAGAATTAGCCTAGGGAGGACGAAAATGACCTAATTGTTCATCCAATGACACAAAAACACCTATTGAATGCACAAGATTGGTTAGAAACCCTAATTGGACAAGAATTAGCCTAGGGAGGACGAAAAGGACCTAAATGTTTATCCAATGACACAAAACACCGATTGGATGCACAAGATTGGTTAAAAACCCTAATTGGACAAGATTAAGTGAAGGGAGGACGAAAATGACCTAAATATTCTTCCAATGACACAAAAACACCGATTGGATGCACAAGATTGGTTAGAAACCCTAATTGGACAAGAATAAGCCTAGGGAGGACAAAAATGACCTAATTGTTTATCCAATGACACAAAAACACGTATTGGATGCACAAGATTGGTTGGAAACCATAATTGGACAAGATTAAGTTTAGGGAGGACGGAAATGACGTAAATGTTCATCCAATGACACAAAACACCTATTGGATGCACAAGATTGGTTAAAAAACCTAATTGGACAAGATTAAGTGTAGGGAGGACAAAAGTGACCTAAATGTTCATCCAATGACACGAAACACCTATTGGATGCACAAGATGGGTCAAAAACCCTAATTGGACAAGAATTAGCCTAGGGAGGACGAAAATGATCTAATTGTTCATCCAATGACCCAAAAACACCTATTGGATGCACAAGATTGGTTAGAAACCCTAATTGGACAAGAATTAGCCTAGGGAGGACGAAAATGACCTAATTGTTCATCCAATGACACAAAAACACCTATTGGATGCACAAGATTGGTTAGAAACTCAAATTGGACAAGATTAAATTTAGGGAGGACGAAAATGACATAAATGTTCATCCAATGACACAAAAACCACAACTGGATGCACAAGATTGGTTAGAAACCCTAATTGTTGTAGGGAGGACGAAAATGACCTAAATGTTCATCCCATGACACAAAACACCTATTGGATGTAGAAGATTGGTTACAAACCCTAATTAGACAAGAATTAGGCTAGGGAGGACGAAAATGATCTTATTGTTCATCCAATGACACAAAAACACCTATTGGATGCACAAGATTGGTTAGAAACCCTAATTGGACAAGATTAAGTTTAGGCAGAACGAACATGACCTAAATGTTCATCTAATGACACAAAAACACCTATTGGATGCACAAGATTGGTTAAAAACCCTAATTGGACAAGATTAAGTGTAGGGAGGACGAAAATGACCTAAATGTTCATCCAATGACACAAAACACCTATTGGATGCACAAGATTGGTTAAAACCCCTAATTGGACAAGAATTAGCCTAGGGAGGACGAAAAGGACCTAAATGTTCATCCAATGACACAAAACACCTATTGGATGCACAAGATTGGTTAAAAACTCTAATTGGACAAGATTAATTGAAGGGAGGATGAAAATGACCTAAATATTCTTCCAATGACACAAAACACCGATTGGATGCACAAGAATGGTTAGAAACCCTAATTGGACAAGAATAAGCCTAGGGAGGACAAAAATGACCTAATTGTTCATCCAATGACACAAAACACCTATTGGATGCACAAGATTGGTTAAAAACCCTAATTGGACAAGATTAAGTGTAGGGAGGACGAAAATGACCTAAAAGTTCATCCAATGACACAAAACACCTATTGGATGCACAAGATTGGTTAAAAACCCTAATTGGACAAGAATTAGCCTTGGGAGGACAAAAATGATCTAATTGTTCATCCAATGACACAAAAACACCTATTGGATGCACAAGATTGGTTAGAAACCCTAATTGGACAAGATTAAGTTTAGGGAGGTCGAAAATGACATAAATGTTCATCCAATGACTCAAAAACCACTATTGAATTCACAAGATTGGTTAGAAACCCAAATTGGACAAGATTAAGTGTAGGGAGGACGAAAATGACCTAATTGTTCATCCAATAACCCAAAACACCTATTGGATGCACAAGATTGGTTAAAAACCCTAATTGGACAAGATTAAGTGTAGGGAGGACGAAAATGACCTAAAAGTTCAT
This sequence comes from Cicer judaicum, assembly GCA_037974835.1. NCBI lineage: Eukaryota > Viridiplantae > Streptophyta > Magnoliopsida > Fabales > Fabaceae > Cicer > Cicer judaicum. The sequence continues at coordinate 604,397 of JBBPBS010000300.1, read as the reverse complement.
CCAATGACACAAAACACCTATTGGATGCACAAGATTGGTTAAAAAACCTAATTTGACAAGATTAAGTGTAGGGAGGACGAAAATGACCTAAATGTTCATCCAATGACACAAAACACCTATTGGATGCATAAGATGGGTTAAAAACCCTAATTGGACAAGAATTATCCTAGGGAACGACGAAAATGATCTAATTGTTCATCCAATGTCACAAAAACACCTATTGGAGGCACAATATTGGTTAGAAACCCTAATTGGACAAGATTAAGTTTAGGCAGAACGAAAATGACCTAAATGTTCATCCAATGACACAAAAACACCTATTGGATGCACAAGATTGGTTAAAAACCCTAATTGGACAAGATTAAGTGTAGGGAGGACGAAAATCACCTAAATGTTCATGCAATGACACAAAACACCTATTGGATGCACAAGATTGGTTAGAAACCCTAATTGGACAAGAATTAGGCTAGGGGGGACGAAAATGATCTTATTGTTCATCCAATGACACAAAAACACCTATTGGATGCACAAGATTGGTTAGAAACCCTAATTGGACATGATTAAGTTTGGGCAGAACGAAAATGACCTAAATGTTCATCCAATGACACAAAAACACCTATTGGATGCACAAGATTGGTTAAAAACCCTAATTGGACAAGATTAAGTGTAGGGAAGTCGAAAATGACCTAAATGTTCATCCAATGACACAAAACACCTATTGGATGCACAAGATTGGTTAAAAACCATAATTGGACAAGAATTAGCCTAGGGAGGACGAAAATGACCTAATTGTTCATCCAATGACACAAAACACCTATTGGATGCACAAGATTGGTTAGAAACCCTAATTGAACAAGATTTAGCCTAGGGAGGACAAAAATGACCTAATTGTTCATCCAATGACACAAAAACACGTATTCGATGCACAAGATTGGTTAGAAACCCTAATTGGACAAGAATTAGCCTAGGCAGGACGAAAAGGACCTAAATGTTCATCCAATGACACAAAACACCTATTGGATGCACAAGATTGGTTAAAAACCCTAATTGGACAAGATTAAGTGAAGGGAGGACGAAAATGACCTAAATATTCTTCCAATGACACAAAAACACCTATGGGATGCACAAGATTGGTTAGAAACACTAATTGGACAAGATTAAGTTTAGGGACAACGAAAATGACGTAAATGTTCATCCAATGACACAAAACACCTATTGCATGCACAAGATAGGTTATAAACCCTAACTGGACAAGATTAAGTGTATGGAGGACGAAAATGACCAAAATCTTCTTCCAATGACACAAAAACACCTATTGGATGCACAAGATTGGTTAAAAACCCTAGTTGGACAAGAATTAGCCTAGGGAGGACGAAATTGACCTAATTGTTCATCCAATGATACAAAACACCTATTGGATGCACAAGATTGGTTAAAAACCCTAATTGGACAAGATTAAGTGTAGGGAGGACGAAAATGACCTAAATATTCTTCCAATGACACAAAAACACCTATTGGATGCACAAGATTGGTTAGAAACCCTAATTGGACAAGAATAAGCCTAGGGAGGACGAAAATGACCTAAATGTTCATCCAATGACACAAAACACCTATTGGATGCACAAGATTGGTTAAAAACCCTAATTGGACAAGAATTAGCCTAGGGAGGACGAAAATGACCTAAATGTTCATCCAATGACACGAAACACCTATTGGATGCACAAGATGGGTTAAAAACCCTAATTGGACAAGAATTAGCCTAGGGAGGACGAAAATGATCTAATTGTTCATCCAATGACCCAAAAACACCTATTGGATGCACAAGATAGGTTAGAAACCCTAATTGGACAAGAATTAGCCTAGGGAGGACGAAAATGACCTAATTGTTCATCCAATGACACAAAAACACCTATTGGATGCACAAGATTGGTAAGAAACCCTAATAGGACAAAATTAAGTGTAGGGAGGACGAAAATGACCTAAATGTTCATCCCATGACACAAAACACCTATTGGATGCACAAGATTGGTTAGAAACCCTAATTGGACAAGAATTAGGCTAGGGAGGACCAAAATGATCTTATTGTTCATCCAATGACACCAAAACACCTATTGGATGCACAAGATTGGTTAGAAACCCTAATTGGACAAGATTAAGTGTAGGGAGGACGAAAATGACCTTAATGTTCATCCAATGACACAAAACACCTATTGGATGCACAAGATTGGTTAGAAACCCTAATTGGACAAGAATTAGCCTAGGGAGGACGAAAATGACCTAATTGTTCATCCAATGACACAAAAACACCTATTGGATGCACAAAATTGGTTAGAAACCCTAATTGGACAAGATTAAGTTTAGGTAGGACGAAAATGACCTAAATGTTCATCCAATGACACAAAACACCTATTGGATTCACAAGATTGGTTAAAAATATTCTTCCAATAAAACAAAAACACCTATTGGATGCACAAGATTGGTTAGAAACCCTAATTGGACAAGAATAAGCCTAGGGAGGACGAAAATGACCTAATTGTTCATCCAATGACACAAAACACCTATTGGATGCACAAGATTGGTTAGAAACCCTAATTGAACAAGATTTAGCCTAGGGAGGACGAAAATGACCTAATTGTTCATCCAATGACACAAAAACACATATTCGATGCACAAGATTGGTTAGAAACCCTAATTGGACAAGAATAAGCCTAGGGAGGACAACAATGACCTAATTGTTCATCCAATGACACAAAACACCTATTGGATGCACAAGATTGGTTAGAAACCCTAATTGAACAAGATTTAGCCTAGGGAGGACGAAAATGACCTAATTGTTCATCCAATGACACAAAAACACATATTCGATGCACAAGATTGGTTAGAAACCCTAATTGGACAAGAATAAGCCTAGGGAGGACAACAATGACCTAATTGTTCATCCAATGACACAAAACAACTATTGGATGCACAAGATTGGTTAAAAACTCTAATTGGACAAGATTAAGTGAAGGGAGGAAGAAAATATCCTAAATATTCTTCCACTGACACAAAACACCGATTGGATGCACAAGATTGGTTAGAAACCCTAATTGGACAAGAATTTGTCTAGGGAGGACGAAAAGGACCAAAATGTTCATCCAATGACACAAAACACCTATTGGATGCACAAGATTGTTTAAAAACCCTAATTGGACAAGATTAAGTGTAGGGAGGACGAAAATGACCTAAATGTTCATCCAATGACACAAAACACCTATTGGATGCACAAGATTGGTTAAAAACCCTAATTGGACAAGAATTAGCCTAGGGAGGACGAAAATGACCTAATTGTTCATCCAATGACACAAAACACCTATTGGATGCACAAGATTGGTTAGAAACCCTAATTGAACAAGATTTAGCCTAGGGAGGACGAAAATGACCTAATTGTTCATCCAATGACACAAAAACACGTATTCGATGCACAAGATTGGTTAGAAACCCTAATTGGACAAGGTTAAGTGAAGGGAGGACGAAAATGACCTAAATATTCTTCCAATGACACAAAAACACCGATTGGATGCACAAGATTGGTTAGAAACCCTAATTGGACAAGAATAAGCCTAGGGAGGACAAAAATGACGTAATTGTTCATCCAATGACACAAAAACACGTATTGGATGCACATGATTGGTTGGAAACCATAATTGCACAAGATTAAGTTTAGGGAGGACGAAAATGACCTAAATGTTCATCCCATGACACAAAACACCTATTGGATGTACAAGATTGGTTAGAAACCCTAATTGGACAAGATTAAGTGTAGGGAGGACGAAAATGACCTAATTGTTCATCCAATGACACAAAACACCTATTGGATGCACAAGATTGGTTAGAAACCCTAATTGAACAAGATTTAGCCTAGGGAGGACGAAAATGACCTAATTGTTCATCCAATGACACAAAAACACGTATTCGATGCACAAGATTGGTTAGAAACCCTAATTGGACAAGAATTAGCCTAGGGAGAACGAAAAGGACCTAAATGTTCATCCAATGACACAAAACACCTATTGGATGCACAAGATTGGTTAAAAACCCTAATTGGACAAGATTAAGTGTAGGGAGGACGAAAATGACCTAAATGTTCATCCAATGACACAAAACACCTATTGGATGCACAAGATTGGTTAAAAACCATAATTGGACAAGAATTAGCCTAGGGAGGACGAAAATGACCTAATTGTTCATCCAATGACACAAAACACCTATTGGATGCACAAGATTGGTTAGAAACCCTAATTGAACAAGATTTAGCCTAGGGAGGACGAAAATGACCTAATTGTTCATCCAATGACACAAAAACACGTATTCGATGCACAAGATTGGTTAGAAACCCTAATTGGACAAGAATTAGCCTAGGCCGGACGAAAAGGACCTAAATGTTCATCCAATGACACAAAACACCTATTGGATGCACAAGATTGGTTAAAAACCCTAATTGGACAAGATTAAGTGTAGGGAGGTCGAAAATGACCTAAATGTTCATCCAATGACACAAAACACCTATTGGATGCACAAGATTGGTTAAAAACCCTAATTGGACATGAATTAGCCTAGGGAGGACGAAAATGACCTAATTGTTCATCCAATGACACAAAACACCTATTGGATGCACAAGATTGGTTAGAAACCCTAATTGAACAAGATTTAGCCTAGGGAGGACGAAAATGACCTAATTGTTCATCCAATGACACAAAAACACGTATTCGATGCACAAGATTGGTTAGAAACCCTAATTGGACAAGAATTAGCCTAGGCCGGACGAAAAGGACCTAAATGTTCATCCAATGACACAAAACACCTATTGGATGCACAAGATTGGTTAAAAACCCTAATTGGACAAGATTAAGTGAAGGGAGGACGAAAATGACCTAAATATTCTTCCAATGACACAAAAACACCGAATGGATGCACAAGATTGGTTAGAAACCCTAATTGGACAAGAATAAGCCTAGGGAGGACAAAAATGACCTAATTGTTCATTCAATGACGCAAAAACACGTATTGGATGCACACGATTGGTTGGAAACCCTAATTGGACAAGAATTAGCCTAGGGAGGACGAAAATGACCTAATTGTTCATCCAATGACACAAAAACACGTATTGCAGGCACAAGATTGTTTAGAAACACTAATTGGACAACATTAAGTTTAGGGAGGACGGAAATGACGTAAATGTTCATCCAATGACACAAAAACACCTATTGGATGCACAAGATTGGTTAGAAACCCTAATTGGACAAGATTAAGTTTAGGGAGGTGGAAAATGACCTAAATGTTCGTCCAATGACACAAAACACCTATTGGATGCACAAGATTGGTTAAAAACCATAATTGGACAAGAATTAGCCTAGGGAGGACGAAAATGACCTAATTGTTCATCCAATGACAAAAAAACACCTATTGAATGCACAAGATTGGTTAGAAACCCTAATTGGACAATAATTAGCCTAGGGAGGACGAAAAGGACCTAAATGTTCATCCAATGACACAAAACACCTATTGGATGCACAAGATTGGTTAAAAACCCTAATTGGACAAGAATTAGCCTAGGGAGGACGAAAATGACCTAAATATTCTTCCAATGACACAAAAACACCGATTGGTTGCACAAGATTGGTTAGAAACCCTAATTGGACAAGAATAAGCCTAGGGAGGAAAAAAATGACCTAATTGTTCATCCAATGACACAAAAACACGTATTGGATGCACAAGATTGGTTGGAAACCATAATTGGACAATATTAAGTTTAGGGAGGACGGAAATGACGTAAATGTTCATCCAATGACACAAAACACCTATTGGATGCACAAGATTGGTTAAAAAACCTAATTGGACAAGATTAAGTGTAGGGAGGACGAAAATGACCTAAATGTTCATCCAATGACACGAAACACCTATTGGATGCACAAGATGGGTTAAAAACCCTAATTGGACAAGAATTAGCCTAGGGAGGACGAAAATGATCTAATTGTTCATCCAATGACCCAAAAACACCTATTGGATGCACAAGATTGGTTAGAAACTCTAATTGGACAAGAATTAGCCTAGGGAGGACGAAAATGACCTAACTGTTCATCCAATGACACAAAAACACCTATTGGATGCACAAGATTGGTTAGAAACTCTAATTGGACAAGATTAAGTTTAGGGAGGACGAAAATGACATAAATGTTCATCCAATGACACAAAAACCACAACTAGATGCACAAGATTGGTTAAAAACCCTAATTGGACAAGATTAAGTGGAGGGAGGACGAAAATGACCTAAAAGTTCATCCAATGAAACAAAACACCTATTGGATGCACAAGATTGGTTAAAAAACCTAATTTGACAAGATTAAGTGTAGGGAGGACAAAAATGACCTAAATGTTCATCCAATGACACAAAACACCTATTGGATGCATAAGATGGGTTAAAAACCCTAATTGGACAAGAATTAGCCCAGGGAGGACGAAAATGATCTAATTGTTCATCCAATGTCACAAAAACACCTATTGGAGGCACAAGATTGGTTAGAAACCCTAATTGGACAAGATTAAGTTTAGGCAGAACGAAAATGACCTAAATGTTCATCCAATGACACAAAAACACCTATTGGATGCACAAGATTGGTTAAAAACCCTAATTGGACAAGATTAAGTGTAGGGAGGACGAAAATGACCTAAATGTTCATCCAATGACACAAAACACCTATTGGATGCTTAAGATTGGTTAAAAACCCTAATTGGACAAGAGTTAGCCTAGGGAGGACAAAAATGACCTAATTGTTCATCCAATGACTCAAAAACACGTATTCGATGCACAGGATTGGTTAGAAACCCTAATTGGACAAGAATTAGCCTAGGGAGGACGAAAAGGACCTAAATGTTCATCCAATGACACAAAACACCTATTGGATGCACAAGATTGGTTAGAAACCCTAATTGGACAAGATTAAGTTTAAGCAGAACGAAAATGACCTAAATGTTCATCCAATGACACAAAACACCTATTGGATGCAAAAGATTGGTTAAAAACCCTAATTGGACAAGAATTAGCCTAGGGAGGACAAAAATGACCTAAATGATCATCCAATGACACAAATTCAACTATTGGGTGCACAAGATTGGTTAGAAACCCTAATTGGACAAGAATAAGCCTTGGGAAGTCGAAAATGACCTAATTGGACATCCAATGACACAAAAACAACTATTGGATGAACAAGATTAGTTAGAAACCTGAATTGGACAAGCATAAGCCTAGGGAGGATGAAAATGACCTAAATGATCATCCACTAACACAAAAACACCCATTGGATGCACAAGATTGATTAAAAACCCTAATTGGACAAGAATTAGCCTAGGGAGGACGAAAATGACCTAATTGTTCATCCAATGACACAAAAACACCTATTGGATGCACAAGATTGGTTAAAAACCCTAATTGGACAAGAATTAGCCTAGGGAGGACAAAAATGACCTAAATGATCATCCAATGACACAAATTCAACTATTGGGTGCACAAGATTGGTTAGAAACCCTAATTGGACAAGAATAAGCCTTGGGAAGTCGAAAATGACCTAATTGTTCATCCAATGACACAAACACAACTATTGGATGAACAAGATTAGTTAGAAACCTGAATTGGACAAGCATAAGCCTAGGGAGGATGAAAATGACCTAAATGATCATCCACTAACACAAAAACACCCATTGGATGCACAAGATTGATTAAAAACCCTAATTGGACAAGAATTAGCCTAGGGAGGACGAAAATGACCTAATTGTTCATCCAATGACACAAAAACACCTATTGGATGCACAAGATTGGTTAAAAACCCTAATTGGACAAGAATAAGCCTAGGGAGGACGAAAATGACCTAATTGTTCATCCAATGACACAAAAACACCTATTGGATGCACAAGATTGGTTAAAAACCCTAATTGGACAAGAATTAGCCTAGGGAGGACGAAAATGACCTAATTGTTCATCCAATGACACAAAACACCTATTGGATGCACACGATTGGTTAGAAACCCTAATTGAACAAGAATTAGCCTAGGGAGGACGAAAATGACCTAATTGTTCATCCAATGACACAAACACACGTATTGGATGCACAAGATTGTTTAGAAACACTAATTGGACAACATTAAGTTTAGGGAGGACGGAAATGACGTAAATGTTCATCCAATGACACAAAAACACCTATTGGATGCACAAGATTGGTTAGAAACCCTAATTGGACAAGATTAAGTTTAGGGAGGTGGAAAATGACCTAAATGTTCGTCCAATGACACAAAACACCTATTGGATGCACAAGATTGGTTAAAAACCATAATTGGACAAGAATTAGCCTAGGGAGGACGAAAATGACCTAATTGTTCATCCAATGACACAAAAACTCCTATTGAATGCACAAGATTGGTTAGAAACCCTAATTGGACAAGAATTAGCCTAGGGAGGACGAAAAGGACCTAAATGTTCATCCAATGACACAAAACACCTATTGGATGCACAAGATTGGTTAGAAACCCTAATTGGACAAGATTAAGTTTAGGGAGGTCGAAAATGACATAAATGTTCATCCAATGACTCAAAAACCACTATTGAATTCACAAGATTGGTTAGAAACCCAAATTGGACAAGATTAAGTGTAGGGAGGACGAAAATGACCTAAATGTTCAGCCAATGACACAAAACACCTATTGGATGCACAAGATTGGTTAGAAACCCTAATTGGACATGAATTAGCCTAGGGAGGACGAAAATGACCTAAATGTTCATCCAATGACACAAAACACCTATTGGATGTACAAGATTGGTTAGAAACCCTAATTGAACAAGATTTAGCCTAGGGAGGACGAAAATGACCTAATTGTTCATCCAATGACACAAAAACACGTATTCGATGCACAAGATTGGTTAAAAACCCTAATTGGACAAGATTAAGTTTAGGGAGGTCGAAAATGACATAAATGTTCATCCAATGACTCAAAAACCACTATTGAATTCACAAGATTGGTTAGAAACCCAAATTGGACAAGATTAAGTGTAGGGAGGACGAAAATGACCTAATTGTTCATCCAATGACACAAAACACCTATTGGATGCACAAGATTGGTTAAAAACCCTAATTGGACAAGATTAAGTGTAGGGAGGACGAAAATGACCTAAAAGTTCATCCAATGACACAAAACACCTATTGGATGCACAAGATTGGTTAAAAACCCTAATTGGACAAGAATTAGCCTTGGGAGGACAAAAATGATCTAATTGTTCATCCAATGACACAAAAACACCTATTGGATGCACAAGATTGGTTAGAAACCCTAATTGGACAAGATTAAGTTTAGGGAGGTCGAAAATGACATAAATGTTCATCCAATGACTCAAAAACCACTATTGAATTCACAAGATTGGTTAGAAACCCAAATTGGACAAGATTAAGTGTAGGGAGGACGAAAATGACCTAATTGTTCATCCAATGACACAAAACACCTATTGGATGCACAAGATTGGTTAAAAACCCTAATTGGACAAGATTAAGTGTAGGGAGGTCGAAAATGACCTAAATGTTCATCCAATGACACAAAACACCTATTGGATGCACAAGATTGGTTAAAAACCATAATTGGACAAGAATTAGCCTAGGGAGGACGAAAATGACCTAATTGTTCATCCAATGACACAAAACACCTATTGGATGCACAAGATTGGATAGAAACCCTAATTGAACAAGATTTAGCCTAGGGAGGACGAAAATGACCTAATTGTTCATCCAATGACACAAAAACACGTATTCGATGCACAAGATTGGTTAGAAACCCTAATTGGACAAGAATTAGCCTAGGCAGGACGAAAAGGACCTAAATGTTCATCCAATGACACAAAACACCTATTGGATGCACAAGATTGGTTAAAAACCCTAATTGGACAAGATTAAGTGAAGGGAGGACGAAAATGACCTAAATATTCTTCCAATGACACAAAAACACCGAATGGATGCACAAGATTGGTTAGAAACCCTAATTGGACAAGAATAAGCCTAGGGAGGACAAAAATGACCTAATTGTTCATTCAATGACGCAAAAACACGTATTGGATGCACAAGATTGGTTGGAAACCATAATTGGACATGATTAAGTTTAGGGAGGACAAAAATGACGTAAATGTTCTTCCAATGACACAAAACACATATTGCATGCTCAACATTGGTTAAAAAACCTAATTGGACAAGATTAAGTGTAGGGAGGACGAAAATGACCTAGATGTTCATCCAATGACACGAAACACCTATTGGATGCACAAGATGGGTTAAAAACCCTAATTGGACAAGAATTAGCCTAGGGAGGACGAAAATGATCTAATTGTTCATCCAATGACCCAAAAATACCTATTGGATGCACAAGATAGGTTAGAAACCCTAATTGGACAAGAATTAGCCTAGGGAGGACGAAAATGACCTAATTGTTCATCCAATGACACAAAAACACCTATAGGATGCACAAGATTTGGTTAGAAACCCGAATTGGAAAAGATTAAGTTTAGGGAGGACGAAAATGACATAAATGTTCATCCAATGACACAAAAACCACTATTGGATGCACAAGATTGGTTAGAAACCCTAATAGGACAAAATTAAGTGTAGGGAGGACGAAAATGACCTAAATGTTCATCCAATGACACGAAACACCTATTGGATGCACAAGATGGGTTAAAAACCCTAATTGGACAAGAATTAGCCTAGGGAGGACGAAAATGATCTAATTGTTCATCCAATGACCCAAAAACACCTATTGGATGCACAAGATAGGTTAGAAACCCTAATTGGACAAGAATTAGCCTAGGGAGGACGAAAATGACCTAATTGTTCATCCAATGACACAAAAACACCTATTGGATGCACAAGATTGGTTAGAAACCCGAATTGGACAAGATTAAGTTTAGGGAGGACGAAAATGACATATATGTTCATCCAATGACACTAAAACAACTATTGGATGCACAAGATTGGTTAGAAACCCTAATTGGACAAGATTAAGAGTAGGGAGAACAAAAATGACCTAAATGTTCATCCAATGACACAAAACACCTATTGGATGCACAAGATTGGTTAGAAACCCTAATTGGACAAGATTAAGTGTAGGGAGAACGAAAATGACCTAAATGTTCATCCAATGACACAAAACACCTATTGGATGCACAAGATTGGTTAAAAACCCTAATTGGACAAGAATTAGCCTAGGGAGGACGAAAATGACCTAAATGTTCATCCAATGACACGAAACACCTATTGGATGCACAAGATGGGTTAAAAACCCTAATTGGACAAGAATTAGCCTAGGGAGGACGAAAATGATCTAATTGTTCATCCAATGACACAAAAACACCTATTGGATGCACAAGATTGGTTAGAAACCCTAATTGGACAAGATTAAGTTTAGGGAGGACGAAAATGACGTAAATGTTCATCCAATGACACAAAACACCTATTAGATGCACAAGATTGGTTAAAAACCCTAATTGGACAAGAATTAGCCTAGGGAGTACAAAAATGACCTAATTGTTCATCCAATGACACAAAACACCTATTGGATGCACAAGATTTGTTAGAAACCCTAATTGAACAAGAATTACCCTAGGGAGGACGAAAATGACCTAAATGTTCATCCAATGACACAAAACACCTATTGGATGCACAAGATTGGTTAAAAACCCTAATTGGACAAGAATTTACCTAGGGAGGACGAAAATGACCTAATTGTTCATTCAATGACACAAAACACCTATTGGATGCACAAGATTGGTTAGAAACCCTAATTGAACAAGATTTAGCCTAGGGAGGACGAAAATGACCTAATTGTTCATCCAATGACACAAAAACACGTATTCGATGCACAAGATTGGTTAGAAACCCTAATTGGACAAGAATTAGCCTAGGGAGAACGAAAAGGACCTAAATGTTCATCCAATGACACAAAACACCTATTGGATGCACAAGATTGGTTAAAAACCCTAATTGGACAAGGTTAAGTGAAGGGAGGACGAAAATGACCTAAATATTCTTCCAATGACACAAAAACACCGATTGGATGCACAAGATTGGTTAGAAACCCTAATAAGACAAGAATAAGCCTAGGGAGGACAAAAATGACGTAATTGTTCATCCAATGACACAAAAACACGTATTGGATGCACATGATTGGTTGGAAACCATAATTGGACAAGATTAAGTTTAGGGAGGACAAAAATGACCTAAATGTTCATCCCATGACACAAAACACCTATTGGATGCACAAGATTGTTTAAAAACCCTAATTGGACAAGATTAAGTGTAGGGAGGACGAAAATGACCTAAATGTTCATCCAATGACACAAAACACCTATTGGATGCACAAGATTGGTTAAAAACCCTAATTGGACAAGAATTAGCCTAGGGAGGACGAAAATGACATAAATGTTCATCCAATGACACAAAAACACCTATTGGATGCACAAGATTGGTTAAAAACCCTAATTGGACAAGATTAAGTGTAGGGAGGACGAAAATGACCTAAATGTTCATCCAATGACACAAAACACCTATTGGATGCACAAGATTGGTTAAAAACCCTAATTGGACAAGAATTAGCCTAGGGAGGACGAAAATGACCTAATTGTTCAACCAATGACACAAAAACACCTGTCGGATGCACAAGATTGGTCAGAAACCCTAATTGAATAAGATTAAGTGTAGGGAGGACGAAAATGACCTAAATGTTCATCCAATGACACAAAACACCTATTGGATGCACAAGATTGCTTAAAAACCCTAATTGGACAAGATTAAGTTTAGGGAGGACGAAAATGACCTAAATTTTCATCGAATGACACAAAACACCTATTGGATGCACAAGATTGGTTAAAAACCCTAATTGGACAAGAATTATCATAGGGAGGACGAAAATGACCTAATTGTTCATCCAATGACACAAAAACACCAATTGGATGCACAAGATTGGTTAGAAACCCTAATTAGAAAAGATAAAGTGTAGGGAGGACGAAAATGACCTAAAATTTTCATCCAATGACACAAAACACCTATTGGATGCACAAGATTGGTTAAAAACCCTAATTGGACAAGAATTATCATAGGGAGGACGAAAATGACCTAATTGTTCATCCAATGACACAAAAACACCAATTGGATGCACAAGATTGGTTAGAAACCCTAATTAGAAAAGATAAAGTGTAGGGAGGACGAAAATGACCTAAAATTTTCATCCAATGACACAAAACACCTATTGGATGCACAAGATTGGTTAAAAACCCTAATTGGACAAGAATTATCATAGGGAGGACGAAAATGACCTAATTGTTCATCCAATGACACAAAAACACCAATTGGATGCACAAGATTGATTAGAAACCCTAATTGAACAAGATTAAGTATAGGGAGGACGAAAATGACCTAAATGTTCATCCAATGACACAAAACACCTATTGGATGCACAAGATTGGTTAAAAACCCTAATTGGACAAGAATTATCATAGGGAGGACGAAAATGACCTAATTGTTCATCCAATGACACAAAAACACCAATTGGATGCACAAGATTGGTTAGAAACCCAAATTGGACAAGAAAAAGTGTAGGGAGGACGAAAATGAACTAAGTGTTCATCCAATGACACATAACACCTATTTGATGAACAAGATTGGTTAAAAACCCTAATTGGACAAGAATTAGCCTAGGGAGGACGAAAATGACCTAATTGTTCATCCAATGACACAAAAACACCTATCGGATGCACAAGAATTGTTAGAAACCCTAATTGAACAAGATTAAGTGTAGCGAGGACGAAAATGACCTAAATGTTCATCCAATGACACAAAACACCTATTGGATGCACAAGATTGGTTAAAAACCCTAATTGGACAAGAATTATCATAGGGAGGACGAAAATGACCTAATTGTTCATCCAATGACACAAAAACACCAATTGGATGCACAAGATTGGTTAAAAACCCTAATTGGATAAGAATTAGACTAAGGAGGACGAAAATGACCTAAATGTTCATCCAATGACACAAAACACCTATTGGATGCACAAGATTGGTTAAAAACCCTAATTGGACAAGAATTAGCCTAGGGAGGACGAAAATGACCTAATTGTTCATCCAATGACACCAGAACCCCTATTGGATGCACAAGATTCGTTAAAAACCCTAATTGGACAAGAATTAGCCTAGGGAGAACGAAAATGATCTAATTGTTCATCCAATGACACAAAAACACCTATAGGATGCACAAGATTGGTCAGAAACCCTAATTGGACAAGATTAAGTTTAGGGAGAACGAAAATGACATAAATGTTCATCCGATGACACAAAAACAACTATTGGATGCACAAGATTGGTTAGAAACCCAAATTGGACAAGATTAAGTGTAGGGAGGACGAAAATGACCTAAATGTTCATCCAATGACACAAACACCTATTGGATGCACAACTTTCGTTAAAAACCCTAATTGGACAAGAATTAGCCTAGGGAGAACGAAAATGATCTAATTGTTCATCCAATGACACAAAAACACCTATTGGATGCACAAGATTGGTTAAAAACCCTAATTGGACAAGATTAAGTGTAGGGAGGACGAAAATGACCTAAATGTTCATCCAATGACACAAAACACCTATTGGATGCACCAGATTGGTTAAACAGCCTAATTGGACAAGAGTTAGCCTTGGAAGGACGAAAATGACCTAATTGTTCATCCAATGACACCTAAAGCCCTATTGGATGAACAAGATTGGTTAGAAACCCTAATTGGAAAAGATTAAGTTTAGGGAGGACGAAAATGACATAAATGTTCATCCAATGACACAAAAACAACTATTGGATGCACAAGATTGGTTAGAAACCCTAATTGGACAAGAATTAGCCTAGGGAGGACGAAAATGACCTAATTGTTCATCCAATGACACAAAACACCTATTGGATGCACAAGATTGGTTAGAAACCCTAATTGAACAAGATTTAGCCTAGGGAGGACGAAAATGACCTAATTGTTCATCCAATGACACAAAAACACGTATTCGATGCACAAGATTGGTTAGAAACCCTAATTGGACAAGAATTAGCCTAGGGAGGACGAAAATGACCTAATTGTTCATCCAATGACACAAAAACACCTATTGGATGCACAAGATTGGTAAGAAACCCTAATAGGACAAAATTAAGTGTAGGGAGGACGAAAATGACCTAAATGTTCATCCCATGACACAAAACACCTATTGGATGCACAAGATTGGTTAGAAACCCTAATTGGACAAGAATTAGGCTAGGGAGGACCAAAATGATCTTATTGTTCATCCAATGACACCAAAACACCTATTGGATGCACAAGATTGGTTAGAAACCCTAATTGGACAAGATTAAGTGTAGGGAGGACGAAAATGACCTTAATGTTCATCCAATGACACAAAACACCTATTGGATGCACAAGATTGGTTAAAAACCCTAATTGGACATGAATTAGCCTAGGGAGGACGAAAATGACCTAATTGTTCATCCAATGACACAAAACACCTATTGGATGCACAAGATTGGTTAGAAACCCTAATTGGACAAGAATTAGCCTTGGGAGGACAAAAATGATCTAATTGTTCATCCAATGACACAAAAACACCTATTGGCTGCACAAGATTGGTTAGAAACCCTAATTGGACAAGATTAAGTTTAGGGAGGTCGAAAATGACATAAATGTTCATCCAATGACTCAAAAACCACTATTGAATTCACAAGATTGGTTAGAAACCCAAATTGGACAAGATTAAGTGTTGGGAGGACGAAAATGACCTAATTGTTCATCCAATGACACAAAACACCTATTGGATGCACAAGATTGGTTAAAAACCCTAATTGGACAAGATTAAGTGTAGGGAGGACGAAAATGACCTAAAAGTTCATCCAATGACACAAAACACCTATTGGATGCACAAGATTGGTTAAAAAACCTAATTTGACAAGATTAAGTGTAGGGAGGATGAAAATGACCTAAATGTTCATCCAATGACACAAAACACGTATTGGATGCATAAGATGGGTTAAAAACCCTAATTGGACAAGAATTATCCTAGGGAACGACGAAAATGATCTAATTGTTCATCCAATGTCACAAAAACACCTATTGGAGGCACAATATTGGTTAGAAACCCTAATTGGACAAGATTAAGTTTAGGCAGAACGAAAATGACCTAAATGTTCATCCAATGACACAAAAACACCTATTGGATGCACAAGATTGGTTAAAAACCCTAATTGGACAAGATTAAGTGTAGGGAGGACGAAAATCACCTAAATGTTCATGCAATGACACAAAACACCTATTGGATGCACAAGATTGGTTAGAAACCCTAATTGGACAAGAATTAGGCTAGGGGGGACGAAAATGATCTTATTGTTCATCCAATGACACAAAAACACCTATTGGATGCACAAGATTGGTTAGAAACCCTAATTGGACATGATTAAGTTTGGGCAGAACGAAAATGACCTAAATGTTCATCCAATGACACAAAAACACCTATTGGATGCACAAGATTGGTTAAAAACCCTAATTGGACAAGATTAAGTGTAGGGAAGTCGAAAATGACCTAAATGTTCATCCAATGACACAAAACACCTATTGGATGCACAAGATTGGTTAAAAACCATAATTGGACAAGAATTAGCCTAGGGAGGACGAAAATGACCTAATTGTTCATCCAATGACACAAAACACCTATTGGATGCACAAGATTGGTTAGAAACCCTAATTGAACAAGATTTAGCCTAGGGAGGACAAAAATGACCTAATTGTTCATCCAATGACACAAAAACACGTATTCGATGCACAAGATTGGTTAGAAACCCTAATTGGACAAGAATTAGCCTAGGCAGGACGAAAAGGACCTAAATGTTCATCCAATGACACAAAACACCTATTGGATGCACAAGATTGGTTAAAAACCCTAATTGGACAAGATTAAGTGAAGGGAGGACGAAAATGACCTAAATAAGCCTAGGGAGGACAAAAATGACCTAATTGTTCATTCAATGACGCAAAAACACGTATTGGATGCACAAGATTGGTTGGAAACCATAATTGGACAAGATTAAGTTTAGGGAGGACAAAAATGACGTAAATGTTCTTCCAATGACACAAAACACATATTGCATGCTCAAGATTGGTTAAAAAACCTAATTGGACAAGATTAAGTGTAGGGAGGACGAAAATGACCTAGATGTTCATCCAATGACAGGAAACACCTATTGGATGCACAAGATGGGTTAAAAACCCTAATTGGACAAGAATTAGCCTAGGGAAGACGAAAATGATCTAATTGTTCATCCAATGACCCAAAAACACCTATTGGATGCACAAGATAGGTTAGAAACCCTAATTGGACAAGAATTAGCCTACGGAGGACGAAAATGACCTAATTGTTCATCCAATGACACAAAAACACCTATAGGATGCACAAGATTGGTTAGAAACCCGAATTGGACAAGATTAAGTTTAGGGAGGACGAAAATGACATAAATGTTCATCCAATGACACAAAAACCACTATTGGATGCACAAGATTGGTTAGAAACCCTAATAGGACAAAATTAAGTGTAGGGAGGACGAAAATGACCTAAATGTTCATCCCATGACACAAAACACCTATTGGATGTACAAGATTGGTTAGAAACCCTAATTGGACAAGAATTAGGCTAGGGAGGACCAAAATGATCTTATTGTTCATCCAATGACACCAAAACACCTATTGGATGCACAAGATTGGTTAGAAACCCTAATTGGACAAGATTAAGTGTAGGGAGGACGAAAATGACCTTAATGTTTATCCAATGACACAAATCACCTATTGGATGCACAAGATTGGTTAAAAACCCTAATTGGACATGAATTAGCCTAGGGAGGACGAAAATGACCTAATTGTTCATCCAATGACACAAAACACCTATTAGATGCACACGATTGGTTAGAAACCCTAATTGAACAAGAATTAGCCTAGGGAGGACGAAAATGACCTAATTGTTCATCCAATGACACAAAAACACGTATTGGATGCACAAGATTGTTTAGAAACACTAATTGGACAACATTAAGTTTAGGGAGGACGGAAATGACGTAAATGTTCATCCAATGACACAAAAACACCTATTGGATGCACAAGATTGGTTAGAAACCCTAATTGGACAAGATTAAGTTTAGGGAGGTGGAAAATGACCTAAATGTTCGTCCAATGACACAAAACACCTATTGGATGCACAAGATTGGTTAAAAACCATAATTGGACAAGAATTAGCCTAGGGAGAACGAAAATGACCTAATTGTTCATCCAATGACACAAAAACACCTATTGAATGCACAAGATTGGTTAGAAACCCTAATTGGACAAGAATTAGCCTAGGGAGGACGAAAAGGACCTAAATGTTCATCCAATGACACAAAACACCTATTGGATGCACAAGATTGGTTAAAAACCCTAATTGGACAAGAATTAGCCTAGGGAGGACGAAAATGACCTAAATATTCTTCCAATGACACAAAAACACCGATTGGTTGCACAAGATTGGTTAGAAACCCTAATTGGACAAGAATAAGCCTAGGGAGGACAAAAATGACCTAATTGTTCATCCAATGACACAAAAACACGTATTGGATGCACAAGATTGGTTGGAAACCATAATTGGACAAGATTAAGTTTAGGGAGGACGGAAATGACGTAAATGTTCATCCAATGACACAAAACACCTATTGGATGCACAAGATTGGTTAAAAAACCTAATTGGACAAGATTAAGTGTAGGGAGGACGAAAATGACCTAAATGTTCATCCAATGACACGAAACACCTATTGGATGCACAAGATGGGTTAAAAACCCTAATTGGACAAGAATTAGCCTAGGGAGGACGAAAATGATCTAATTGTTCATCCAATGACCCAAAAACACCTATTGTATGCACAAGATTGGTTAGAAACCCTAATTGGACAAGAATTAGCCTAGGGAGGACGAAAATGACCTAATTGTTCATCCAATGACACAAAAACACCTATTGGATGCAGAAGATAGGTTAGAAACCTTAATTGGACAAGATTATGTTTAGGGAGGTCGAAAATGACCAAATTGTTCATCCAATGAAACAAACACAACTATTGGATGCACAAGATTGGTTAAAAACCCTAATTGGACAAGAATTAGGCTAGGGAGGACCAAAATGATCTTATTGTTCATCCAATGACACCAAAACACCTATTGGATGCACAAGATTGGTTAGAAACCCTAATTGGACAAGATTAAGTGTAGGGAGGACGAAAATGACCTTAATGTTTATCCAATGACACAAATCACCTATTGGATGCACAAGATTGGTTAAAAACCCTAATTGGACATGAATTAGCCTAGGGAGGACGAAAATGACCTAATTGTTCATCCAATGACACAAAACACCTATTGGATGCACACGATTGGTTAGAAACCCTAATTGAACAAGAATTAGCCTAGGGAGGACGAAAATGACCTAATTGTTCATCCAATGACACAAAAACACGTATTGGATGCACAAGATTGTTTAGAAACACTAATTGGACAACATTATGTTTAGGGAGGACGGAAATGACGTAAATGTTCATCCAATGACACAAAAACACCTATTGGATGCACAAGATTGGTTAGAAACCCTAATTGGACAAGATTAAGTTTAGGGAGGTGGAAAATGACCTAAATGTTCGTCCAATGACACAAAACACCTATTGGATGCACAAGATTGGTTAAAAACCATAATTGGACAAGAATTAGCCTAGGGAGGACGAAAATGACCTAATTGTTCATCCAATGACACAAAAACACCTATTGAATGCACAAGATTGGTTAGAAACCCTAATTGGAAAAGAATTAGCCTAGGGAGGACGAAAAGGACCTAAATGTTCATCCAATGACACAAAACACCTATTGGATGCACAAGATTGGTTAAAAACCCTAATTGGACAAGAATTAGCCTAGGGAGGACGAAAATGACCTAAATATTCTTCCAATGACACAAAAACACCGATTGGTTGCACAAGATTGGTTAGAAACCCTAATTGGACAAGAATAAGCCTAGGGAGGACAAAAATGACCTAATTGTTCATCCAATGAAACAAAAACACGTATTGGATGCACAAGATTGGTTGGAAACCATAATTGGACAAGATTAAGTTTAGGGAGGACGGAAATGACGTAAATGTTCATCCAATGACACAAAACACCTATTGGATGCACAAGATTGGTTAAAAAACCTAATTGGACAAGATTAAGTGTAGTGAGGACGAAAATGACCTAAATGTTCATCCAATGACACGAAACACCTATTGGATGCACAAGATGGGTTAAAAACCCTAATTGGACAAGAATTAGCCTAGGGAGGACGAAAATGATCTAATTGTTCATCCAATGACCCAAAAACACCTATTGGATGCACATGATTGGTTAGAAACCCTAATTGGACAAGAATTAGCCTAGGGAGGACGAAAATGACCTAATTGTTCATCCAATGACACAAAAACACCTATTGGATGCACAAGATAGGTTAGAAACCTTAATTGGACAAGATTATGTTTAGGGAGGTCGAAAATGACCAAATTGTTCATCCAATGAAACAAACACAACTATTGGATGCACAAGATTGGTTAAAAACCCTAATTGGACAAGAATTAGGCTAGGGAGGACCAAAATGATCTTATTGTTCATCCAATGACACCAAAACACCTATTGGCTGCACAAGATTGGTTAGAAACCCTAATTGGACAAGATTAAGTGTAGGGAGGACGAAAATGACCTTAATGTTCATCCAATGACACAAAACACCTATTGGATGCACAAGATTGGTTAAAAACCCTAATTGGACATGAATTAGCCTAGGGAGGACGAAAATGACCTAATTGTTCATCCAATGACACAAAACACCTATTGGATGCACAAGATTGGTTAGAAACCCTAATTGGACAAGAATTAGCCTAGGGAGGACGAAAATGACCTAATTGTTCATCCAATGACATAAAAACTCCTATTGGATGCACAAGATTGGTTAGAAACCCTAATTGGACAAGCATAAGCCTAGGGAAGACAAAAATCATCTAAATGTTCATCCAATAACACAAAACACCTATTGGATGCACAAGATTGGTTAGAAACCCTAATTGGACAAGAATTAGCCTAGGGAGGACGAAAATGACCTAATTGTTCATCCAATGACACAAAAACACCTATTGGATGCACAAGATTGGTTAGAAACTCAAATTGGACAAGATTAAATTTAGGGAGGACGAAAATGACATAAATGTTCATCCAATGACACAAAAACCACAACTGGATGCACAAGATTGGTTAGAAACCCTAATTGTTGTAGGGAGGACGAAAATGACCTAAATGTTCATCCCATGACACAAAACACCTATTGGATGTAGAAGATTGGTTACAAACCCTAATTAGACAAGAATTAGGCTAGGGAGGACGAAAATGATCTTATTGTTCATCCAATGACACAAAAACACCTATTGGATGCACAAGATTGGTTAGAAACCCTAATTGGACAAGATTAAGTTTAGGCAGAACGAACATGACCTAAATGTTCATCTAATGACACAAAAACACCTATTGGATGCACAAGATTGGTTAAAAACCCTAATTGGACATGAATTAGCCTAGGGAGGACGAAAATGACCTAATTGTTCATCCAATGACACAAAACACCTATTGGATGCACACGATTGGTTAGAAACCCTAATTGAACAAGAATTAGCCTAGGGAGGACGAAAATGACCTAATTGTTCATCCAATGACACAAAAACACGTATTGGATGCACAAGATTGTTTAGAAACACTAATTGGACAACATTAAGTTTAGGGAGGACGGAAATGACGTAAATGTTCATCCAATGACACAAAAACACCTATTGGATGCACAAGATTGGTTAGAAACCCTAATTGGACAAGATTAAGTTTAGGGAGGTGGAAAATGACCTAAATGTTCGTCCAATGACACAAAACACCTATTGGATGCACAAGATTGGTTAAAAACCATAATTGGACAAGAATTAGCCTAGGGAGGACGAAAATGACCTAATTGTTCATCCAATG
The DNA here is from genome assembly GCA_037974835.1 of Cicer judaicum. Lineage (NCBI taxonomy): Eukaryota > Viridiplantae > Streptophyta > Magnoliopsida > Fabales > Fabaceae > Cicer > Cicer judaicum. The sequence continues at coordinate 582,220 of JBBPBS010000300.1, read as the reverse complement.
ACACAAAAACTCCTATTGAATGCACAAGATTGGTTAGAAACCCTAATTGGACAAGAATTAGCCTAGGGAGGACGAAAAGGACCTAAATGTTCATCCAATGACACAAAACACCTATTGGATGCACAAGATTGGTTAGAAACCCTAATTGGACAAGATTAAGTTTAGGGAGGTCGAAAATGACATAAATGTTCATCCAATGACTCAAAAACCACTATTGAATTCACAAGATTGGTTAGAAACCCAAATTGGACAAGATTAAGTGTAGGGAGGACGAAAATGACCTAAATGTTCAGCCAATGACACAAAACACCTATTGGATGCACAAGATTGGTTAGAAACCCTAATTGGACATGAATTAGCCTAGGGAGGACGAAAATGACCTAAATGTTCATCCAATGACACAAAACACCTATTGGATGTACAAGATTGGTTAGAAACCCTAATTGAACAAGATTTAGCCTAGGGAGGACGAAAATGACCTAATTGTTCATCCAATGACACAAAAACACGTATTCGATGCACAAGATTGGTTAAAAACCCTAATTGGACAAGATTAAGTTTAGGGAGGTCGAAAATGACATAAATGTTCATCCAATGACTCAAAAACCACTATTGAATTCACAAGATTGGTTAGAAACCCAAATTGGACAAGATTAAGTGTAGGGAGGACGAAAATGACCTAATTGTTCATCCAATGACACAAAACACCTATTGGATGCACAAGATTGGTTAAAAACCCTAATTGGACAAGATTAAGTGTAGGGAGGACGAAAATGACCTAAATGTTCATCCAATGACACAAAACACCTATTCGATGCACAAGATTGGTTAAAAACCCTAATTGGACAAGATTAAGTGTAGGGAGGACGAAAATGACCTAAATGTTCATCCAATGACACAAAACACCTATTGGATGCACAAGATTGGTTAAAAACCCTAATTGGACAAGAATTAGCCTTGGGAGGACGAAAATGACCTAATTGTTCATCCAATGACTCCTAAAGCCCTATTGGATGAACAAGATTGGTTAGAAACCCTAATTGCAAAAGATTAAGTTTAGGGAGGACGAAAATGACATAAATGTTCATCCAATGACACAAAAACAACTATTGGATGCACAAGATTGGTTAGAAACCCTAATTGGACAAGAATTAGCCTAGGGAGGACGAAAATGACCTAATTGTTCATCCAATGACACAAAACACCTATTGGATGCACAAGATTGGTTAGAAACCCTAATTGGACAAGATTAAGTGTAGGGAGGACGAAAATGACCTAAATGTTCATCCAATGACACAAAACACCTATTGGATGCACAAGATTGGTTAAAAACCCTAATTGGACAAGAGTTAGCCTTGGGAGGACGAAAATGACCTAATTGTTCATCCAATGACACCTAAAGCCCTATTGGATGAACAAGATTGGTTAGAAACCCTAATTGGAAAAGATTAAGTTTAGGGAGGACGAAAATGACATAAATGTTCATCCAATGACACAAAAACAACTATTGGATGCACAAGATTGGTTAGAAACCCTAATTGGACAAGAATTAGCCTAGGGAGGACGAAAATGACCTAATTGTTCATCCAATGACACAAAACACCTATTGGATGCACAAGATTGGTTAGAAACCCTAATTGAACAAGATTTAGCCTAGGGAGGACGAAAATGACCTAATTGTTCATCCAATGACACAAAAACACATATTCGATGCACAAGATTGGTTAGAAACCCTAATTGGACAAGAATAAGCCTAGGGAGGACAACAATGACCTAATTGTTCATCCAATGACACAAAACACCTATTGGATGCACAAGATTGGTTAGAAACCCTAATTGAACAAGATTTAGCCTAGGGAGGACGAAAATGACCTAATTGTTCATCCAATGACACAAAAACACATATTCGATGCACAAGATTGGTTAGAAACCCTAATTGGACAAGAATAAGCCTAGGGAGGACAACAATGACCTAATTGTTCATCCAATGACACAAAACAACTATTGGATGCACAAGATTGGTTAAAAACTCTAATTGGACAAGATTAAGTGAAGGGAGGAAGAAAATATCCTAAATATTCTTCCACTGACACAAAACACCGATTGGATGCACAAGATTGGTTAGAAACCCTAATTGGACAAGAATTTGTCTAGGGAGGACGAAAAGGACCAAAATGTTCATCCAATGACACAAAACACCTATTGGATGCACAAGATTGTTTAAAAACCCTAATTGGACAAGATTAAGTGTAGGGAGGACGAAAATGACCTAAATGTTCATCCAATGACACAAAACACCTATTGGATGCACAAGATTGGTTAAAAACCCTAATTGGACAAGAATTAGCCTAGGGAGGACGAAAATGACCTAATTGTTCATCCAATGACACAAAACACCTATTGGATGCACAAGATTGTTTAAAAACCCTAATTGGACAAGATTAAGTGTAGGGAGGACGAAAATGACCTAAATGTTCATCCAATGACACAAAACACCTATTGGATACACAAGATTGGTTAAAAACCCTAATTGGACAAGAATTAGCCTAGGGAGGACGAAAATGACCTAATTGTTCATCCAATGACACAAAACACCTATTGGATGCACAAGATTGGTTAGAAACCCTAATTGAACAAGATTTAGCCTAGGGAGGACGAAAATGACCTAATTGTTCATCCAATGACACAAAAACACGTATTCGATGCACAAGATTGGTTAGAAACCCTAATTGGACAAGAATTAGCCTAGGGAGAACGAAAAGGACCTAAATGTTCATCCAATGACACAAAACACCTATTGGATGCACAAGATTGTTTAAAAACCCTAATTGGACAAGATTAAGTGTAGGGAGGACGAAAATGACCTAAAAGTTCATCCAATGACACAAAACACCTATTGGATGCACAAGATTGGTTAAAAAACCTAATTTGACAAGATTAAGTGTAGGGAGGACGAAAATGACCTAAATGTTCATCCAATGACACAAAACACCTATTGGATGCATAAGATGGGTTAAAAACCCTAATTGGACAAGAATTATCCTAGGGAACGACGAAAATGATCTAATTGTTCATCCAATGTCACAAAAACACCTATTGGAGGCACAATATTGGTTAGAAACCCTAATTGGACAAGATTAAGTTTAGGCAGAACGAAAATGACCTAAATGTTCATCCAATGACACAAAAACACCTATTGGATGCACAAGATTGGTTAAAAACCCTAATTGGACAAGATTAAGTGTAGGGAGGACGAAAATGACCTAAAAGTTCATCCAATGACACAAAACACCTATTGGATGCACAAGATTGGTTAAAAACCCTAATTGGACAAGAATTAGCCTTGGGAGGACAAAAATGATCTAATTGTTCATCCAATGACACAAAAACACCTATTGGATGCACAAGATTGGTTAGAAACCCTAATTGGACAAGATTAAGTTTAGGGAGGTCGAAAATGACATAAATGTTCATCCAATGACTCAAAAACCACTATTGAATTCACAAGATTGGTTAGAAACCCAAATTGGACAAGATTAAGTGTAGGGAGGACGAAAATGACCTAATTGTTCATCCAATGACACAAAACACCTATTGGATGCACAAGATTGGTTAAAAACCCTAATTGGACAAGATTAAGTGTAGGGAGGTCGAAAATGACCTAAATGTTCATCCAATGACACAAAACACCTATTGGATGCACAAGATTGGTTAAAAACCCTAATTGGACATGAATTAGCCTAGGGAGGACGAAAATGACCTAATTGTTCATCCAATGACACAAAACACCTATTGGATGCACAAGATTGGTTAGAAACCCTAATTGGACAAGAATTAGCCTTGGGAGGACAAAAATGATCTAATTGTTCATCCAATGACACAAAAACATCTATTGGCTGCACAAGATTGGTTAGAAACCCTAATTGGACAAGATTAAGTTTAGGGAGGTCGAAAATGACATAAATGTTCATCCAATGACTCAAAAACCACTATTGAATTCACAAGATTGGTTAGAAACCCAAATTGGACAAGATTAAGTGTTGGGAGGACGAAAATGACCTAATTGTTCATCCAATGACACAAAACACCTATTGGATGCACAAGATTGGTTAAAAACCCTAATTGGACAAGATTAAGTGTAGGGAGGACGAAAATGACCTAAAAGTTCATCCAATGACACAAAACACCTATTGGATGCACAAGATTGGTTAAAAAACCTAATTTGACAAGATTAAGTGTAGGGAGGATGAAAATGACCTAAATGTTCATCCAATGACACAAAACACGTATTGGATGCATAAGATGGGTTAAAAACCCTAATTGGACAAGAATTATCCTAGGGAACGACGAAAATGATCTAATTGTTCATCCAATGTCACAAAAACACCTATTGGAGGCACAATATTGGTTAGAAACCCTAATTGGACAAGATTAAGTTTAGGCAGAACGAAAATGACCTAAATGTTCATCCAATGACACAAAAACACCTATTGGATGCACAAGATTGGTTAAAAACCCTAATTGGACAAGATTAAGTGTAGGGAGGACGAAAATCACCTAAATGTTCATGCAATGACACAAAACACCTATTGGATGCACAAGATTGGTTAGAAACCCTAATTGGACAAGAATTAGGCTAGGGGGGACGAAAATGATCTTATTGTTCATCCAATGACACAAAAACACCTATTGGATGCACAAGATTGGTTAGAAACCCTAATTGGACATGATTAAGTTTGGGCAGAACGAAAATGACCTAAATGTTCATCCAATGACACAAAAACACCTATTGGATGCACAAGATTGGTTAAAAACCCTAATTGGACAAGATTAAGTGTAGGGAGGTCGAAAATGACCTAAATGTTCATCCAATGACACAAAACACCTATTGGATGCACAAGATTGGTTAAAAACCATAATTGGACAAGAATTAGCCTAGGGAGGACGAAAATGACCTAATTGTTCATCCAATGACACAAAACACCTATTGGATGCACAAGATTGGTTAGAAACCCTAATTGAACAAGATTTACCCTAGGGAGGACGAAAATGACCTAATTGTTCATCCAATGACACAAAAACACGTATTGGATGCACAAGATTGGTTAGAAACCCTAATTGGACAAGAATTAGCCTAGGCAGGACGAAAAGGACCTAAATGTTCATCCAATGACACAAAACACCTATTGGATGCACAAGATTGGTTAAAAACCCTAATTGGACAAGATTAAGTGAAGGGAGGACGAAAATGACCTAAATATTCTTCGAATGACACAAAAACACCGAATGGATGCACAAGATTGGTTAGAAACCCTAATTGGACAAGAATAAGCCTAGGGAGGACAAAAATGACCTAATTGTTCATTCAATGACGCAAAAACACGTATTGGATGCACAATATTGGTTGGAAACCATAATTGGACAAGATTAAGTTTAGGGAGGACAAAAATGACGTAAATGTTCTTCCAATGACACAAAACACATATTGCATGCTCAAGATTGGTTAAAAAACCTAATTGGACAAGATTAAGTGTAGGGAGGACGAAAATGACCTAGATGTTCATCCAATGACAGGAAACACCTATTGGATGCACAAGATGGGTTAAAAACCCTAATTGGACAAGAATTAGCCTAGGGAGGACGAAAATGATCTAATTGTTCATCCAATGACCCAAAAACACCTATTGGATGCACAAGATAGGTTAGAAACCCTAATTGGACAAGAATTAGCCTAGGGAGGACGAAAATGACCTAATTGTTCATCCAATGACACAAAAACACCTATTGGATGCACAAGATTGGTTAGAAACCCGAATTGGACAAGATTAAGTTTAGGGAGGACGAAAATGACATAAATGTTCATCCAATGACACAAAAACCACTATTGGATGCACAAGATTGGTTAGAAACCCTAATAGGACAAAATTAAGTGTAGGGAGGACGAAAATGACCTAAATGTTCATCCCATGACACAAAACACCTATTGGATGCACAAGATTGGTTAGAAACCCTAATTGGCCAAGAATTAGGGTAGGGAGGACCAAAATGATCTTATTGTTCATCCAATGACACCAAAACACCTATTGGATGCACAAGATTGGTTAGAAACCCTAATTGGACAAGATTAAGTGTAAGGAGGACGAAAATGACCTTAATGTTTATCCAATGACACAAATCACCTATTGGATGCACAAGATTGGTTAAAAACCCTAATTGGACATGAATTAGCCTAGGAAGGACGAAAATGACCTAATTGTTCATCCAATGACACAAAACACCTATTGGATGCACAAGATTGGTTAGAAACCCTAATTGGACAAGAATTATCCTAGGGAGGACGAAAATGACCTAATTGTTCATCCAATGACACAAAAACACCTATTGGATGCACAAGATTGGTTAGAAACTCAAATTGGACAAGATTAAATTTAGGGAGGACGAAAATGACATAAATGTTCATCCAATGACACAAAAACCACAACTGGATGCACAAGATTGGTTAGAAACCCTAATTGTTGTAGGGAGGACGAAAATGACCTAAATGTTCATCCCATGACACAAAACACCTATTGGATGTAGAAGATTGGTTACAAACCCTAATTAGACAAGAATTAGGCTAGGGAGGACGAAAATGATCTTATTGTTCATCCAATGACACAAAAACACCTATTGGATGCACAAGATTGGTTAGAAACCCTAATTGGACAAGATTAAGTTTAGGCAGAACGAACATGACCTAAATGTTCATCTAATGACACAAAAACACCTATTGGATGCACAAGATTGGTTAAAAACCCTAATTGGACAAGATTAAGTGTAGGGAGGACGAAAATGACCTAAATGTTCATCCAATGACACAAAACACCTATTGGATGCACAAGATTGGTTAAAACCCCTAATTGGACAAGAATTAGCCTAGGGAGGACGAAAAGGACCTAAATGTTCATCCAATGACACAAAACACCTATTGGATGCACAAGATTGGTTAAAAACTCTAATTGGACAAGATTAATTGAAGGGAGGATGAAAATGACCTAAATATTCTTCCAATGACACAAAACACCGATTGGATGCACAAGAATGGTTAGAAACCCTAATTGGACAAGAATAAGCCTAGGGAGGACAAAAATGACCTAATTGTTCATCCAATGACACAAAACACCTATTGGATGCACAAGATTGGTTAAAAACCCTAATTGGACAAGATTAAGTGTAGGGAGGACGAAAAGGACCTAAAAGTTCATCCAATGACACAAAACACCTATTGGATGCACAAGATTGGTTAAAAAACCTAATTTGACAAGATTAAGTGTAGGGAGGACGAAAATGACCTAAATGTTCATCCAATGACACAAAACACCTATTGTATGCATAAGATGGGTTAAAAACCCTAATTGGACAAGAATTCGCCTAGGGAGGACGAAAATGATCTAATTGTTCATCCAATGTCACAAAAACACCTATTGGAGGCACAAGATTGGTTAGAAACCCTAATTGGACAAGATTAAGTTTAGGTAAAACGAAAATGACCTAAATGTTCATCCAATGACACAAAAACACCTATTGGATGCACAAGATTGGTTAAAAACCCTAATTGGACAAGATTAAGTGTAGGGAGGACAAAAATGACCTAATTGTTCATCCAATGACACAAAACACCTATTGGATGCACAAGATTGGTTAGAAACCCTAATTGAACAAGAATTAGCCTAGGGAGGACGAAAATGACCTAATTATTCATCCAATGACACAAAAACACGTATTGGATGCACAAGATTGTGTAGAAACCCTAATTGGTCAACATTAAGTTTAGGGAGGACGCAAATGACGTAAATGTTCATGCAATGACACAAAACACCTATTGGATGCACAAGATTGGTTAAAAACCCTAATTGGACAAGAATTAGTCTAGGGAGGACGAAAATGACCTAATTGTTCATCCAATGAAACAAAAACACCTATTAGATGCAGAAGATTGGTTAGAAACCCTAATTGGACAAGAATTAGCCTAGGAAGGACGAAAAGGACCTAAATGTTCATCCAATGACACAAAACACCTATTGGATGCACAAGATTGGTTAAAAACCCTAATTGGACAAGATTAAGTGAAGGGAGGACGAAAATGACCTAAATATTCTTCCAATGACACAAAAACACCGAATGGATGCACAAGATTGGTTAGAAACCCTAATTGGACAAGAATAAGCCTAGGGAGGACAAAAATGACCTAATTGTTCATTCAATGACGCAAAAACACGTATTGGATGCACAAGATTGGTTGGAAACCATAATTGGACAAGATTAAGTTTAGGGAGGACAAAAATGACGTAAATGTTCTTCCAATGACACAAAACACATATTGCATGCTCAAGATTGGTTAAAAAACCTAATTGGACAAGATTAAGTGTAGGGAGTACGAAAATGACCTAAATGTTCATCCAATGACACAAAACACCTATTGGATGCACAAGATGGGTTAAAAACCCTAATTGGACAAGAATTAGCCTAGGGAGGACGAAAATGATCTAATTGTTCATCCAATGACCCAAAAACACCTATTGGATGCACAAGATAGGTTAGAAACCCTAATTGGACAAGAATTAGCCTAGGGAGGACGAAAATGACCTAATTGTTCATCCAATGACACAAAAACACCTATTGGATGCACAAGATTGGTAAGAAACCCTAATAGGACAAAATTAAGTGTAGGGAGGACGAAAATGACCTAAATGTTCATCCCATGACACAAAACACCTATTGGATGCACAAGATTGGTTAGAAACCCTAATTGGACAAGAATTAGGCTAGGGAGGACCAAAATGATCTTATTGTTCATCCAATGACACCAAAACACCTATTGGATGCACAAGATTGGTTAGAAACCCTAATTGGACAAGATTAAGTGTAGGGAGGACGAAAATGACCTTAATGATTATCCAATGACACAAATCACCTATTGGATGCACAAGATTGGTTAAAAACCCAAATTGGACATGAATTAGCCTAGGGAGGACGAAAATGACCTAATTGTTCATCCAATGACACAAAACACCTATTGGATGCACACGATTGGTTAGAAACCCTAATTGAACAAGAATTAGCCTAGGGAGGACGAAAATGACCTAATTGTTCATCCAATGACACAAACACACGTATTGGATGCACAAGATTGTTTAGAAACACTAATTGGACAACATTAAGTTTAGGGAGGACGGAAATGACGTAAATGTTCATCCAATGACACAAAAACACCTATTGGATGCACAAGATTGGTTAGAAACCCTAATTGGACAAGATTAAGTTTAGGGAGGTGGAAAATGACCTAAATGTTCGTCCAATGACACAAAACACCTATTGGATGCACAAGATTGGTTAAAAACCATAATTGGACAAGAATTAGCCTAGGGAGGACGAAAATGACCTAATTGTTCATCCAATGACACAAAAACTCCTATTGAATGCACAAGATTGGTTAGAAACCCTAATTGGACAAGAATTAGCCTAGGGAGGACGAAAAGGACCTAAATGTTCATCCAATGACACAAAACACCTATTGGATGCACAAGATTGGTTAGAAACCCTAATTGGACAAGATTAAGTTTAGGGAGGTCGAAAATGACATAAATGTTCATCCAATGACTCAAAAACCACTATTGAATTCACAAGATTGGTTAGAAACCCAAATTGGACAAGATTAAGTGTAGGGAGGACGAAAATGACCTAAATGTTCAGCCAATGACACAAAACACCTATTGGATGCACAAGATTGGTTAGAAACCCTAATTGGACATGAATTAGCCTAGGGAGGACGAAAATGACCTAAATGTTCATCCAATGACACAAAACACCTATTGGATGTACAAGATTGGTTAGAAACCCTAATTGAACAAGATTTAGCCTAGGGAGGACGAAAATGACCTAATTGTTCATCCAATGACACAAAAACACGTATTCGATGCACAAGATTGGTTAAAAACCCTAATTGGACAAGATTAAGTTTAGGGAGGTCGAAAATGACATAAATGTTCATCCAATGACTCAAAAACCACTATTGAATTCACAAGATTGGTTAGAAACCCAAATTGGACAAGATTAAGTGTAGGGAGGACGAAAATGACCTAATTGTTCATCCAATGACACAAAACACCTATTGGATGCACAAGATTGGTTAAAAACCCTAATTGGACAAGATTAAGTGTAGGGAGGACGAAAATGACCTAAAAGTTCATCCAATGACACAAAACACCTATTGGATGCACAAGATTGGTTAAAAACCCTAATTGGACAAGAATTAGCCTTGGGAGGACAAAAATGATCTAATTGTTCATCCAATGACACAAAAACACCTATTGGATGCACAAGATTGGTTAGAAACCCTAATTGGACAAGATTAAGTTTAGGGAGGTCGAAAATGACATAAATGTTCATCCAATGACTCAAAAACCACTATTGAATTCACAAGATTGGTTAGAAACCCAAATTGGACAAGATTAAGTGTAGGGAGGACGAAAATGACCTAATTGTTCATCCAATGACACAAAACACCTATTGGATGCACAAGATTGGTTAAAAACCCTAATTGGACAAGATTAAGTGTAGGGAGGTCGAAAATGACCTAAATGTTCATCCAATGACACAAAACACCTATTGGATGCACAAGATTGGTTAGAAACCCTAATTGGACAAGAATTAGCCTTGGGAGGACAAAAATGATCTAATTGTTCATCCAATGACACAAAAACACCTATTGGATGCACAAGATTGGTTAGAAACCCTAATTGGACAAGATTAAGTTTAGGGAGGTCGAAAATGACATAAATGTTCATCCAATGACTCAAAAACCACTATTGAATTCACAAGATTGGTTAGAAACCCAAATTGGACAAGATTAAGTGTAGGGAGGACGAAAATGACCTTAATGTTCATCCAATGACACAAAACACCTATTGGATGCACAAGATTGGTTAAAAACCCTAATTGGACATGAATTAGCCTAGGGAGGACGAAAATGACCTAATTGTTCATCCAATGACACAAAACACCTATTGGATGCACAAGATTGGTTAGAAACCCTAATTGGACAAGAATTAGCCTTGGGAGGACAAAAATGATCTAATTGTTCATCCAATGACACAAAAACATCTATTGGCTGCACAAGATTGGTTAGAAACCCTAATTGGACAAGATTAAGTTTAGGGAGGTCGAAAATGACATAAATGTTCATCCAATGACTCAAAAACCACTATTGAATTCACAAGATTGGTTAGAAACCCAAATTGGACAAGATTAAGTGTTGGGAGGACGAAAATGACCTAATTGTTCATCCAATGACACAAAACACCTATTGGATGCACAAGATTGGTTAAAAACCCTAATTGGACAAGATTAAGTGTAGGGAGGACGAAAATGACCTAAAAGTTCATCCAATGACACAAAACACCTATTGGATGCACAAGATTGGTTAAAAAACCTAATTTGACAAGATTAAGTGTAGGGAGGATGAAAATGACCTAAATGTTCATCCAATGACACAAAACACGTATTGGATGCATAAGATGGGTTAAAAACCCTAATTGGACAAGAATTATCCTAGGGAACGACGAAAATGATCTAATTGTTCATCCAATGTCACAAAAACACCTATTGGAGGCACAATATTGGTTAGAAACCCTAATTGGACAAGATTAAGTTTAGGCAGAACGAAAATGACCTAAATGTTCATCCAATGACACAAAAACACCTATTGGATGCACAAGATTGGTTAAAAACCCTAATTGGACAAGATTAAGTGTAGGGAGGACGAAAATCACCTAAATGTTCATGCAATGACACAAAACACCTATTGGATGCACAAGATTGGTTAGAAACCCTAATTGGACAAGAATTAGGCTAGGGGGGACGAAAATGATCTTATTGTTCATCCAATGACACAAAAACACCTATTGGATGCACAAGATTGGTTAGAAACCCTAATTGGACATGATTAAGTTTGGGCAGAACGAAAATGACCTAAATGTTCATCCAATGACACAAAAACACCTATTGGATGCACAAGATTGGTTAAAAACCCTAATTGGACAAGATTAAGTGTAGGGAGGTCGAAAATGACCTAAATGTTCATCCAATGACACAAAACACCTATTGGATGCACAAGATTGGTTAAAAACCATAATTGGACAAGAATTAGCCTAGGGAGGACGAAAATGACCGAATTGTTCATCCAATGACACAAAACACCTATTGGATGCACAAGATTGGTTAGAAACCCTAATTGAACAAGATTTACCCTAGGGAGGACGAAAATGACCTAATTGTTCATCCAATGACACAAAAACACGTATTCGATGCACAAGATTGGTTAGAAACCCTAATTGGACAAGAATTAGCCTAGGCAGGACGAAAAGGACCTAAATGTTCATCCAATGACACAAAACACCTATTGGATGCACAAGATTGGTTAAAAACCCTAATTGGACAAGATTAAGTGAAGGGAGGACGAAAATGACCTAAATATTCTTCCAATGACACAAAAACACCGAATGGATGCACAAGATTGGTTAGAAACCCTAATTGGACAAGAATAAGCCTAGGGAGGACAAAAATGACCTAATTGTTCATTCAATGACGCAAAAACACGTATTGGATGCACAATATTGGTTGGAAACCATAATTGGACAAGATTAAGTTTAGGGAGGACAAAAATGACGTAAATGTTCTTCCAATGACACAAAACACATATTGCATGCTCAAGATTGGTTAAAAAACCTAATTGGACAAGATTAAGTGTAGGGAGGACGAAAATGACCTAGATGTTCATCCAATGACACGAAACACCTATTGGATGCACAAGATGGGTTAAAAACCCTAATTGGACAAGAATTAGCCTAGGGAGGACGAAAATGATCTAATTGTTCATCCAATGACCCAAAAACACCTATTGGATGCACAAGATAGGTTAGAAACCCTAATTGGACAAGAATTAGCCTAGGGAGGACGAAAATGACCTAATTGTTCATCCAATGACACAAAAACACCTATTGGATGCACAAGATTGGTTAGAAACCCGAATTGGACAAGATTAAGTTTAGGGAGGACGAAAATGACATAAATGTTCATCCAATGACACAAAAACCACTATTGGATGCACAAGATTGGTTAGAAACCCTAATAGGACAAAATTAAGTGTAGGGAGGACGAAAATGACCTAAATGTTCATCCCATGACACAAAACACCTATTGGATGCACAAGATTGGTTAGAAACCCTAATTGGCCAAGAATTAGGCTAGGGAGGACCAAAATGATCTTATTGTTCATCCAATGACACCAAAACACCTATTGGATGCACAAGATTGGTTAGAAACCCTAATTGGACAAGATTAAGTGTAAGGAGGACGAAAATGACCTTAATGTTTATCCAATGACACAAATCACCTATTGGATGCACAAGATTGGTTAAAAACCCTAATTGGACATGAATTAGCCTAGGGAGGACGAAAATGACCTAATTGTTCATCCAATGACACAAAACACCTATTGGATGCACAAGATTGGTTAGAAACCCTAATTGGACAAGAATTATCCTAGGGAGGACGAAAATGACCTAATTGTTCATCCAATGACACAAAAACACCTATTGGATGCACAAGATTGGTTAGAAACTCAAATTGGACAAGATTAAATTTAGGGAGGACGAAAATGACATAAATGTTCATCCAATGACACAAAAACCACAACTGGATGCACAAGATTGGTTAGAAACCCTAATTGTTGTAGGGAGGACGAAAATGACCTAAATGTTCATCCCATGACACAAAACACCTATTGGATGTAGAAGATTGGTTACAAACCCTAATTAGACAAGAATTAGGCTAGGGAGGACGAAAATGATCTTATTGTTCATCCAATGACACAAAAACACCTATTGGATGCACAAGATTGGTTAGAAACCCTAATTGGACAAGATTAAGTTTAGGCAGAACGAACATGACCTAAATGTTCATCTAATGACACAAAAACACCTATTGGATGCACAAGATTGGTTAAAAACCCTAATTGGACAAGATTAAGTTTAGGGAGGTGGAAAATGACCTAAATGTTCGTCCAATGACACAAAACACCTATTGGATGCACAAGATTGGTTAAAAACCATAATTGGACAAGAATTAGCCTAGGGAGGACGAAAATGACCTAATTGTTCATCCAATGACACAAAAACACCTATTGAATGCACAAGATTGGTTAGAAACCCTAATTGGACAAGAATTAGCCTAGGGAGGACGAAAAGGACCTAAATGTTCATCCAATGACACAAAACACCTATTGGATGCACAAGATTGGTTAAAAACCCTAATTGGACAAGAATTAGCCTAGGGAGGACGAAAATGACCTAAATATTCTTCCAATGACACAAAAACACCGATTGGTTGCACAAGATTGGTTAGAAACCCTAATTGGACAAGAATAAGCCTAGGGAGGACAAAAATGACCTAATTGTTCATCTAATGACACAAAAACACGTATTGGATGCACAAGATTGGTTGGAAACCATAATTGGACAAGATTAAGTTTAGGGAGGACGGAAATGACGTAAATGTTCATCCAATGACACAAAACACCTATTGGATGCACAAGATTGGTTAAAAAACCTAATTGGACAAGATTAAGTGTAGGGAGGACGAAAATGACCTAAATGTTCATCCAATGACACGAAACACCTATTGGATGCACAAGATGGGTTAAAAACCCTAATTGGACAAGAATTAGCCTAGGGAGGACGAAAATGATCTAATTGTTCATCCAATGACCCAAAAACACCTATTGGATGCACAAGATTGGTTAGAAACCCTAATTGGACAAGAATTAGCCTAGGGAGGACGAAAATGACCTAATTGTTCATCCAATGACACAAAAACACCTATTGGATGCACAAGATAGGTTAGAAACCTTAATTGGACAAGATTATGTTTAGGGAGGTCGAAAATGACCAAATTGTTCATCCAATGAAACAAACACAACTATTGGATGCACAAGATTGGTTAAAAACCCTAATTGGACAAGAATTAGGCTAGGGAGGACCAAAATGATCTTATTGTTCATCCAATGACACCAAAACACCTATTGGATGCACAAGATTGGTTAGAAACCCTAATTGGACAAGATTAAGTGTAGGGAGGACGAAAATGACCTTAATGTTCATCCAATGACACAAATCACCTATTGGATGCACAAGATTGGTTAAAAACCCTAATTGGACATGAATTAGCCTAGGGAGGACGAAAATGACCTAATTGTTCATCCAATGACACAAAAACACCTATTGGATGCACAAGATTGGTAAGAAACCCTAATAGGACAAAATTAAGTGTAGGGAGGACGAAAATGACCTAAATGTTCATCCCATGACACAAAACACCTATTGGATGCACAAGATTGGTTAGAAACCCTAATTGGACAAGAATTAGGCTAGGGAGGACCAAAATGATCTTATTGTTCATCCAATGACACCAAAACACCTATTGGATGCACAAGATTGGTTAGAAACCCTAATTGGACAAGATTAAGTGTAGGGAGGACGAAAATGACCTTAATGATTATCCAATGACACAAATCACCTATTGGATGCACAAGATTGGTTAAAAACCCAAATTGGACATGAATTAGCCTAGGGAGGACGAAAATGACCTAATTGTTCATCCAATGACACAAAACACCTATTGGATGCACACGATTGGTTAGAAACCCTAATTGAACAAGAATTAGCCTAGGGAGGACGAAAATGACCTAATTGTTCATCCAATGACACAAACACACGTATTGGATGCACAAGATTGTTTAGAAACACTAATTGGACAACATTAAGTTTAGGGAGGACGGAAATGACGTAAATGTTCATCCAATGACACAAAAACACCTATTGGATGCACAAGATTGGTTAGAAACCCTAATTGGACAAGATTAAGTTTAGGGAGGTGGAAAATGACCTAAATGTTCGTCCAATGACACAAAACACCTATTGGATGCACAAGATTGGTTAAAAACCATAATTGGACAAGAATTAGCCTAGGGAGGACGAAAATGACCTAATTGTTCATCCAATGACACAAAAACACCTATTGAATGCACAAGATTGGTTAGAAACCCTAATTGAACAAGAATTAGCCTAGGGAGGACGAAAAGGACCTAAATGTTCATCCAATGACACAAAACACCTATTGGATGCACAAGATTGGTTAAAAACCCTAATTGGACAAGAATTAGCCTAGGGAGGACGAAAATGACCTAAATATTCTTCCAATGACACAAAAACACCGATTGGTTGCACAAGATTGGTTAGAAACCCTAATTGGACAAGAATAAGCCTAGGGAGGACAAAAATGACCTAATTGTTCATCCAATGACACAAAAACACGTATTGGATGCACAAGATTGGTTGGAAACCATAATTGGACAAGATTAAGTTTAGGGAGGACGGAAATGACGTAAATGTTCATCCAATGACACAAAACACCTATTGGATGCACAAGATTGGTTAAAAAACCTAATTGGACAAGATTAAGTGTAGGGAGGACGAAAATGACCTAAATGTTCATCCAATGACACGAAACACCAATTGGATGCACAAGATGGGTTAAAAACCCTAATTGGACAAGAATTAGCCTAGGGAGGACGAAAATGATCTAATTGTTCATCCAATGACCCAAAAACACCTATTGGATGCACAAGATTGGTTAGAAACCCTAATTGGACAAGAATTAGCCTAGGGAGGACGAAAATGACCTAATTGTTCATCCAATGACACAAAAACACCTATTGGATGCACAAGATAGGTTAGAAACCTTAATTGGACAAGATTATGTTTAGGGAGGTCGAAAATGACCAAATTGTTCATCCAATGAAACAAACACAACTATTGGATGCACAAGATTGGTTAAAAACCCTAATTGGACAAGAATTAGGCTAGGGAGGACCAAAATGATCTTATTGTTCATCCAATGACACAAAAACACCTATTGGATGCACAAGATTGGTTAGAAACCCTAATTGGACAAGATTAAGTGTAGGGAGGACGAAAATGACCTTAATGTTCATCCAATGACACAAAACACCTATTGGATGCACAAGATTGGTTAAAAACCCTAATTGGACATGAATTAGCCTAGGGAGGACGAAAATGACCTAATTGTTCATCCAATGACACAAAACACCTATTGGATGCACAAGATTGGTTAGAAACCCTAATTGGACAAGAATTAGCCTTGGGAGGACAAAAATGATGTAATTGTTCATCCAATGACACAAAAACACCTATTGGATGCACAAGATTGGTTAGAAACCCTAATTGGACAAGATTAAGTTTAGGGAGGTCGAAAATGACATAAATGTTCATCCAATGACTCAAAAACCACTATTGAATTCACAAGATTGGTTAGAAACCCAAATTGGACAAGATTAAGTGTAGGGAGGACGAAAATGACCTAATTGTTCATCCAATGACACAAAACACCTATTGGATGCACAAGATTGGTTAAAAACCCTAATTGGACAAGATTAAGTGTAGGGAGGTCGAAAATGACCTAAATGTTCATCCAATGACACAAAACACCTATTGGATGCACAAGATTGGTTAAAAACCCTAATTGGACATGAATTAGCCTAGGGAGGACGAAAATGACCTAATTGTTCATCCAATGACACAAAACACCTATTGGATGCACAAGATTGGTTAGAAACCCTAATTGGACAAGAATTAGCCTTGGGAGGACAAAAATGATCTAATTGTTCATCCAATGACACAAAAACACCTATTGGATGCACAAGATTGGTTAGAAACCCTAATTGGACAAGATTAAGTTTAGGGAGGTCGAAAATGACATAAATGTTCATCCAATGACTCAAAAACCACTATTGAATTCACAAGATTGGTTAGAAACCCAAATTGGACAAGATTAAGTGTAGGGAGGACGAAAATGACCTAATTGTTCATCCAATGACACAAAACACCTATTGGATGCACAAGATTGGTTAAAAACCCTAATTGGACAAGATTAAGTGTAGGGAGGTCGAAAATGACCTAAATGTTCATCCAATGACACAAAACACCTATTGGATGCACAAGATTGGTTAAAAACCATAATTGGACAAGAATTAGCCTAGGGAGGACGAAAATGACCTAATTGTTCATCCAATGACACAAAACACCTATTGGATGCACAAGATTGGATAGAAACCCTAATTGAACAAGATTTAGCCTAGGGAGGACGAAAATGACCTAATTGTTCATCCAATGACACAAAAACACGTATTCGATGCACAAGATTGGTTAGAAACCCTAATTGGACAAGAATTAGCCTAGGCAGGACGAAAAGGACCTAAATGTTCATCCAATGACACAAAACACCTATTGGATGCACAAGATTGGTTAAAAACCCTAATTGGACAAGATTAAGTGAAGGGAGGACGAAAATGACCTAAATATTCTTCCAATGACACAAAAACACCGAATGGATGCACAAGATTGGTTAGAAACCCTAATTGGACAAGAATAAGCCTAGGGAGGACAAAAATGACCTAATTGTTCATTCAATGACGCAAAAACACGTATTGGATGCACAAGATTGGTTGGAAACCATAATTGGACATGATTAAGTTTAGGGAGGACAAAAATGACGTAAATGTTCTTCCAATGACACAAAACACATATTGCATGCTCAACATTGGTTAAAAAACCTAATTGGACAAGATTAAGTGTAGGGAGGACGAAAATGACCTAGATGTTCATCCAATGACACGAAACACCTATTGGATGCACAAGATGGGTTAAAAACCCTAATTGGACAAGAATTAGCCTAGGGAGGACGAAAATGATCTAATTGTTCATCCAATGACCCAAAAATACCTATTGGATGCACAAGATAGGTTAGAAACCCTAATTGGACAAGAATTAGCCTAGGGAGGACGAAAATGACCTAATTGTTCATCCAATGACACAAAAACACCTATAGGATGCACAAGATTTGGTTAGAAACCCGAATTGGACAAGATTAAGTTTAGGGAGGACGAAAATGACATAAATGTTCATCCAATGACACAAAAACCACTATTGGATGCACAAGATTGGTTAGAAACCCTAATAGGACAAAATTAAGTGTAGGGAG
The DNA here is from genome assembly GCA_037974835.1 of Cicer judaicum. Lineage (NCBI taxonomy): Eukaryota > Viridiplantae > Streptophyta > Magnoliopsida > Fabales > Fabaceae > Cicer > Cicer judaicum. The sequence goes on along the minus strand of JBBPBS010000300.1, from coordinate 563,065 downwards.
GACGAAAATGACCTAAATGTTCATCCCATGACACAAAACACCTATTGGATGCACAAGATTGGTTAGAAACCCTAATTGGACAAGAATTAGGCTAGGGAGGACCAAAATGATCTTATTGTTCATCCAATGACACAAAAACACCTATTGGATGCACAAGATTGGTTAGAAACCCTAATTGGACAAGATTAAGTGTAGGGAGGACGAAAATGACCTAAATGTTCATCCAATGACACAAAACACCTATTGGATGCACAAGATTGGTTAAAAACCCTAATTGGACAAGATTAACTGTAGGGAGGACGAAAATGACCTAAATGTTCATCCAATGACACAAAACACCTATTGGATGCACAAGATTGGTTAAAAACCCTAATTGGACAAGAATTAGCCTAGGGAGGACGAAAATGACCTAATTGTTCATCCAATGACACAAAACACCTATTGGATGCACAAGATTGGTTAGAAACATTAATTGGACAAGAATTAGCCTAGGGAGGACGAAAATGACCTAATTGTTCATCCAATGACACAAAAACACCTATTGGATGCACAAGATTGGTTAAAAACCCTAATTGGACAAGATTAAGTGTAGGGAGGACGAAAATGACCTAAATGTTCATCCAATGACACAAAACACCTATTGGATGCACAAGATTGGTTAAAAACCCTAATTGGACAAGAATTAGCCTAGGGAGGACGAAAATGACCTAATTGTTCATCCAATGACACAAAACACCTATTGGATGCACAAGATTGGTTAGAAACATTAATTGGACAAGAATTAGCCTAGGGAGGACGAAAATGACCTAATTGTTCATCCAAAGACACAAAAACACCTATTGGATGCACAAGATTGGTTAGAAACCCTAATTGGACAAGATTAAGTGTAGGGAGGACGAAAATGACCTAAATGTTCATCCAATGACACAAAACACCTATTGGATGCACAAGATTGGTTAAAAACCCTAATTGGACAAGAATTAGCCTAGGGAGGACGAAAATGACCTAATTGTTCATCCAATGACACAAAAACACCTATTGGATGCACAAGATTAGTTATAAACCCTAATTGGACAAGATTAAGTTTAGGGAGGACGAAAATGACCTAAATGTTCATCCAATGACACAAAACAGCTATTGGATGCACAAGATTGGTTAAAAACCGTAATTGGACAAGAAATAGCCTAGGGAGGACGAAAATGACCTTATTGTTCATCCAATGACACAAAAACACCTATTGGATGCACAATATTGGTTAGAAACCCTAATTGGACAAGATTAAGTTTAGGGAGGACGAAAATGACCTAAATGTTCATCCAATGACACAAAACACCTATTGGATGCACAAGATTGGTTAAAAACCCTAATTGGACAAGAATTAGTGAAGGGAGGACGAAAATGACCTAAATATTCTTCCAATGACACAAAACACCTATTGGATGCACAAGATTGGTTAAAAACCCTAATTGGACAAGATTAAGTGTAGGGAGGACGAAAATGACCTAAATGTTCATCCAATGACACAAAACACCTATTGGATGCACAAGATTGGTTAAAAACCCTAATTGGACAAGAATTAGCCTAGGGAGGACGAAAATGACATAAATGTTCATCCAATGACACAAAAACACCTATTGGATGCACAAGATTGGTTAAAAACCCTAATTGGACAAGATTAAGTGTAGGGAGGACGAAAATGACCTAAATGTTCATCCAATGACACAAAACACCTATTGGATGCACAAGATTGGTTAAAAACCCTAATTGGACAAGAATTAGCCTAGGGAGGACGAAAATGACCTAATTGTTCATCCAATGATACAAAAATATCTTTTGGATGCACAAGATTGGTTAGAACCCCTAATTGGACAAGATTAAGTGTAGGGAGGTAGATAGTGACATAAAAATCATCCAATGACACAAACACACCTATTGGATGCACAAGATTGGTTAAAAACCATAATTGGACTAGAATTAGCCTAGGGAGGACGAAAATGACCTAAATGTTCATCCAATGACACAAAACACCTAATGGATGCACAAGATTAGTTAAAAACACTAATTGGACTACATTAAGTGTACGGAGGACGAAAATGACCTAAATGTTCATCCAATGACACAAAACACCTATTGGATGCACAAGATTGGTTAAAAACCCTAATTGGACAAGAATTAACCTAGGGAGGACGAAAATGACCTAATTGTTCATCCAATGACACAAACACACCTATTGGATGCACAAGATTGGTTAGAAACCCTAATTGGACAAGGTTAAGTTTAGGGAGAAAGAAAATGACGTAAATATTCGTTCAATGATACAAAACACCTATTGGATGCACAAGATTGGTTAAAAACCCTAATTGGACAAGATTAAGTGTAGGGAGGACGAAAATGACCTAAATGTTCATCCAATGACACAAAACACCTATTGGATGCACAAGATTGGTTAAAAACCCTAATTGGACAAGATTAAGTGTAGGGAGCACGAAAATGACCTAAATGTTCATCCAATGACACAAAACACCTATTGGATGCACAACATTGGTTAGAAACCCTAATTGGACAAGATTAAGTTTAGGGAGGACGAAAATTACCTAATTGTTCATCCAATGACACAAAACACCTATTGGATGCACAAGATTAGTTAAAAAACCCTAATTGCACTACATTAAGTGTAGGGAGGACGAAAATGACCTAAATGTTCATCCAATGATACAAAACACCTATTGGATGCACAAGATTTGTAAAAAACCCTAATTGGACAAGATTAATTGTAGGGAGGACGAAAATGACCTAAATGTTCATCCAATGACACAAAACACCTATTGGATGCACAACATTGGTTAGAAACCCTAATTGGACAAGATTAAGTTTAGGGAGGACGAAAATTACCTAATTGTTCATCCAATGACACAAAACACCTATTGGATGCACAAGATTGGTTAAAAACCCTAATTGGACAAGAATTAGCCTAGGGAGGACGAAAATGACCTAAATGTTCATCCAATGAAACAAAACACCTATTGGATGCACAAGATTGGTTAAAAACCCTAATTGGACTACATTAAGTGTTGGGAGGACGAAAATGACCTAAATGTTCATCCAATGACACAAAACACCTATTGGATGCACAAGATTGGTTAAAAACCCTAATTGGACAAGAATTAGCCTAGGGAGGACGAAAATGACCTAAATGTTCATCCAATGACACAAAACACCTATTGGATGCACAAGATTGGTTAGAAACCCTAATTGAACAAGAATTAGCCTAGGGAGGACGAAAATGACCTAATTGTTCATCCAATGACACAAAAACACGTATTGGATGCACAAGATTGTTTAGAAACCCTAATTGGACAACATTAAGTTTTGGGAGGACGCAAATCACGTAAATGTTCATGCAATGACACAAAACACCTATTGGATGCACAAGATTGGTTAAAAACCCTAATTGGACATGAATTAGCCTAGGGAGGACGAAAATGACCTAATTGTTCATCCAATGACACAAAACACCTATTGGATGCACACGATTGGTTACAAACCCTAATTGAACAAGAATTAGCCTAGGGAGGACGAAAATGACCTAATTGTTCATCCAATGACACAAAAACACCTATTGGATGCACAAGATTGGTTAGAAACCCTAATTGGACAAGATTAAGTTTAGGGAGGTGGAAAATGACCTAAATGTTCGTCCAATGACACAAAACACCTATTGGATGCACAAGATTGGTTAAAAACCATAATTGGACAAGAATTAGCCTAGGGAGGACGAAAATGACCTAATTGTTCATCCAATGACACAAAAACGCCTATTGGATGCACAAGATTGGTTAGAAACCCGAATTGGACAAGATTAAGTTTAGGGAGGACGAAAATGACATAAATGTTCATCCAATGACACAAAAACCACTATTGGATGCACAAGATTGGTTAGAAACCCTAATAGGACAAAATTAAGTGTAGGGAGGACGAAAATGACCTAAATGTTCATCCCATGACACAAAACACCTATTGGATGCACAAGATTGGTTAGAAACCCTAATTGGACAAGAATTAGGCTAGGGAGGACCAAAATGATCTTATTGTTCATCCAATGACACCAAAACACCTATTGGATGCACAAGATTGGTTAGAAACCCTAATTGGACAAGATTAAGTGTAGGGAGGACGAAAATGACCTTAATGTTCATCCAATGACACAAAACACCTATTGGATGCACAAGATTGGTTAAAAACCCTAATTGGACATGAATTAGCCTAGGGAGGACGAAAATGACCTAATTGTTCATCCAATGACACAAAAACACCTATTGGATGCACAAGATAGGTTAGAAACCTTAATTGGACAAGATTATGTTTAGGGAGGTCGAAAATGACCAAATTGTTCATCCAATGAAACAAACACAACTATTGGATGCACAAGATTGGTTAAAAACCCTAATTGGACAAGAATTAGGCTAGGGAGGACCAAAATGATCTTATTGTTCATCCAATGACACCAAAACACCTATTGGATGCACAAGATTGGTTAGAAACCCTAATTGGACAAGATTAAGTGTAGGGAGGACGAAAATGACCTTAATGTTCATCCAATGACACAAATCACCTATTGGATGCACAAGATTGGTTAAAAACCCTAATTGGACATGAATTAGCCTAGGGAGGACGAAAATGACCTAATTGTTCATCCAATGACACAAAAACACCTATTGGATGCACAAGATTGGTAAGAAACCCTAATAGGACAAAATTAAGTGTAGGGAGGACGAAAATGACCTAAATGTTCATCCCATGACACAAAACACCTATTGGATGCACAAGATTGGTTAGAAACCCTAATTGGACAAGAATTAGGCTAGGGAGGACCAAAATGATCTTATTGTTCATCCAATGACACCAAAACACCTATTGGATGCACAAGATTGGTTAGAAACCCTAATTGGACAAGATTAAGTGTAGGGAGGACGAAAATGACCTTAATGTTCATCCAATGACACAAATCACCTATTGGATGCACAAGATTGGTTAAAAACCCTAATTGGACATGAATTAGCCTAGGGAGGACGAAAATGACCTAATTGTTCATCCAATGACACAAAACACCTATTGGATGCACACGATTGGTTAGAAACCCTAATTGAACAAGAATTAGCCTAGGGAGGACGAAAATGACCTAATTATTCATCCAATGACACAAAAACACGTATTGGATGCACAAGATTGTTTAGAAACACTAATTGGACAAGAATTAGGCTAGGGAGGACCAAAATGATCTTATTGTTCATCCAATGACACCAAAACACCTATTGGATGCACAAGATTGGTTAGAAACCCTAATTGGACAAGATTAAGTGTAGGGAGGACGAAAATGACCTTAATGTTCATCCAATGACACAAATCACCTATTGGATGCACAAGATTGGTTAAAAACCCTAATTGGACATGAATTAGCCTAGGGAGGACGAAAATGACCTAATTGTTCATCCAATGACACAAAACACCTATTGGATGCACACGATTGGTTAGAAACCCTAATTGAACAAGAATTAGCCTAGGGAGGACGAAAATGACCTAATTATTCATCCAATGACACAAAAACACGTATTGGATGCACAAGATTGTTTAGAAACACTAATTGGACAACATTAAGTTTAGGGAGGACGGAAATGACGTAAATGTTCATCCAATGACACAAAAACACCTATTGGATGCACAAGATTGGTTAGAAACCCTAATTGGACAAGATTAAGTTTAGGGAGGTGGAAAATGACCTAAATGTTCGTCCAATGACACAAAACACCTATTGGATGCACAAGATTGGGTAAAAACCATAATTGGACAAGAATTAGCCTAGGGAGGACGAAAATGACCTAATTGTTCATCCAATGACACAAAAACACCTATTGAATGCACAAGATTGGTTAGAAACCCTAATTGGACAAGAATTAGCCTAGGGAGGACGAAAAGGACCTAAATGTTCATCCAATGACACAAAACACCTATTGGATGCACAAGATTGGTTAAAAACCCTAATTGGACAAGAATTAGCCTAGGGAGGACGAAAATGACCTAAATATTCTTCCAATGACACAAAAACACCGATTGGTTGCACAAGATTGGTTAGAAACCCTAATTGGACAAGAATAAGCCTAGGGAGGAAAAAAATGACCTAATTGTTCATCCAATGACACAAAAACACGTATTGGATGCACAAGATTGGTTGGAAACCATAATTGGACAATATTAAGTTTAGGGAGGACGGAAATGACGTAAATGTTCATCCAATGACACAAAACACCTATTGGATGCACAAGATTGGTTAAAAAACCTAATTGGACAAGATTAAGTGTAGGGAGGACGAAAATGACCTAAATGTTCATCCAATGACACGAAACACCTATTGGATGCACAAGATGGGTTAAAAACCCTAATTGGACAAGAATTAGCCTAGGGAGGACGAAAATGATCTAATTGTTCATCCAATGACCCAAAAACACCTATTGGATGCACAAGATTGGTTAGAAACTCTAATTGGACAAGAATTAGCCTAGGGAGGACGAAAATGACCTAACTGTTCATCCAATGACACAAAAACACCTATTGGATGCACAAGATTGGTTAGAAACTCTAATTGGACAAGATTAAGTTTAGGGAGGACGAAAATGACATAAATGTTCATCCAATGACACAAAAACCACAACTAGATGCACAAGATTGGTTAAAAACCCTAATTGGACAAGATTAAGTGGAGGGAGGACGAAAATGACCTAAAAGTTCATCCAATGAAACAAAACACCTATTGGATGCACAAGATTGGTTAAAAAACCTAATTTGACAAGATTAAGTGTAGGGAGGACAAAAATGACCTAAATGTTCATCCAATGACACAAAACACCTATTGGATGCATAAGATGGGTTAAAAACCCTAATTGGACAAGAATTAGCCCAGGGAGGACGAAAATGATCTAATTGTTCATCCAATGTCACAAAAACACCTATTGGAGGCACAAGATTGGTTAGAAACCCTAATTGGACAAGATTAAGTTTAGGCAGAACGAAAATGACCTAAATGTTCATCCAATGACACAAAAACACCTATTGGATGCACAAGATTGGTTAAAAACCCTAATTGGACAAGATTAAGTGTAGGGAGGACGAAAATGACCTAAATGTTCATCCAATGACACAAAACACTTATTGGATGCACAAGATTGGTTAAAAACCCTAATTGGATAAGAATTAGCCTAAGGAGGACGAAAATGACCTAAATGTTCATCCAATGACACAAAACACCTATTGGATGCACAAGATTGGTTAAAAACCCTAATTGGATAAGAATTAGCATAAGGAGGACGAAAATGACCTAAATGTTCATCCAATGACACAAAACACCTATTGGATGCACAAGATTGGTTAAAAACCCTAATTGGACAAGAATTATCATAGGGAGGACGAAAATGACGTAAATGTTCATCCAATGACACAAAAACACCTATCGGATGCACAAGATTGGTTAGAAACCCTAATTGAACAAGATTAAGTGTAGGGAGGACGAAAATGACCTAAATGTTCATCCAATGACACAAAACACCTATTGGATGCACAAGATTTGTTAAAAACCCTAATTGGATAAGAATTAGCCTAAGGAGGACGAAAATGACCGAAATGTTCATCCAATGACACAAAACACCTATTGGATGCACAAGATTGGTTAAAAACCCTAATTGGACAAGAATTATCATAGGGAGGACGAAAATGACCTAATTGTTCATCCAATGACACAAAAACACCAATTGGATGCACAAGATTGGTTAGAAACCCTAATTAGAAAAGATAAAGTGTAGGGAGGACGAAAATGACCTAAAATTTTCATCCAATGACACAAAACACCTATTGGATGCACAAGATTGGTTAAAAACCCTAATTGGACAAGAATTATCATAGGGAGGACGAAAATGACCTAATTGTTCATCCAATGACACAAAAACACCAATTGGATGCACAAGATTGGTTAGAAACCCTAATTGGACAAGATTAAGTTTAGGGAGGACGAAAATGACCTAAATGTTCATCCAATGACACAAAACACCTATTGGATGCACAAGATTGGTTAGAAACCCTAATTGAACAAGAATTAGCCTAGGGAGGACGAAAATGACCTAATTGTTCATCCAATGACACAAAAACACCTATTGGATGCACAAGATTGGTTAGAAACCCTAATTGGACAAGATTAAGTTTAGGGAGGACGAAAATGACGTAAATATTCATCCAATGACACAAAACACCTATTAGATGCACAAGATTGGTTAAAAACCCTAATTGGACAAGATTAAGTGTAGGGAGGACGAAAATGACCTAAATGTTCATCCAATGACACAAAACACCTATTGGATGCACAAGATTGGTTAAAAACCCTAATTGGACAAGATTAAGTGTAGGGAGGACGAAAATGACCTAAATGTTCATCTAATGACATAAAACACCTATTAGATGCACAAGATTGGTTAAAAACCCTAATTGGACAAGAATTAGCCTAGGGAGGACAAAAATGACATAATTGTTCATCCAATGACACAAAAACACCTATTGGATGCACAAGATTTGTTAGAAACCCTAATTGGACAGGATTAAGTTTAGGGAGGACGAAAATGACGTAAATGTTCATCCAATGACACAAAACACCTATTAGATGCACAAGATTGGTTAAAAACCCTAATTGGACAAGATTAAGTGTAGGGAGGACGAAAATGACCTAAATGTTCATCCAATGACACAAAACACCTATTGGATGCACAAGATTGGTTAAAAACCCTAATTGGACAAGAATAAGCCTAGGTATGACGAAAAGGACCTAAATGTTCATCCAATGACACAAAACAACTATTGGATGCACAAGATTGGTTAAAAACTCTAATTGGACCAGATTAAGTGAAGGGAGGACGAAAATGACCTAAATATTCTTCCACTGACACAAAACACCGATTGGATGCACAAGATTGGTTAGAAACCCTAATAGGACAAGAATAAGCTTAGGGAGGACAAAAATGACCTAATTGTTCATCCAATGACACAAAACACCTATTGGATGCACAAGATTGTTTAAAAACCCTAATTGGACAAGATTAAGTGCAGGGAGGACGAAAATGACCTAAAAGTTCATCCAATGACACAAAACACCTATTGGATGCACAAGATTGGTTAAAAACCCTAATTGGACAAGATTAAGTGTAGGGAGGACGAAAATGACCTAAATGTTCATCCAATGACACAAAACACCTATTGGATGCACAAGATTGGTTAAAAACCCTAGTTGGACAAGAATTAGCCCAGGGAGGACGAAAATAACCTAATAGTTCATCCAATGACACAAAAACACCTATTTGATGCACAAGATTGTTTAGAAACCCTAATTGGACAAGATTAAGTTTAGGGAGGACGAAAATGACCTAATTGTTCATCCAATGACACAAAAACACCTATTTGATGCACAAGATTGGTTCGAAATCCTAATTGGACAAGATTAAGCCTAGGGAGGACGAAAAGGACCTAAATGTTCATCAAATGACACAAAAACACCTATTGGATGCACAAGATTGGTTAAAAACCCTAATTGGACAAGATTAAGTGTAGGGAGGACGAAAATGACCTAAATGTTCATCCAATGACACAAAACACCTATTGGATGCACAAGATTGGTTAAAAACCCTAATTGGACAAGAATTAGCCTAGGGAGGACGAAAATGACCTAATTGTTCACCCAATGACACAAAAACACCTATTGGATGCACAAGATTGGTTACAAACATTAATTGGACAAGAATTAGCCTAGGGAGGACGAAAATGACCTAATTGTTCATCCAATGACACAAAAACACCTATTGGATGCACAAGATTGGTTAAAAACCCTAATTGGACAAGATTAAGTGTAGGGAGGACGAAAATGACCTAAATGTTCATCCAATGACACAAAACACCTATTGGATGCACAAGATGGGTTAAAAACCCTAATTGGACAAGAATTAGCCTAGGGAGGACGAAAATGATCTAATTGTTCATCCAATGACCCAAAAACACCTATTGGATGCACAAGATTGGTTAGAAACCCTAATTGGACAAGAATTAGCCTAGGGAGGACGAAAATGACCTAATTGTTCATCCAATGACACAAAAACACCTATTGGATGCACAAGATAGGTTAGAAACCTTAATTGGACAAGATTATGTTTAGGGAGGTCGAAAATGACCAAATTGTTCATCCAATGAAACAAACACAACTATTGGATGCACAAGATTGGTTAAAAACCCTAATTGGACAAGAATTAGGCTAGGGAGGACCAAAATGATCTTATTGTTCATCCAATGACACCAAAACACCTATTGGATGCACAAGATTGGTTAGAAACCCTAATTGGACAAGATTAAGTGTAGGGAGGACGAAAATGACCTAAATGTTCATCCAATGACACGAAACACCTATTGGATGCACAAGATGGGTTAAAAACCCTAATTGGACAAGAATTAGCCTAGGGAGGACGAAAATGATCTAATTGTTCATCCAATGACCCAAAAACACCTATTGGATGCACAAGATTGGTTAGAAACCCTAATTGGACAAGAATTAGCCTAGGGAGGACGAAAATGACCTAATTGTTCATCCAATGACACAAAAACACGTATTGGATGCACAAGATTGGTTGGAAACCATAATTGGACAAGATTAAGTTTAGGGAGGACGGAAATGACGTAAATGTTCATCCAATGACACAAAACACCTATTGGATGCACAAGATTGGTTAAAAAACCTAATTGGACAAGATTAAGTGTAGGGAGGACGAAAATGACCTAAATGTTCATCCAATGACACGAAACACCTATTGCATGCACAAGATGGGTTAAAAACCCTAATTGGACAAGAATTAGCCTAGGGAGGACGAAAATGATCTAATTGTTCATCCAATGACCCAAAAACACCTATTGGATGCACAAGATTGGTTAGAAACCCTAATTGGACAAGAATTAGCCTAGGGAGGACGAAAATGACCTAATTGTTCATCCAATGACACAAAAACACCTATTGGATGCACAAGATAGGTTAGAAACCTTAATTGGACAAGATTATGTTTAGGGAGGTCGAAAATGACCAAATTGTTCATCCAATGAAACAAACACAACTATTGGATGCACAAGATTGGTTAAAAACCCTAATTGGACAAGAATTAGGCTAGGGAGGACCAAAATGATCTTATTGTTCATCCAATGACACCAAAACACCTATTGGATGCACAAGATTGGTTAGAAACCCTAATTGGACAAGATTAAGTGTAGGGAGGACGAAAATGACCTTAATGTTCATCCAATGACACAAAACACATATTGGATGCACAAGATTGGTTAAAAACCCTAATTGGACATGAATTAGCCTAGGGAGGACGAAAATGACCTAATTGTTCATCCAATGACACAAAACACCTATTGGATGCACACGATTGGTTAGAAACCCTAATTGAACAAGAATTAGCCTAGGGAGGACGAAAATGACCTAATTGTTCATCCAATGACACAAAAACACCTATTGGATGCACAAGATTGGTTAGAAACCCTAATTGGACAAGATTAAGTTTAGGGAGGTGGAAAATGACCTAAATGTTCGTCCAATGACACAAAACACCTATTGGATGCACAAGATTGGTTAAAAACCATAATTGGACAAGAATTAGCCTAGGGAGGACGAAAATGACCTAATTGTTCATCCAATGACACAAAATCACCTATTGAATGCACAAGATTGGTTAGAAACCCTAATTGGACAAGAATTAGCCTAGGGAGGACGAAAAGGACCTAAATGTTCATCCAATGACACAAAACACCGATTGGATGCACAAGATTGGTTAAAAACCCTAATTGGACAAGATTAAGTGAAGGGAGGACGAAAATGACCTAAATATTCTTCCAATGACACAAAAACACCGATTGGATGCACAAGATTGGTTAGAAACCCTAATTGGACAAGAATAAGCCTAGGGAGGACAAAAATGACCTAAATGTTTATCCAATGACACAAAAACACGTATTGGATGCACAAGATTGGTTGGAAACCATAATTGGACAAGATTAAGTTTAGGGAGGACGGAAATGACGTAAATGTTCATCCAATGACACAAAACACCTATTAGATGCACAAGATTGGTTAAAAAACCTAATTGGACAAGATTAAGTGTAGGGAGGACGAAAGTGACCTAAATGTTCATCCAATGACACGAAACACCTATTGGATGCACAAGATGGGTTAAAAACCCTAATTGGACAAGAATTAGCCTAGGGAGGACGAAAATGATCTAATTGTTCATCCAATGACCCAAAAACACCTATTGGATGCACAAGATTGGTTAGAAACCCTAATTGGACAAGAATTAGCCTAGGGAGGACGAAAATGACCTAATTGTTCATCCAATGACACAAAAACACCTATTGGATGCACAAGATTGGTTAGAAACTCAAATTGGACAAGATTAAATTTAGGGAGGACGAAAATGACATAAATGTTCATCAAATGACACAAAAACCACAACTGGATGCACAAGATTGGTTAGAAACCCTAATTGTTGTAGGGAGGACGAAAATGACCTAAATGTTCATCCCATGACACAAAACACCTATTGGATGTAGAAGATTGGTTACAAACCCTAATTAGACAAGAATTAGGCTAGGGAGGACGAAAATGATCTTATTGTTCATCCAATGACACAAAAACACCTATTGGATGCACAAGATTGGTTAGAAACCCTAATTGGACAAGATTAAGTTTAGGCAGAACGAACATGACCTAAATGTTCATCTAATGACACAAAAACATCTATTGGATGCACAAGATTGGTTAAAAACCCTAACTGGACAAGATTAAGTGTAGGGAGGACGAAAATGACCTAAATGTTCATCCAATGACACACAACACCTATTGGATGCACAACATTGGTTGAAAACCCTAATTGGACAAGAATTAGCCTAGGGAGGACGAAAATGACCTAAATGTTCATCCAATGACACAAAACACCTATTGGATGCACAAGATTGGTTAGAAACCCTAATTGAACAAGAATTAGCCTAGGGAGGACGAAAATGACCTAATTGTTCATCCAATGACACAAAAACACGTATTGGATGCACAAGTTTGTTTAGAAACCCTAATTGGACAACATTAAGTTTTGGGAGGACGCAAATCACGTAAATGTTCATGCAATGACACAAAACACCTATTGGATGCACAAGATTGGTTAAAAACCCTAATTGGACATGAATTAGCCTAGGGAGGACGAAAATGACCTAATTGTTCATCCAATGACACAAAACACCTATTGGATGCACACGATTGGTTAGAAACCCTAATTGAACAAGAATTAGCCTAGGGAGGACGAAAATGACCTAATTGTTCATCCAATGACACAAAAACACCTATTGGATGCACAAGATTGGTTAGAAACCCTAATTGGACAAGATTAAGTTTAGGGAGGTGGAAAATGACCTAAATGTTCGTCCAATGACACAAAACACCTATTGGATGCACAAGATTGGTTAAAATCCATAATTGGACAAGAATTAGCCTAGGGAGGACGAAAATGACCTAATTGTTCATCCAATGACACAAAATCACCTATTGAATGCACAAGATTGGTTAGAAACCCTAATTGGACAAGAATTAGCCTAGGGAGGACGAAAAGGACCTAAATGTTCATCCAATGACACAAAACACCGATTGGATGCACAAGATTGGTTAAAAACCCTAATTGGACAAGATTAAGTGAAGGGAAGACGAAAATGACCTAAATATTCTTCCAATGACACAAAAACACCGATTGGATGCACAAGATTGGTTAGAAACCCTAATTGGACAAGAATAAGCCTAGGGAGAACAAAAATGACCTAATTGTTTATCCAATGACACCAAAACACGTATTGGATGCACAAGATTGGTTGGAAACCATAATTGGACAAGATTAAGTTTAGGGAGGACGGAAATGACGTAAATGTTCATCCAATGACACAAAACACCTATTGGATGCACAAGATTGGTTAAAAAACCTAATTGGACAAGATTAAGTGTAGGGAGGACGAAAGTGACCTAAATGTTCATCCAATGACACGAAACACCTATTGGATGCACAAGATGGGTTAAAAACCCTAATTGGACAAGAATTAGCCTAGGGAGGACGAAAATGATCTAATTGTTCATCCAATGACCCAAAAACACCTATTGGATGCACAAGATTGGTTAGAAACCCTAATTGGACAAGAATTAGCCTAGGGAGGACGAAAATGACCTAATTGTTCATCCAATGACACAAAAACACCTATTGGATGCACAAGATTGGTTAGAAACTCAAATTGGACAAGATTAAATTTAGGGAGGACGAAAATGACATAAATGTTCATCCAATGACACAAAAACCACAACTGGATGCACAAGATTGGTTAGAAACCCTAATTGTTGTAGGGAGGACGAAAATGACCTAAATGTTCATCCCATGACACAAAACACCTATTGGATGTAGAAGATTGGTTACAAACCCTAATTAGACAAGAATTAGGCTAGGGAGGACGAAAATGATCTTATTGTTCATCCAATGACACAAAAACACCTATTGGATGCACAAGATTGGTTAGAAACCCTAATTGGACAAGATTAAGTTTAGGCAGAACGAACATGACCTAAATGTTCATCTAATGACACAAAAACA
>JBBPBS010000300.1:511975-542439 GCA_037974835.1 Cicer judaicum | reverse complement strand
AAGCATAAGCCTAGGGAGGACGAAAATGACTTAATTGTTCATCCAATGACACAAACACACCTATTGGACGCACAAGATTGGTTAGAAACCCTAATTGGACAAGAATAAGCCTTGGGAGGTCGAAAATGACATAATTGTTCATCCACTAACACAAAAACACCTATTGGATGCACAAGATTGGTTAGAAACCCAAATTGGACAAGATAAAGTGTAGGGAGGACGAAAGTGACCTAAATGTTTATCCAATGACACAAAACACCTATTGGATGCAAAAGATTGGTTAAAAACCCTAATTGGCCAAGAATTAGCCTAGGGAGGACGAAAATGACCTAATTCTTCATCCAATGACACAAAAACACCTATTGGATGCACAAGATTGGTTAGAAACCATAATTGGACAAGCATAAGCCTAGGGAGGATGAAAATGACCTAAATGTTCATCCAATGACACAAACACAACTATTGGATGCACAAGATTGGTTATAAACGCAAATTGGACAACATTAAGCCTAGGGAGGACGAAAATGACCTAAGTATTCATCTAATGACACAAAAACACCTATTGGATGCACAAGATTGGTTAAAAACCCTAATTGGACTAGAATAAGCCTAGGGAGGACGAAAATGACTTAATTGTTAATCCAATGACACAAACACAACTATTGGATGCACAAGATTGGTTAGAAACCCTAATTGGACAAGAATAAGCCTTGGGAGGTCGAATATGACCTAATTGTTCATCCACTAACACAAAAACACCTATTGGATGCACAAGATTGGTTAAAAACCCTAATTGGACAAGATTAAGTGTAGGGAGGACGAAAATGACCTAAATAATCATC
Organism: Cicer judaicum; assembly: GCA_037974835.1. Lineage (NCBI taxonomy): Eukaryota > Viridiplantae > Streptophyta > Magnoliopsida > Fabales > Fabaceae > Cicer > Cicer judaicum. The sequence continues at coordinate 541,597 of JBBPBS010000300.1, read as the reverse complement.
CAATGACACAAAACACCTATTGGATGCACAAGATTTGTTAAAAACCCTAATTGGACAAGAATTAGCCGAGGGAGGACGAAAATGACCTAATTGTTCATCCAATGACACAAAAACACCTATTGGATGCACAAGATTGGTTAAAAACCCTAATTGGACAAGAATTAGCCTAGGGAGGACAAAAATGACCTAAATGATCATCCAATGACACAAATTCAACTATTGGGTGCACAAGATTGGTTAGAAACCCTAATTGGACAAGAATAAGCCTTGGGAAGTCGAAAATGACCTAATTGGACATCCAATGACACAAAAACAACTATTGGATGAACAAGATTAGTTAGAAACCTGAATTGGACAAGCATAAGCCTAGGGAGGATGAAAATGACCTAAATGATCATCCACTAACACAAAAACACCCATTGGATGCACAAGATTGATTAAAAACCCTAATTGGACAAGAATTAGCCTAGGGAGGACGAAAATGACCTAATTGTTCATCCAATGACACAAAAACACCTATTGGATGCACAAGATTGGTTAAAAACCCTAATTGGACAAGAATTAGCCTAGGGAGGACAAAAATGACCTAAATGATCATCCAATGACACAAATTCAACTATTGGGTGCACAAGATTGGTTAGAAACCCTAATTGGACAAGAATAAGCCTTGGGAAGTCGAAAATGACCTAATTGTTCATCCAATGACACAAACACAACTATTGGATGAACAAGATTAGTTAGAAACCTGAATTGGACAAGCATAAGCCTAGGGAGGATGAAAATGACCTAAATGATCATCCACTAACACAAAAACACCCATTGGATGCACAAGATTGGTTAGAAACCATAATTGGACAAGCATAAGCCTAGGGAGGATGAAAATGACCTAAATGTTCATCCGATGACACAAAACACCTATTGGATGCACAAGATTGGTTTAAAACCCTAATTGGACAAGAATTAGCCTAGGGAGGAAAAAAATTACCTAATTGTTCATCCAATGACACAAAAACACCTATTGGATGCACAAGATTGGTTAGAAACCCTAATTGGAAAACATTAAGCCTACGAAGGACGAAGATGACCTAATTGTTCATCCAATGACACAAAAACACCTATTGGATGCACAAGATTGGTTAAAAACCCTAATTCGACAAGATTAAGTGTAGGGAGGACGAAAATGACCTAAATGTTCATCCAATGACACAAAACACCTATTGGATGCACAAGATTGGTTAAAAACCCTAATTGGACAAGAATTAGGCTAGGGAGGACGAATATGACCTAATTGTTCATCCAATGACACAAAAACACCTATTGGATGCACAAGATTGGTTAGAAACCATAATTGGAAGAGCATAAGCCTAGGGAGAATGAAAATGACCTAAATGTTCATCCAATGACACAAAACACCTATTGGATGCACAAGATTGGTTAAAAACCCTAATTCGACAAGATTAAGTGTAGGGAGGACGAAAATGACCTAAATGTTCATCCAATGACACAAAACACCTATTGGATGCACAAGATTGATTAAAAACCCTAATTGGACAAGAATTAACCTAGGGTGGAAAAAAATGACCTAATTGTTCATCCAATAACACAAAAACACCTATTGGATGCACAAGATTGGTAAGAAACCCTAATTGGACAAGATTAAGCCTACGGAGAACGAAAAGGACCTAATTGTTCATCCAATGACACAAAAACACCTATTGGATGCACAAGATTGGTTAGAAACCCTAATTGGAGAAGATAAACTGTAGGGAGGACGAAAATGACCTAAATGTTCATCCAATGACTGAAAAACACCTATTGGACGCGCAAGATTGGTTAAAAACCCTAATTGGACAAGAATTAGCCTAGGGAGGATGAAAACGACCTAATTGTTAATCCAATGACACAAAAACACCTATTGGATGCACAAGATTGGTTAGAAACCGTAATTGGAGAAGCATAAGCCTAGGGAGGACGAAAATGACTTAATTGTTCATCCAATGACACAAACACACCTATTGGACGCACAAGATTGGTTAGAAACCCTAATTGGACAAGAATAAGCCTTGGGAGGTCGAAAATGACATAATTGTTCATCCACTAACACAAAAACACCTATTGGATGCACAAGATTGGTTAGAAACCCAAATTGGACAAGATAAAGTGTAGGGAGGACGAAAATGACCTAATTGTTCATCCAATGACACAAAAACACCTATTGGATTCACATGATTGGTTAGAAACCCTAATTGGACAAGAATTAGACTAGGGAGGACGAAAATGACCTAATTCTTCATCCAATGACACAAAAACACCTATTGGATGCACAAGATTAGTTAGAAACCATAATTGGACAAGCATAAGCCTAGGGAGGATGAAAATGACCTAAATGTTCATCCAATGACACAAACACAACTATTGGATGCACAAGATTGGTTAGAAACCCTAATTGGACAAGAATAAGCCTTGGGAGGTCGAAAATGACCTAATTGTTCATCCAATGACACAAACACAACTATTGGATGAACAAGATTGGTTAGAAACCTGAATTGGACAAGCATAAGCCTAGGGAGTATGAAAATGACCTAAATGATCATCCACTAACACAAAAACACCCATTGGATGCATAAGATTGATTAAAAACCCTAATTGGACAAGATTAAGTGTAGGGAGGACGAAAATGACATAAATGTTCATCCGATGACACAAAACACATATTGGATGCACAAGATTGTTTAGAAACCATAATTGGACAAGCAAATGCCTAGGGAGGATGAAAATGACCTAAATGATCATCCAATGACACAAACACAACTATTGGATGCACAAGATTGGTTAGAAACCCTAATTGGACAAGCATAAGCCTAGGGAGGACGAAAATGACCTAAATGTTCATCTAATGACACAAAAACACCTATCGGATGCACAAGATTGGTTAAAAACCCTAATTGGACTAGAATAAGCCTAGGGAGGACGAAAATGACTTAATTGTTCATACAATGACACAAACACAACTATTGGATGCACAAGATTGGTTAGAAACCCTAATTGGACAAGAATAAGCCTTGGGAGGTCGAAAATGACCTAATTGTTCATCCATTAACACAAAAACACCTATTGGAGGCACAAGATTGGTTAAAAACCCTAATTGGACAAGATTAAGTGTAGGGAGGACGAAAATGTCCTAAAAGTTCATCCAATGACACAAAACACCTATTGGATGCACAAGATTGGTTAAAAAACCTAATTTGACAAGATTAAGTGTAGGGAGGACAAAAATGACCTAAATGTTCATCCAATGACACAAAACAGCTATTGGATGCATAAGATGGGTTAAAAACCCTAATTGGACAATAATTAGCCCAAGGAGGACGAAAATGATCTAATTGTTCATCCAATGTCACAAAAACACCTATTGGAGGCACAAGATTGGTTAGAAACCCTAATTGGACAAGATTAAGTTTAGGCAGAACGAAAATGACCTAATTGTTCATCCAATGACACAAAAACACCTATTGGATGCACAAGATTGGTTAGAAACCCTAATTGGACAAGATTAAGTTTAGGGAGGACGAAAATGACCTAAATGTTCATCCAATGACACAAAACACCTATTGGATGCACAAGATTGGTTACAAACCATAATTGGACAAGAATTAGCCTAGGGAGGACGAAAATGACCTAATTGTTCATCCAATGACACAAAAACACCTATTCGATGCACAAGATTGGTTAAAAAGCCTAATTGGACAAGATTAAGTGTAGGGAGGACGAAAATGACCTAAAAGTTCATCCAATGACACAAAACACCTATTGGATGCACAAGATTGGTTAAAAAACCTAATTTGACAAGATTAAGTGTAGGGAGGACGAAAATGACCTAAATGTTCATCCAATGACACAAAACACCTATTGGATGCATAAGATGGGTTAAAAACCCTAATTAGACAAGAATTAGCCTAGGGAGGACGAAAAGGACCTAAATGTTCATCCAATGACACAAAACACCTATTGGATGCACAAGATTGGTTAAAAACCCTAATTCGACAAGAATTAGCCTAGGGAGGACGAAAAGGACCTAAATGTTCATCCAATGACACAAAACAACTATTGGATGCACAAGATTGGTTAAAAACTCTAATTGGACAAGATTAAGTGAAGGGAGGACGAAAATGACCTAAATATTCATCCACTGACACAAAACACCGATTGGATGCACAAGATTGGTTAGAAACCCTAATTGGACAAGAATAAGCCTAGGGAGGACAAAAATGACCTAATTGTTCATCCAATGACACAAAACACCTATTGGATGCACAAGATTGGTTAGAAACCCTAATTGAACAAGATTTAGCCTAGGGAGGACGAAAATGACCTAATTGTTCATCCAATGACACAAAAACACGTATTCGATGCACAAGATTGGTTAGAAACCCTAATTGGACAAGAATTAGCCTAGGGAGGACGAAAATGACCTAATTGTTCATCCAATGACACAAAAACACCTATTGGATGCACAAGATTGGTAAGAAACCCTAATAGGACAAAATTAAGTGTAGGGAGGACGAAAATGACCTAAATGTTCATCCCATGACACAAAACACCTATTGGATGCACAAGATTGGTTAGAAACCCTAATTGGACAAGAATTAGGCTAGGGAGGACCAAAATGATCTTATTGTTCATCCAATGACACCAAAACACCTATTGGATGCACAAGATTGGTTAGAAACCCTAATTGGACAAGATTAAGTGTAGGGAGGACGAAAATGACCTAAATGTTCATCCAATGACACGAAACACCTATTGGATGCACAAGATGGGTTAAAAACCCTAATTGGACAAGAATTAGCCTAGGGAGGACGAAAATGATCTAATTGTTCATCCAATGACCCAAAAACACCTATTGGATGCACAAGATTGGTTAGAAACCCTAATTGGACAAGAATTAGCCTAGGGAGGACGAAAATGACCTAATTGTTCATCCAATGACACAAAAACACGTATTGGATGCACAAGATTGGTTGGAAACCATAATTGGACAAGATTAAGTTTAGGGAGGACGGAAATGACGTAAATGTTCATCCAATGACACAAAACACCTATTGGATGCACAAGATTGGTTAAAAAACCTAATTGGACAAGATTAAGTGTAGGGAGGACGAAAATGACCTAAATGTTCATCCAATGACACGAAACACCTATTGGATGCACAAGATGGGTTAAAAACCCTAATTGGACAAGAATTAGCCTAGGGAGGACGAAAATGACCTAAATATTCTTCCAATGACACAAAAACACCGATTGGTTGCACAAGATTGGTTAGAAACCCTAATTGGACAAGAATAAGCCTAGGGAGGACAAAAATGACCTAATTGTTCATCCAATGACACAAAAACACGTATTGGATGCACAAGATTGGTTGGAAACCATAATTGGACAAGATTAAGTTTAGGGAGGACGGAAATGACGTAAATGTTCATCCAATGACACAAAACACCTATTGGATGCACAAGATTGGTTAAAAAACCTAATTGGACAAGATTAAGTGTAGGGAGGACGAAAATGACCTAAATGTTCATCCAATGACACAAAACACCTATTGGATGCACAAGATTGGTTAAAAACCCTAATTGGACAAGAATTAGCCTAGGGAGGACGAAAAGGACCTAAATGTTCATCCAATGACACAAAACACCTATTGGATGCACAAGATTGGTTAAAAAACCTAATTTGACAAGATTAAGTGTAGGGAGGACGAAAATTACCTAAATGTTCATCCAATGACACAAAACACCTATTGGATGCATAAGATGGGTTAAAAACCCTAATTGGACAAGAATTAGCCTTGGGAGGACGAAAATGATCTAATTGTTCATCCAATGACACAAAAACACCTATTGGATGCACAAGATTGGTTAGAAACCCTAATTGGACAAGAATAAGTGTAGGGAGGACGAAAATGACCTAAATGTTCATCCAATGACACAAAACACCTATTGGATGCACAAGATTGGTTAAAAACCCTAATTGGACAAGAATTAGCCTAGGGAGGACGAAAATGACCTAATTGGTCATCCAATGACACAAAACACCTATTGGATGCACAAGATTGGTTAGAAACCCTAATTGAACAAGATTTAGCCTAGGGAGGACGAAAATGACCTAATTGTTCATCCAATGACACAAAAACACGTATTCGATGCACAAGATTGGTTAGAAACCCTAATTGGACAAGAATTAGCCTAGGGAGAACGAAAAGGACCTAAATGTTCATCCAATGACACAAAACACCTATTGGATGCACAAGATTGGTTAAAAACCCTAATTGGACAAGATTAAGTGTAGGGAGGTCGAAAATGACCTAAATGTTCATCCAATGACACAAAACACCTATTGGATGCACAAGATTGGTTAAAAACCATAATTGGACAAGAATTAGCCTAGGGAGGACGAAAATGACCTAATTGTTCATCCAATGACACAAAAACACCTATTGAATGCACAAGATTGGTTAGAAACCCTAATTGGACAAGAATTAGCCTAGGGAGGACGAAAAGGACCTAAATGTTCATCCAATGACACAAAACACCTATTGGATGCACAAGATTGGTTAAAAACCCTAATTGGACAAGATTAAGTAAAGGGAGGACGAAAATGACCTAAATATTCTTCCAATGACACAAAAACACCGATTGGATGCACAAGATTGGTTAGAAACCCTAATTGGACAAGAATAAGCCTAGGGAGGACAAAAATGACCTAATTGTTCATCCAATGACACAAAAACACGTATTGGATGCACAAGATTGGTTGGAAACCGTAATTGGACAAGATTAAGTTTAGGGAGGACGAAAATGACCTAAATGTTCATCCCATGACACAAAACACCTATTGGATGTACAAGATTGGTTAGAAACCCTAATTGGACAAGATTAAGTGTAGGGAGAAAGAAAATGACCTAATTGTTCATCCAATGACACAAAAACACCTATTGGATGCACAAGATTGGTTAGAAACCCTAATTGGACAAGATTAAGTTTAGGCAGAACGAAAATGACCTAAATGTTCACCCAATGACACAAAAACACCTATTGGATGCACAAGATTGGTTGAAAACCCTAATTGGACAAGATTAAGTGTATGGAGGACGAAAATGACCTAAATGTTCATCCAATGACACAAAATACCTATTGGATGCACAAGATTGGTTAAAAACCCTAATTGGACAAGAATTAGCCTAGGGAGGACGAAAAGGACCTAAATGTTCATCCAATGACACAAAACACCTATTGGATGCACAAGATTGGTTAAAAAACCTAATTTGACAAGATTAAGTGTAGGGAGGACGAAAATGACCTAAATGTTCATCCAATGACACAAAACACCTATTGGATGCACAAGATTGGTTAAAAACCCTAATTGGACAAGAATTAGCCTAGGGAGGACGAAAATGACCTAATTGTTCTTCCAATGACACAAAACACCTATTGGATGCACAAGTTTGGTTAGAAACCCTAATTGAACAAGATTTAGCCTAGGGAGGACGAAAATGACCTAATTGTTCATCCAATGACACAAAAACACGTATTCGATGCACAAGATTGGTTAGAAACCCTAATTGGACAAGAATTAGCCTAGGGAGGACGAAAAGGACCTAAATGTTCATCCAATGACACAAAACACCTATTGGATGCACAAGATTGGTTAAAAACCCTAATTGGACAAGGTTAAGTGAAGGGAGGACGAAAATGACCTAAATATTCTTCCAATGACACAAAAATACCGATTGGATGCACAAGATTGGTTAGAAACCCTAATTGGACAAGAATAAGCCTAGGGAGTACAAAAATGACCTAATTGTTCATCCAATGACACAAAAACATGTATTGGATGCACATGATTGGTTGGAAACCATAATTGGACAAGATTAAGTTTAGGGAGGACAAAAATGACCTAAATGTTCATCCCATGACACAAAACACCTATTGGATGTACAAGATAGGTTACAAACCCTAATTGGACAAGATTAAGTGTAGGGAAGACGCAAATGACCTAATTGTTCATCCAATGACACAAAAACACCTATTGGATGCACAAGATTGGTTAGAAACCCTAATTGGACAAGATTAAGTGTAGGGAGGACGAAAATGACCTAAAAGTTCATCCAATGACACAAAACACCTATTGGATGCACAAGATTGGTTAAAAAACCTAATTTGACAAGATTAAGTGTAGGGAGGACGAAAATGACCTAAATGTTCATCCAATGACACAAAACACCTATTGGATGCATAAGATGGGTTAAAAACCCTAATTGGACAAGAATTAGCCTAGGGAACGACGAAAATGATCTAATTGTTCATCCAATGTCACAAAAACACCTATTGGAGGCACAAGATTGGTTAGAAACCCTAATGGGACAAGATTAAGTTTAGGAAGAACGAAAATGACCTAAATGTTCATCCAATGACACAAAAACACCTATTGGATGCACAAGATTGGTTAAAAACCCTAATTGGACAAGATTAAGTGTAGGGAGGACGAAAATCACCTAAATGTTCATCCAATGACACAAAAGACCTATTGGATGCACAAGATTGGTTAGAAACCCTAATTGGACAAGAATTAGGCTAGGGAGGACGAAAATGATCTTATTGTTCATCCAATGACACAAAAACACCTATAGGATGCACAAGATTGGTTAGAAACCCTAATTGGACATGATTAAGTTTGGGCAGAACGAAAATGACCTAAATGTTCATCCAATGACACAAAAACAACTATTGGATGCACAAGATTGGTTAAAAACCCTAATTGGACAAGATTAAGTGTAGGGAGGTCGAAAATGACCTAAATGTTCATCCAATGACACAAAACACCTATTGGATTCACAAGATTGGTTAAAAACCATAATTGGACAAGAATTAGCCTAGGGAGGACGAAAATGACCTAATTGTTCATCCAATGACACAAAACACCTATTGGATGCACAAGATTGGTTAGAAACCCTAATTGAACAAGATTTAGCCTAGGGAGGACGAAAATGACCTAATTGTTCATCCAATGACACAAAAACACGTATTCGATGCACAAGATTGGTTAGAAACCCTAATTGGACAAGAATTAGCCTAGGCAGGACGAATAGGACCTAAATGTTCATCCAATGACACAAAACACCTATTGGATGCACAAGATTGGTTAAAAACCCTAATTGGACAAGATTAAGTGAAGGGAGGACGAAAATGACCTAAATATTCTTCCAATGACACAAAAACACCGAATGGATGCACAAGATTGGTTAGAAACCCTAATTGGACAAGAATAAGCCTAGGGAGGACAAAAATGACCTAATTGTTCATTCAATGAAACAAAAACACGTATTGGATGCACAAGATTGGTTGAAAACCATAATTGGACCAGATTAAGTTTAGGGAGGACAAAAATGACGTAAATGTTCATCGAATGACACAAAACACATATTGGATGCTCAAGATTGGTTAAAAAACCTAATTGGACAAGATTAACTGTACGGAGGACGAAAATGACCTAAATGTTCATCCAATGACACGAAACACCTATTGGATGCACAAGATGGGTTAAAAACCCTAATTGGAGAAGAATTAGCCTAGGGAGGACGAAAATGATCTAATTGTTCATCCAATGACCCAAAAACACCTATTGGATGCACAAGATAGGTTAGAAACCCTAATTGCACAAGAATTAGCCTAGGGAGGACGAAAATGACCTAATTGTTCATCCAATGACACAAAAACACCTATTGGATGCACAAGATTGGTTAGAAACCCGAATTGGAAAAAATTAAGTTTAGGGAGGACGAAAATGACAGAAATGTTCATCCAATGACACAAAAACCACTATTGGATGCACAAGATTGGTTAGAAACCCTAATAGGACAAGATTAAGTGTAGGGAGGACGAAAATGACCTAAATGTTCATCCCATGACACAAAACACCTATTGGATGCACAAGATTGGTTAGAAACCCAAATTGGACAAGAATTAGGCTAGGGAGGACCAAAATGATCTTATTGTTCATCCAATGACACCAAAACACCTATTGGATGTACAAGATTGGTTAGAAACCCTAATTGGACAAGATTAAGTGTAGGGAGGACGAAAATGACCTTAATGTTCATCCAATGACACAAAACACCTATTGGATGCACAAGATTGGTTAAAAACCCTAATTGGACATGAATTAGCCTAGGGAGGACGAAAACGACCTAATTGTTCATCCAATGACACAAAACACCTATTGGATGCACACGATTGGTAAGAAACCCTAATCGAACAAGAATTAGGCTAGGGAGGACGAAAATGACCTAATTGTTCATCCAATGACACAAAAACACGTATTGGATGCACAAGATTGTTTAGAAACACTAATTGGACAACATTAAGTTTAGGGAGGACGGAAATGACGTAAATGTTCATGCAATGACACAAAGCACCTATTGGATGCACAAGATTGGTTACAAACCCTAATTGGACAAGAATTAGTCTAGGGAGGATGAAAATGACCTAATTGTTCATCCAATGACACAAAAACACCTATTGAATGCACAAGATTGGTTAGAAACCCTAATTGGACAAGAATTAGCCTAGGGAGGACGAAAAGGACCTAAATGTTCATCCAATGACACAAAACACCTATTGGATGCACAAGATTGGTTAAAAACACTAATTGGACAAGATTAAGTGAAGGGAGGACGAAAATGACCTAAATATTCTTCCAATGACACAAAAACACCGATTGGATGCACAAGATTGGTTAGAAACCCTAATTGGACAAGAAAAAGCCTAGGGAGGACAAAAATGACCTAATTGTTCATCCAATGACACAAAAACACATATTGGATGCACAAGATTGGTTAGAAACCCTAATTGGACAAGAATTAGCCTAGGGAGGACGAAAATGACCTAATTGTTCATCCAATGACACAAAAAACCTATTGGATGCACAAGATTGGTTAGAAACTCAAATTGGACAAGATTAAGTTTAGGGAGGACGAAAATGACATAAATGTTCATCCAATGACACAAAAACCACAACTGGATGCACAAGATTGGTTAGAAACCCTAATTGTTGTAGGGAGGACGAAAATGACCTAAATGTTCATCCCATGACACAAAACACCTATTGGATGTACAAGATTGGTTAGAAACCCTAATTGGACAAGAATTAGGCTAGGGAGGACGAAAATGATCTTATTGTTCATCCAATGACACAAAAACACCTATTGGATGCACAAGATTGGTTAGAAACCCTAATTGGACAAGATTAAGTTTAGGCAGAACGAACATGACCTAAATGTTCGTCTAATGACACAAAAACACCTATTGGATGCACAAGATTGGTTAAAAACCCTAATTGGACAAGATTAAGTGTAGGGAGGTCGAAAATGACCTAAATGTTCATCCAATGACACAAAACACCTATTGGATTCACAAGATTGGTTAAAAACCATAATTGGACAAGAATTAGCCTAGGGAGGACGAAAATGACCTAATTGTTCATCCAATGACACAAAACACCTATTGGATGCACAAGATTGGTTAGAAACCCTAATTGAACAAGATTTAGCCTAGGGAGGACGAAAATGACCTAATTGTTCATCCAATGACACAAAAACACGTATTCGATGCACAAGATTGGTTAGAAACCCTAATTGGACAAGAATTAGCCTAGGCCGGACGAAAAGGACCTAAATGTTCATCCAATGACACAAAACACCTATTGGATGCACAAGATTGGTTAAAAACCCTAATTGGACAAGATTAAGTGAAGGGAGGACGAAAATGACCTAAATATTCTTCCAATGACACAAAAATACCGAATGGATGCACAAGATTGGTTAGAAACCCTAATTGGACAAGAATAAGCCTAGGGAGGACAAAAATGACCTAATTGTTCATTCAATGACGCAAAAACACGTATTGGATGCACACGATTGGTTGGAAACCCTAATTGGACAAGAATTAGCCTAGGGAGGACGAAAATGACCTAATTGTTCATCCAATGACACAAAAACACGTATTGCATGCACAAGATTGTTTAGAAACACTAATTGGACAACATTAAGTTTAGGGAGGACGGAAATGACGTAAATGTTCATCCAATGACACAAAAACACCTATTGGATGCACAAGATTGGTTAGAAACCCTAATTGGACAAGATTAAGTTTAGGGAGGTGGAAAATGACCTAAATGTTCGTCCAATGACACAAAACACCTATTGGATGCACAAGATTGGTTAAAAACCATAATTGGACAAGAATTAGCCTAGGGAGGACGAAAATGACCTAATTGTTCATCCAATGACAAAAAAACACCTATTGAATGCACAAGATTGGTTAGAAACCCTAATTGGACAATAATTAGCCTAGGGAGGACGAAAAGGACCTAAATGTTCATCCAATGACACAAAACACCTATTGGATGCACAAGATTGGTTAAAAACCCTAATTGGACAAGAATTAGCCTAGGGAGGACGAAAATGACCTAAATATTCTTCCAATGACACAAAAACACCGATTGGTTGCACAAGATTGGTTAGAAACCCTAATTGGACAAGAATAAGCCTAGGGAGGAAAAAAATGACCTAATTGTTCATCCAATGACACAAAAACACGTATTGGATGCACAAGATTGGTTGGAAACCATAATTGGACAATATTAAGTTTAGGGAGGACGGAAATGACGTAAATGTTCATCCAATGACACAAAACACCTATTGGATGCACAAGATTGGTTAAAAAACCTAATTGGACAAGATTAAGTGTAGGGAGGACGAAAATGACCTAAATGTTCATCCAATGACACGAAACACCTATTGGATGCACAAGATGGGTTAAAAACCCTAATTGGACAAGAATTAGCCTAGGGAGGACGAAAATGATCTAATTGTTCATCCAATGACCCAAAAACACCTATTGGATGCACAAGATTGGTTAGAAACCCTAATTGGACAAGAATTAGCCTAGGGAGGACGAAAATGACCTAATTGTTCATCCAATGACACAAAAACACCTATTGGATGCACAAGATTGGTTAGAAACTCAAATTGGACAAGATTAAGTTTAGGGAGGACGAAAATGACATAAATGTTCATCCAATGACACAAAAACCACAACTGGATGCACAAGATTGGTTAGAAACCCTAATTGTTGTAGGGAGGACGAAAATGACCTAAATGTTCATCCCATGACACAAAACACCTATTGGATGTACAAGATTGGTTAGAAACCCTAATTGGACAAGAATTAGGCTAGGGAGGACGAAAATGATCTTATTGTTCATCCAATGACACAAAAACACCTATTGGATGCACAAGATTGGTTAGAAACCCTAATTGGACAAGATTAAGTTTAGGCAGAACGAACATGACCTAAATGTTCGTCTAATGACACAAAAACACCTATTGGATGCACAAGATTGGTTAAAAACCCTAATTGGACAAGATTAAGTGTAGGGAGGTCGAAAATGACCTAAATGTTCATCCAATGACACAAAACACCTATTGGATTCACAAGATTGGTTAAAAACCATAATTGGACAAGAATTAGCCTAGGGAGGACGAAAATGACCTAATTGTTCATCCAATGACACAAAACACCTATTGGATGCACAAGATTGGTTAGAAACCCTAATTGAACAAGATTTAGCCTAGGGAGGACGAAAATGACCTAATTGTTCATCCAATGACACAAAAACACGTATTCGATGCACAAGATTGGTTAGAAACCCTAATTGGACAAGAATTAGCCTAGGGAGAACGAAAAGGACCTAAATGTTCATCCAATGACACAAAACACCTATTGGATGCACAAGATTGGTTAAAAACCCTAATTGGACAAGATTAAGTGTAGGGAGGACGAAAATGACCTAAAAGTTCATCCAATGACACAAAACACCTATTGGATGCACAAGATTGGTTAAAAAACCTAATTTGACAAGATTAAGTGTAGGGAGGACGAAAATGACCTAAATGTTCATCCAATGACACAAAACACCTATTGGATGCACAAGATTGGTTAAAAACTCTAATTGGACCAGATTAAGTGAAGGGAGGACGAAAATGACCTAAATATTCTTCCACTGACACAAAACACCGATTGGATGCACAAGATTGGTTAGAAACCCTAATAGGACAAGAATAAGCTTAGGGAGGACAAAAATGACCTAATTGTTCATCCAATGACACAAAACACCTATTGGATGCACAAGATTGTTTAAAAACCCTAATTGGACAAGATTAAGTGCAGGGAGGACGAAAATGACCTAAAAGTTCATCCAATGACACAAAACACCTATTGGATGCACAAGATTGGTTAAAAACCCTAATTGGACAAGATTAAGTGTAGGGAGGACGAAAATGACCTAAATGTTCATCCAATGACACAAAACACCTATTGGATGCACAAGATTGGTTAAAACCCCTAATTGGACAAGAATTAGCCTAGGGAGGACGAAAAGGACCTAAATGTTCATCCAATGACACAAAACACCTATTGGATGCACAAGATTGGTTAAAAACTCTAATTGGACAAGATTAATTGAAGGGAGGATGAAAATGACCTAAATATTCTTCCAATGACACAAAACACCGATTGGATGCACAAGAATGGTTAGAAACCCTAATTGGACAAGAATAAGCCTAGGGAGGACAAAAATGACCTAATTGTTCATCCAATGACACAAAACACCTATTGGATGCACAAGATTGGTTAAAAACCCTAATTGGACAAGATTAAGTGTAGGGAGGACGAAAATGACCTAAAAGTTCATCCAATGACACAAAACACCTAATGGATGCACAAGATTGGTTAAAAAACCTAATTTGACAAGATTAAGTGTAGGGAGGACGAAAATGATCTAAATGTTCATCCAATGACACAAAACACCTATTGGATGCATAAGATGGGTTAAAAACCCTAATTGGACAAGAATTAGCCTAGGGAGGACGAAAATGACCTAAATGTTCATCCAATGACACAAAACACCTATTGGATGCACAAGATTGGTTAAAAACCCTAATTGGACAAGATTTAGCCTAGGGAGGACGAAAATGACCTAATTGTTCATCCAATGACACAAAAACACCCATTGGATGCACAAGATTGGTTAAAAACCCTAATTGGACAAGATTAAGTGTAGGGAGGACGAAAATTACCTAAATGTTCATCCAATGACACAAAACACCTATTGGATGCACAAGATTGGTTAAAAACCCTAATTGGACAAGATTAAGTGTAGGGAGGACGAAAATGACCTAAATGTTCATCCAATGACACAAAACACCTATTGGATGCATAAGATGGGTTAAAAACCCTAATTGGACAAGAATTATCCTAGGGAACGACGAAAATGATCTAATTGTTCATCCAATGTCACAAAAACACCTATTGGAGGCACAATATTGGTTAGAAACCCTAATTGGACAAGATTAAGTTTAGGCAGAACGAAAATGACCTAAATGTTCATCCAATGACACAAAAACACCTATTGGATGCACAAGATTGGTTAAAAACCCTAATTGGACAAGATTAAGTGTAGGGAGGACGAAAATCACCTAAATGTTCATGCAATGACACAAAACACCTATTGGATGCACAAGATTGGTTAGAAACCCTAATTGGACAAGAATTAGGCTAGGGGGGACGAAAATGATCTTATTGTTCATCCAATGACACAAAAACACCTATTGGATGCACAAGATTGGTTAGAAACCCTAATTGGACATGATTAAGTTTGGGCAGAACGAAAATGACCTAAATGTTCATCCAATGACACAAAAACACCTATTGGATGCACAAGATTGGTTAAAAACCCTAATTGGACAAGATTAAGTGTAGGGAGGACGAAAATGACCTAAATGTTCATCCAATGACACAAACACCTATTGGATGCACAAGATTGGTCAGAAACCCTAATTGGACAAGAATTAGCCTAGGGAGGACGAAAATGACCTAATTGTTCATCCAATGACACAAAAACACCTATTGGATGCACAAGATTGGTTAGAAACCCTAATTGGACAAGATTAAGTTTAGGGAGGACGAAAATGACATAAATGTTCATCCAATGACACAAAAACCACTATTGGATGCACAAGATTGGTTAGAAACCCTAATAGGACAAGATTAAGTGTAGGGAGGACGAAAATGACCTAAATGTTCATCCCATGACACAAAACACCTATTGGATGCACAAGATTGGTTAGAAACCCTAATTGGACAAGAATTAGGCTAGGGAGGACCAAAATGATCTTATTGTTCATCCAATGACACAAAAAACCTATTGGATGCACAAGATTGGTTAGAAACCCTAATTGGACAAGATTAAGTGTAGGGAGGACGAAAATGACCTAAATGTTCATCCAACGACACAAAACACCTATTGGATGCACAAGATTGGTTAAAAACCCTAATTGGACAAGAATTAGCCTAGGGAGGACGAAAATGACCTAATTGTTCATCCAATGACACAAAACACCTATTGGATGCACACGATTGGTTAGAAACCCTAATTGAACAAGAATTAGCCTAGGGAGGACGAAAATGACCTAATTGTTCATCCAATGACACAAAAACACGTATTGGATGCACAAGATTGTTTAGAAACACTAATTGGACAACATTAAGTTTAGGGAGGACGGAAATGACGTAAATGTTCATCCAATGACACAAAAACACCTATT
This sequence comes from Cicer judaicum, assembly GCA_037974835.1. Taxonomy (NCBI): domain Eukaryota; kingdom Viridiplantae; phylum Streptophyta; class Magnoliopsida; order Fabales; family Fabaceae; genus Cicer; species Cicer judaicum. The sequence continues at coordinate 524,877 of JBBPBS010000300.1, read as the reverse complement.
GGATGCACAAGATTGGTTAGAAACCCTAATTGGACAAGATTAAGTTTAGGGAGGTGGAAAATGACCTAAATGTTCGTCCAATGACACAAAACACCTATTGGATGCACAAGATTGGTTAAAAACCATAATTGGACAAGAATTAGCCTAGGGAGGACGAAAATGACCTAATTGTTCATCCAATGACACAAAAACTCCTATTGAATGCACAAGATTGGTTAGAAACCCTAATTGGACAAGAATTAGCCTAGGGAGGACGAAAAGGACCTAAATGTTCATCCAATGACACAAAACACCTATTGGATGCACAAGATTGGTTAGAAACCCTAATTGGACAAGATTAAGTTTAGGGAGGTCGAAAATGACATAAATGTTCATCCAATGACTCAAAAACCACTATTGAATTCACAAGATTGGTTAGAAACCCAAATTGGACAAGATTAAGTGTAGGGAGGACGAAAATGACCTAAATGTTCAGCCAATGACACAAAACACCTATTGGATGCACAAGATTGGTTAGAAACCCTAATTGGACATGAATTAGCCTAGGGAGGACGAAAATGACCTAAATGTTCATCCAATGACACAAAACACCTATTGGATGTACAAGATTGGTTAGAAACCCTAATTGAACAAGATTTAGCCTAGGGAGGACGAAAATGACCTAATTGTTCATCCAATGACACAAAAACACGTATTCGATGCACAAGATTGGTTAAAAACCCTAATTGGACAAGATTAAGTTTAGGGAGGTCGAAAATGACATAAATGTTCATCCAATGACTCAAAAACCACTATTGAATTCACAAGATTGGTTAGAAACCCAAATTGGACAAGATTAAGTGTAGGGAGGACGAAAATGACCTAATTGTTCATCCAATGACACAAAACACCTATTGGATGCACAAGATTGGTTAAAAACCCTAATTGGACAAGATTAAGTGTAGGGAGGACGAAAATGACCTAAAAGTTCATCCAATGACACAAAACACCTATTGGATGCACAAGATTGGTTAAAAACCCTAATTGGACAAGAATTAGCCTTGGGAGGACAAAAATGATCTAATTGTTCATCCAATGACACAAAAACACCTATTGGATGCACAAGATTGGTTAGAAACCCTAATTGGACAAGATTAAGTTTAGGGAGGTCGAAAATGACATAAATGTTCATCCAATGACTCAAAAACCACTATTGAATTCACAAGATTGGTTAGAAACCCAAATTGGACAAGATTAAGTGTAGGGAGGACGAAAATGACCTAATTGTTCATCCAATGACACAAAACACCTATTGGATGCACAAGATTGGTTAAAAACCCTAATTGGACAAGATTAAGTGTAGGGAGGTCGAAAATGACCTAAATGTTCATCCAATGACACAAAACACCTATTGGATGCACAAGATTGGTTAAAAACCATAATTGGACAAGAATTAGCCTAGGGAGGACGAAAATGACCTAATTGTTCATCCAATGACACAAAACACCTATTGGATGCACAAGATTGGTTAGAAACCCTAATTGAACAAGATTTAGCCTAGGGAGGACGAAAATGACCTAATTGTTCATCCAATGACACAAAAACACGTATTCGATGCACAAGATTGGTTAGAAACCCTAATTGGACAAGAATTAGCCTAGGGAGGACGAAAATGACCTAATTGTTCATCCAATGACACAAAAACACCTATTGGATGCACAAGATTGGTAAGAAACCCTAATAGGACAAAATTAAGTGTAGGGAGGACGAAAATGACCTAAATGTTCATCCCATGACACAAAACACCTATTGGATGCACAAGATTGGTTAGAAACCCTAATTGGACAAGAATTAGGCTAGGGAGGACCAAAATGATCTTATTGTTCATCCAATGACACCAAAACACCTATTGGATGCACAAGATTGGTTAGAAACCCTAATTGGACAAGATTAAGTGTAGGGAGGACGAAAATGACCTTAATGTTCATCCAATGACACAAAACACCTATTGGATGCACAAGATTGGTTAAAAACCCTAATTGGACATGAATTAGCCTAGGGAGGACGAAAATGACCTCATTGTTCATCCAATGACACAAAACACCTATTGGATGCACACGATTGGTAAGAAACCCTAATCGAACAAGAATTAGGCTAGGGAGGACGAAAATGACCTAATTGTTCATCCAATGACACAAAAACACGTATTGGATGCACAAGATTGTTTAGAAACACTAATTGGACAACATTAAGTTTAGGGAGGACGGAAATGACGTAAATGTTCATGCAATGACACAAAGCACCTATTGGATGCACAAGATTGGTTACAAACCCTAATTGGACAAGAATTAGTCTAGGGAGGACGAAAATGACCTAATTGTTCATCCAATGACACAAAAACACCTATTGAATGCACAAGATTGGTTAGAAACCCTAATTGGACAAGAATTAGCCTAGGGAGGACGAAAAGGACCTAAATGTTCATCCAATGACACAAAACACCTATTGGATGCACAAGATTGGTTAAAAACACTAATTGGACAAGATTAAGTGAAGGGAGGACGAAAATGACCTAAATATTCTTCCAATGACACAAAAACACCGATTGGATGCACAAGATTGGTTAGAAACCCTAATTGGACAAGAAAAAGCCTAGGGAGGACAAAAATGACCTAATTGTTCATCCAATGACACAAAAACACGTATTGGATGCACAAGATTGGTTAGAAACCCTAATTGGACAAGAATTAGCCTAGGGAGGACGAAAATGACCTAATTGTTCATCCAATGACACAAAAAACCTATTGGATGCACAAGATTGGTTAGAAACTCAAATTGGACAAGATTAAGTTTAGGGAGGACGAAAATGACATAAATGTTCATCCAATGACACAAAAACCACAACTGGATGCACAAGATTGGTTAGAAACCCTAATTGTTGTAGGGAGGACGAAAATGACCTAAATGTTCATCCCATGACACAAAACACCTATTGGATGTACAAGATTGGTTAGAAACCCTAATTGGACAAGAATTAGGCTAGGGAGGACGAAAATGATCTTATTGTTCATCCAATGACACAAAAACACCTATTGGATGCACAAGATTGGTTAGAAACCCTAATTGGACAAGATTAAGTTTAGGCAGAACGAACATGACCTAAATGTTCGTCTAATGACACAAAAACACCTATTGGATGCACAAGATTGGTTAAAAACCCTAATTGGACAACATTAAGTGTAGGGAGGACGAAAATGACCTAAATGTTCATCCAATGACACAAAACACCTATTGGATGCACAAGATTGGTTAAAAACCCTAATTGGATAAGAATTAGCCTAGGGAGGACGAAAATGACCTAAATGTTCATCCAATGACACAAAACACCTATTGGATGCATAAGATGGGTTAAAAACCCTAATTGGACAAGAATTAGCCTTGGGAGGACGAAAATGATCTAATTGTTCATCCAATGACACAAAAACACCTATTGGATGCACAAGATTGGTTAGAAACCCTAATTGGACAAGATTAAGTTTAGGGAGGTCGAAAATGACATAAATGTTCATCCAATGACTCAAAAACCACTATTGAATTCACAAGATTGGTTAGAAACCCAAATTGGACAAGATTAAGTGTAGGGAGGACGAAAATGACCTAAATGTTCAGCCAATGACACAAAACACCTATTGGATGCACAAGATTGGTTAGAAACCCTAATTGGACATGAATTAGCCTAGGGAGGACGAAAATGACCTAAATGTTCATCCAATGACACAAAACACCTATTGGATGTACAAGATTGGTTAGAAACCCTAATTGAACAAGATTTAGCCTAGGGAGGACGAAAATGACCTAATTGTTCATCCAATGACACAAAAACACGTATTCGATGCACAAGATTGGTTAAAAACCCTAATTGGACAAGATTAAGTTTAGGGAGGTCGAAAATGACATAAATGTTCATCCAATGACTCAAAAACCACTATTGAATTCACAAGATTGGTTAGAAACCCAAATTGGACAAGATTAAGTGTAGGGAGGACGAAAATGACCTAATTGTTCATCCAATGACACAAAACACCTATTGGATGCACAAGATTGGTTAAAAACCCTAATTGGACAAGATTAAGTGTAGGGAGGACGAAAATGACCTAAAAGTTCATCCAATGACACAAAACACCTATTGGATGCACAAGATTGGTTAAAAAACCTAATTTGACAAGATTAAGTGTAGGGAGGACGAAAATGACCTAAATGTTCATCCAATGACACAAAACACCTATTGGATGCATAAGATGGGTTAAAAACCCTAATTGGACAAGAATTAGCCTAGGGAACGACGAAAATGATCTAATTGTTCATCCAATGTCACAAAAACACCTATTGGAGGCACAATATTGGTTAGAAACCCTAATTGGACAAGATTAAGTTTAGGCAGAACGAAAATGACCTAAATGTTCATCCAATGACACAAAAACACCTATTGGATGCACAAGATTGGTTAAAAACCCTAATTGGACAAGATTAAGTGTAGGGAGGACGAAAATCACCTAAATGTTCATGCAATGACACAAAACACCTATTGGATGCACAAGATTGGTTAGAAACCCTAATTGGACAAGAATTAGGCTAGGGGGGACGAGAATGATCTTATTGTTCATCCCATGACACAAAAACACCTATTGGATGCACAAGATTGGTTAGAAACCCTAATTGGACATGATTAAGTTTGGGCTGAACGAAAATGACCTAAATGTTCATCCAATGACACAAAAACACCTATTGGATGCACAAGATTTGTTAAAAACCCTAATTGGACAAGATTAAGTGTAGGGAGGTCGAAAATGACCTAAATGTTCATCCAATGACACAAAACACCTATTGGATGCACAAGATTGGTTAAAAACCATAATTGGACAAGAATTAGCCTAGGGAGGACGAAAATGACCTAATTGTTCATCCAATGACACAAAACACCTATTGGATGCACAAGATTGGTTAGAAACCCTAATTGAACAAGATTTAGCCTAGGGAGGACGAAAATGACCTAATTGTTCATCCAATGACACAAAAACACGTATTCGATGCACAAGATTGGTTAGAAACCCTAATTGGACAAGAATTAGCCTAGGCAGGACGAAAAGGACCTAAATGTTCATCCAATGACACAAAACACCTATTGGATGACCAAGATTGGTTAAAAACCCTAATTGGACAAGATTAAGTGAAGGGAGGACGAAAATGACCTAAATATTCTTCCAATGACACAAAAACACCGAATGGATGCACAAGATTGGTTAGAAACCCTAATTGGACAAGAATAAGCCTAGGGAGGACAAAAATGACCTAATTGTTCATTCAATGACGCAAAAACACGTATTGGATGCACAAGATTGGTTGGAAACCATAATTGGACAAGATTAAGTTTAGGGAGGACAAAAATGACGTAAATGTTCTTCCAATGACACAAAACACATATTGCATGCTCAAGATTGGTTAAAAAACCTAATTGGACAAGATTAAGTGTAGGGAGGACGAAAATGACCTAAATGTTCATCCAATGACACGAAACACCTATTGGATGCACAAGATGGGTTAAAAACCCTAATTGGACAAGAATTAGCCTAGGGAGGACGAAAATGATCTAATTGTTCATCCAATGACCCAAAAACACCTATTGGATGCACAAGATAGGTTAGAAACCCTAATTGGACAAGAATTAGCCTAGGGAGGACGAAAATGACCTAATTGTTCATCCAATGACACAAAAACACCTATTGGATGCACAAGATTGGTTAGAAACCCTAATTGGACAAGATTAAGTTTAGGGAGGTGGAAAATGACCTAAATGTTCGTCCAATGACACAAAACACCTATTGGATGCACAAGATTGGTTAAAAACCATAATTGGACAAGAATTAGCCTAGGGAGGACGAAAATGACCTAATTGTTCATCCAATGACACAAAAACACCTATTGAATGCACAAGATTGGTTAGAAACCCTAATTGGACAAGAATAAGCCTAGGGAGGACGAAAAGGACCTAAATGTTCATCCAATGACACAAAACACCTATTGGATGCACAAGATTGGTTAAAAACCCTAATTGGACAAGAATTAGCCTAGGGAGGACGAAAATGACCTAATTGTTCATCCAATGACACAAAAACACCTATTGAATGCACAAGATTGGTTAGAAACCCTAATTGGACAAGAATTAGCCTAGGGAGGACGAAAAGGACCTAAATGTTCATCCAATGACACAAAACACCTATTGGATGCACAAGATTGGTTAAAAACCCTAATTGGACAAGAATTAGCCTAGGGAGGACGAAAATGACCTAAATATTCTTCCAATGACACAAAAACACCGATTGGTTGCACAAGATTGGTTAGAAACCCTAATTGGACAAGAATAAGCCTAGGGAGGACAAAAATGACCTAATTGTTCATCTAATGACACAAAAACACGTATTGGATGCACAAGATTGGTTGGAAACCATAATTGGACAAGATTAAGTTTAGGGAGGACGGAAATGACGTAAATGTTCATCCAATGACACAAAACACCTATTGGATGCACAAGATTGGTTAAAAAACCTAATTGGACAAGATTAAGTGTAGGGAGGACGAAAATGACCTAAATGTTCATCCAATGACACGAAACACCTATTGGATGCACAAGATGGGTTAAAAACCCTAATTGGACAAGAATTAGCCTAGGGAGGACGAAAATGATCTAATTGTTCATCCAATGACCCAAAAACACCTATTGGATGCACAAGATTGGTTAGAAACTCTAATTGGACAAGAATTAGCCTAGGGAGGACGAAAATGACCTAACTGTTCATCCAATGACACAAAAACACCTATTGGATGCACAAGATTGGTTAGAAACTCTAATTGGACAAGATTAAGTTTAGGGAGGACGAAAATGACATAAATGTTCATCCAATGACACAAAAACCACAACTAGATGCACAAGATTGGTTAAAAACCCTAATTGGACAAGATTAAGTGGAGGGAGGACGAAAATGACCTAAAAGTTCATCCAATGAAACAAAACACCTATTGGATGCACAAGATTGGTTAAAAAACCTAATTTGACAAGATTAAGTGTAGGGAGGACAAAAATGACCTAAATGTTCATCCAATGACACAAAACACCTATTGGATGCATAAGATGGGTTAAAAACCCTAATTGGACAAGAATTAGCCCAGGGAGGACGAAAATGATCTAATTGTTCATCCAATGTCACAAAAACACCTATTGGAGGCACAAGATTGGTTAGAAACCCTAATTGGACAAGATTAAGTTTAGGCAGAACGAAAATGACCTAAATGTTCATCCAATGACACAAAAACACCTATTGGATGCACAAGATTGGTTAGAAACCCTAATTGGACAAGATTAAGTTTAGGCAGAACGAAAATGACCTAAATGTTCATCCAATGACACAAAAACACCTATTGGATGCACAAGATTGGTTAAAAACCCTAATTGGACAAGATTAAGTGTAGGGAGGACGAAAATGACCTAAAAGTTCATCCAATGACACAAAACACCTATTGGATGCACAAGATTGGTTAAAAACCCTAATTGGACAAGAATTAGCCTTGGGAGGACAAAAATGATCTAATTGTTCATCCAATGACACAAAAACACCTATTGGATGCACAAGATTGGTTAGAAACCCTAATTGGACAAGATTAAGTTTAGGGAGGTCGAAAATGACATAAATGTTCATCCAATGACTCAAAAACCACTATTGAATTCACAAGATTGGTTAGAAACCCAAATTGGACAAGATTAAGTGTAGGGAGGACGAAAATGACCTAATTGTTCATCCAATGACACAAAACACCTATTGGATGCACAAGATTGGTTAAAAACCCTAATTGGACAAGATTAAGTGTAGGGAGGTCGAAAATGACCTAAATGTTCATCCAATGACACAAAACACCTATTGGATGCACAAGATTGGTTAAAAACCATAATTGGACAAGAATTAGCCTAGGGAGGACGAAAATGACCTAATTGTTCATCCAATGACACAAAACACCTATTGGATGCACAAGATTGGATAGAAACCCTAATTGAACAAGATTTAGCCTAGGGAGGACGAAAATGACCTAATTGTTCATCCAATGACACAAAAACACGTATTCGATGCACAAGATTGGTTAGAAACCCTAATTGGACAAGAATTAGCCTAGGCAGGACGAAAAGGACCTAAATGTTCATCCAATGACACAAAACACCTATTGGATGCACAAGATTGGTTAAAAACCCTAATTGGACAAGATTAAGTGAAGGGAGGACGAAAATGACCTAAATATTCTTCCAATGACACAAAAACACCGATTGGATGCACAAGATTGGTTAGAAACCCTAATTGGACAAGAATAAGCCTAGGGAGGACGAAAATGACCTAAATGTTCATCCAATGACACAAAACACCTATTGGATGCACAAGATTGGTTAAAAACCCTAATTGGACAAGAATTAGCCTAGGGAGGACGAAAATGACCTAATTGTTCAACCAATGACACAAAAACACCTATTGGATGCACAAGATTGGTTAGAAACCCTAATTGGACAAGAATTAGCCTAGGGAGGACGAAAATGACCTAATTGTTCATCCAATGACACAAAAACACCTATTGGATGCACAAGATTGGTTAGAAACTCAAATTGGACAAGATTAAATTTAGGGAGGACGAAAATGACATAAATGTTCATCCAATGACACAAAAACCACAACTGGATGCACAAGATTGGTTAGAAACCCTAATTGTTGTAGGGAGGACGAAAATGACCTAAATGTTCATCCCATGACACAAAACACCTATTGGATGTAGAAGATTGGTTACAAACCCTAATTAGACAAGAATTAGGCTAGGGAGGACGAAAATGATCTTATTGTTCATCCAATGACACAAAAACACCTATTGGATGCACAAGATTGGTTAGAAACCCTAATTGGACAAGATTAAGTTTAGGCAGAACGAACATGACCTAAATGTTCATCTAATGACACAAAAACACCTATTGGATGCACAAGATTGGTTAAAAACCCTAATTGGACATGAATTAGCCTAGGGAGGACGAAAATGACCTAATTGTTCATCCAATGACACAAAACACCTATTGGATGCACACGATTGGTTAGAAACCCTAATTGAACAAGAATTAGCCTAGGGAGGACGAAAATGACCTAATTGTTCATCCAATGACACAAAAACACGTATTGGATGCACAAGATTGTTTAGAAACACTAATTGGACAACATTAAGTTTAGGGAGGACGGAAATGACGTAAATGTTCATCCAATGACACAAAAACACCTATTGGATGCACAAGATTGGTTAGAAACCCTAATTGGACAAGATTAAGTGTAGGGAGGACGAAAATGACCTTAATGTTCATCCAATGACACAAATCACCTATTGGATGCACAAGATTGGTTAAAAACCCTAATTGGACATGAATTAGCCTAGGGAGGACGAAAATGACCTAATTGTTCATCCAATGACACAAAACACCTATTGGATGCACACGATTGGTTAGAAACCCTAATTGAACAAGAATTAGCCTAGGGAGGACGAAAATGACCTAATTGTTCATCCAATGACACAAACACACGTATTGGATGCACAAGATTGTTTAGAAACACTAATTGGACAACATTAAGTTTAGGGAGGACGGAAATGACGTAAATGTTCATCCAATGACACAAAAACACCTATTGGATGCACAAGATTGGTTAGAAACCCTAATTGGACAAGATTAAGTTTAGGGAGGTGGAAAATGACCTAAATGTTCGTCCAATGACACAAAACACCTATTGGATGCACAAGATTGGTTAAAAACCATAATTGGACAAGAATTAGCCTAGGGAGGACGAAAATGACCTAATTGTTCATCCAATGACACAAAAACACCTATTGAATGCACAAGATTGGTTAGAAACCCTAATTGAACAAGAATTAGCCTAGGGAGGACGAAAAGGACCTAAATGTTCATCCAATGACACAAAACACCTATTGGATGCACAAGATTGGTTAAAAACCCTAATTGGACAAGAATTAGCCTAGGGAGGACGAAAATGACCTAAATATTCTTCCAATGACACAAAAACACCGATTGGTTGCACAAGATTGGTTAGAAACCCTAATTGGACAAGAATAAGCCTAGGGAGGACAAAAATGACCTAATTGTTCATCCAATGACACAAAAACACGTATTGGATGCACAAGATTGGTTGGAAACCATAATTGGACAAGATTAAGTTTAGGGAGGACGGAAATGACGTAAATGTTCATCCAATGACACAAAACACCTATTGGATGCACAAGATTGGTTAAAAAACCTAATTGGACAAGATTAAGTGTAGTGAGGACGAAAATGACCTAAATGTTCATCCAATGACACGAAACACCTATTGGATGCACAAGATGGGTTAAAAACCCTAATTGGACAAGAATTAGCCTAGGGAGGACGAAAATGATCTAATTGTTCATCCAATGACCCAAAAACACCTATTGGATGCACAAGATAGGTTAGAAACCCTAATTGGACAAGAATTAGCCTAGGGAGGACGAAAATGACCTAATTGTTCATCCAATGACACAAAAACACCTATTGGATGCACAAGATTGGTTAGAAACCCGAATTGGACAAGATTAAGTTTAGGGAGGACGAAAATGACATAAATGTTCATCCAATGACACAAAAACCACTATTGGATGCACAAGATTGGTTAGAAACCCTAATAGGACAAAATTAAGTGTAGGGAGGACGAAAATGACCTAAATGTTCATCCCATGACACAAAACACCTATTGGATGCACAAGATTGGTTAGAAACCCTAATTGGACAAGAATTAGGCTAGGGAGGACCAAAATGATCTTATTGTTCATCCAATGACACCAAAACACCTATTGGATGCACAAGATTGGTTAGAAACCCTAATTGGACAAGATTAAGTGTAGGGAGGACGAAAATGACCTTAATGTTCATCCAATGACACAAAACACCTATTGGATGCACAAGATTGGTTAGAAACCCTAATTGGACAAGAATTAGCCTAGGGAGGACGAAAATGACCTAATTGTTCATCCAATGACACAAAAACACCTATTGGATGCACAAGATAGGTTAGAAACCTTAATTGGACAAGATTATGTTTAGGGAGGTCGAAAATGACCAAATTGTTCATCCAATGAAACAAACACAACTATTGGATGCACAAGATTGGTTAAAAACCCTAATTGGACAAGAATTAGGCTAGGGAGGACCAAAATGATCTTATTGTTCATCCAATGACACCAAAACACCTATTGGATGCACAAGATTGGTTAGAAACCCTAATTGGACAAGATTAAGTGTAGGGAGGACGAAATTGACCTTAATGTTCATCCAATGACACAAAACACCTATTGGATGCACAAGATTGGTTAAAAACCCTAATTGGACATGAATTAGCCTAGGGAGGACGAAAATGACCTAATTGTTCATCCAATGACACAAAACACCTATTGGATGCACACGATTGGTTAGAAACCCTAATTGAAAAAGAATTAGCCTAGGGAGGACGAAAATGACCTAATTGTTCATCCAATGACACAAAAACACCTATTGGATGCACAAGATTGGTTAGAAACCCTAATTGGACAAGATTAAGTTTAGGGAGGTGGAAAATGACCTAAATGTTCGTCCAATGACACAAAACACCTATTGGATGCACAAGATTGGTTAAAAACCATAATTGGACAAGAATTAGCCTAGGGAGGACGAAAATGACCTAATTGTTCATCCAATGAAACAAAATCACCTATTGAATGCACAAGATTGGTTAGAAACCCTAATTGGACAAGAATTAGCCTAGGGAGGACGAAAAGGACCTAAATGTTCATCCAATGACACAGAACACCGATTGGATGCACAAGATTGGTTAAAAACCCTAATTGGACAAGATTAAGTGAAGGGAGGACGAAAATGACCTAAATATTCTTCCAATGACACAAAAACACCGATTGGATGCACAAGATTGGTTAGAAACCCTAATTGGACAAGAATAAGCCTAGGGAGGACAAAAATGACCTAATTGTTTATCCAATGACACAAAAACACGTATTGGATGCACAAGATTGGTTGGAAACCGTAATTGGACAAGATTAAGTTTAGGGAGGACGGAAATGACGTAAATGTTCATCCAATGACACAAAACACCTATTGGATGCACAAGATTGGTTAAAAAACCTAATTGGACAAGATTAAGTGTAGGGAGGACGAAAGTGACCTAAATGTTCATCCAATGACACGAAACACCTATTAGATGCACAAGATGGGTTAAAAACCCTAATTGGACAAGAATTAGCCTAGGGAGGACGAAAATGATCTAATTGTTCTTCCAATGACCCAAAAACACCTATTGGATGCACAAGATTGGTTAGAAACCCTAATTGGACAAGAATTAGCCTAGGGAGGACGAAAATGACCTAATTATTCATCCAATGACACAAAAAGACCTATTGGATGCACAAGATTGGTTAGAAACTCAAATTGGACAAGATTAAATTTAGGGAGGACGAAAATGACATAAATGTTCATCCAATGACACAAAAACCACAACTGGATGCACAAGATTGGTTAGAAACCCTAATTGTTGTAGGGAGGACGAAAATGACCTAAATGTTCATCCCATGACACAAAACACCTATTGGATGTACAAGATTGGTTACAAACCCTAATTGGACAAGAATTAGGCTAGGGAGGACGAAAATGATCTTATTGTTCATCCAATGACACAAAAACACCTATTGGATGCACAAGATTGGTTAAAAACCCTAATTGGACAAGATTAAGTATAGGGAGGACGAAAATGACCTAAATGTTCATCCAATGACACAAAACA
>JBBPBS010000300.1:478944-511165 GCA_037974835.1 Cicer judaicum | reverse complement strand
TGGATGCACACGATTGGTTAGAAACCATAATTCGACAAGATTATTGGATGCACAAGATTGGTTAAAAACCATAATTGGAAAAGAAGTAGCCTAGGGAGGACGAAAATGACCTAATTGTTCATCCAATGACACAAAAACACCTATTGGATGCAAAAGATTGGTTAGAAACCCTAATTGGACAAGAATTTGCCTAGGGAGGACGAAAATGACCTAATTGTTCATCCAATGACACAAAAACACATATTGGATGCACAAAATTGGTTAGAAACCCTAATTGGACAAGATTAAGTTTAGGCAGAACGAAAATGACCTAAATGTTCATCCCATGACACAAAACACCTATTGGATGTACAAGATTGGTTAGAAACCCTAATTGGACAAGATTAAGTGTAGGGAGGACGAAAATGACCTAATTGTTTATCCAATGACACAAAAACACCTATTGGATGCACAAGATTGGTTAGAAACCCTAATTGGACAAGATTAAGTTTAGGCAGAACGAAAATGACCTAAATGTTCACCCAATGACACAAAAACACCTATTGGATGCACAAGATTTGTTAAAAACCCTAATTCGACAAGAATTAGCCTAGGGAGTACGAAAAGGACCTAAATGTTCATCCAATGACACAAAACACCTATTGGATGCACAAGATTGGTTAAAAACTCTAATTGGACAAGATTAAGTGAAAGGAGGACGAAAATGACCTAAATATGCTTCCAATGACACAAAACACCGATTGGATGCACAAGATTGGTTAGAAACCCTAATTGGACAAGAATAAGCCTAGCGAGGACAAAAATGACCTAATTGTTCATCCAATGACACAAAACACCTATTCGATGCACAAGATTGGTTAAAAACCCTAATTGGACAAGATTAAGTGTAGGGAGGACGAAAATGACCTAAAAGTTCATCCAATGACACAAAACACGTATTGGATGCACAAGATTGGTTAAAAAACCTAATTTGACAAGATTAAGTGTAGGGAGGACAAAAATGACCTAAATGTTCATCCAATGACACAAAACACCTATTGGATGCATAAGATGGGTTAAAAACCCTAATTGGACAAGAATTAGCCCAGGGAGGACGAAAATGATCTAATTGTTCATCCAATGTCACAAAAACACCTATTGGAGGCACAAGATTGGTTAGAAACCCTAATTGGACAAGATTAAGTTTAGGCAGAACGAAAATGACCTAAATGTTCATCCAATGACACAAAAACACCTATTGGATGCACAAGATTGGTTAGAAACCCTAATTGGACAAGATTAAGTTTAGGCAGAACGAAAATGACCTAAATGTTCATCCAATGACACAATAACACCTATTGGATGCACAAGATTGGTTAAAAACCCTAATTGGACAAGATTAAGTGTAGGGAGGACGAAAATGACCTAAATGTTCATCCAATGACACAAAACACCTATTGGATGCACAAGATGGGTTAAAAACCCTAATTGGACAAGAATTAGCCTAGGGAGGACGAAAATGATCTAATTGTTCATCCAATGACCCAAAAACACCTATTGGATGCACAAGATTGGTTAGAAACCCTAATTGGACAAGAATTAGCCTAGGGAGGACGAAAATGACCTAATTGTTCATCCAATGACACAAAAACATCTATTGGATGCACAAGATTGGTTAGAAACCCTAATTGGACAAGATTAAGTTTAGGGATGACGAAAATGACATAAATGTTCATCCAATGACACAAAAACCACTATTGGATGCACAAGATTGGTTAGAAACCCTAATAGGACAAGATTAAGTGTAGGGAGGACGAAAATGACCTAAATGTTCATCCCATGACACAAAACACCTATTGGATGCACAAGATTGGTTAGAAACCCTAATTGGACAAGAATTAGGCTAGGGAGGACCAAAATGATCTTATTGTTCATCCAATGACACCAAAACACCTATTGGATGCACAAGATTGGTTAGAAACCCTAATTGGACAAGATTAAGTGTAGGGAGGACGAAAATGACCTTAATGTTCATCCAATGACACAAATCACCTATTGGATGCACAAGATTGGTTAAAAACCCTAATTGGACATGAATTAGCCTAGGGAGGACGAAAATGACCTAATTGTTCATCCAATGACACAAAACACCTATTGGATGCACAAGATTGGTTAGAAACCCTAATTGGACAAGAATTAGCCTAGGGAGGACGAAAATGACCTAATTGTTCATCCAATGACACAAAACACCTATTGGATACACAACATTGGTTAAAAACCCTAATTGGACAAGATTAAGTGTAGGGAGGACGAAAATGACCTAAATGTTCATCCAATGACACAAAACACCTATTGGATGCACAAGATTGGTTAGAAACCCTAATTGGACAAGAATAAGCCTAGGGAGGACAAAAATGACCTAATTGTTCATCCAATGACACAAAAACACGTATTGGATGCACATGATTGGTTGGAAACCATAATTGGACAAGATTAAGTTTAGGGAGGACAAAAATGACCTAAATGTTCATCCCATGACACAAAACACCTATTGGATGTACAAGATTGGTTAGAAACCCTAATTGGACAAGATTAAGTGTAGGGAGGACGAAAATGACCTAATTGTTCATCCAATGACACAAAAACACCTATTGGATGCACAAGATTGGTTAGAAACCCTAATTGGACAAGAATTAGCCTAGGGAGGACGAAAAGGACCTAAATGTTCATCCAATGACACAAAACACCTATTGGATGCACAAGATTGGTTAAAAACTTAATTGGACAAGAATAAGCCTAGGGAGGACGAAAATGACATAATTGTTCATCCAATGACACAAAACACCTATTGGATGCACAAGATTGGTTAAAAACCCTAATTGGACAAGATTAAGTGTAGGGAGGACGAAAATGACCTAAATGTTCATCCAATGACACAAAACACCTATTCGATGCACAAGATTGGTTAAAAACCCTAATTGGACAAGATTAAGTGTAGGGAGGACGAAAATGACCTAAATGTTCATCCAATGACACAAAACACCTATTGGATGCACAAGATTGGTTAAAAACCCTAATTGGACAAGATTAAGTGAAGGGAGGACGAAAATGACCTAAATATTCTTCCACTGACACAAAACACCGATTGGATGCACAAGATTGGTTAGAAACCCTAATTGGACAAGAATAAGCCTAGGGAGGACAAAAATGACCTAATTGTTCATCAAATGACACAAAACACCTATTGGATGCACAAGATTGGTTAAAAACCCTAATTGGACAAGATTAAGTGTAGGGAGGACGAAAATGACCTAAATGTTCATCCAATGACACAAAACACCTATTGGATGCACAAGATTGGTTAAAAACCCTAATTGGACAAGAATTAGCCTAGGGAGGACGAAAAGGACCTAAATGTTCATCCAATGACACAAAACACCTATTGGATGCACAAGATCGGTTAAAAACTCTAATTGGACAAGATTAAGTGAAGGGAGGACGAAAATGACCTAAATATTCTTCCAATGACACAAAACACCGATTGGATGCACAAGATTGGTTAGAAACCCTAATTGGACAAGAATAAGCCTAGAGAGGACAAAAATGACCTAATTGTTAATCCAATGACACAAAACACCTATTGGATGCACAAGATTGGTTAAAAACCCTAATTGGACAAGATTAAGTGTAGGGAGGACGAAAATGACCTAAATGTTCATCCAATGACACAAAACACCTATTGGATGCACAAGATTGGTTAAAAACCCTAATTGGACAAGAATAAGCCTAGGGAGGACAAAAATGACCTAATTGTTCATCCAATGACACAAAAACACGTATTGGATGCACAAGATTGGTTGGAAACCATAATTGGACAAGATTAAGTTTAGGGAGGACGAAAATGACCTAAATGTTCATCCCATGACACAAAACACCTATTGGATGTACAAGATTGGTTAGAAACCCTAATTGGACAAGATTAAGTGTAGGGAGAACGAAAATGACCTAATTGTTCATCCAATGACACAAAAACACCTATTGGATGCACAAGATTGGTTAGAAACCCTAATTGGACAAGATTAAGTTTAGGCAGAACGAAAATGACCTAAATGTTCACCCAATGACACAAAAACACCTATTGGATGCACAAGATTGGTTGAAAACCCTAATTGGACAAGATTAAGTGTATGGAGGACGAAAATGACCTAAATGTTCATCCAATGACACAAAATACCTATTGGATGCACAAGATTGGTTAAAAACCCTAATTGGACAAGAATTAGCCTAGGGAGGACGAAAAGGACCTAAATGTTCATCCAATGACACAAAACACCTATTGGATGCACAAGATTGGTTAAAAAACCTAATTTGACAAGATTAAGTGTAGGGAGGACGAAAATGACCTAAATGTTCATCCAATGACACAAAACACCTATTGGATGCACAAGATTGGTTAAAAACCCTAATTGGACAAGAATTAGCCTAGGGAGGACGAAAATGACCTAATTGTTCATCCAATGACACAAAAACACCTATTGGAAGAGATTAAGTTTAGGGAGGACGAAAATGACATAAATGTTCATCCAATGACACAAAAACAACTATTGGATGCACAAGATTGGTTCAAAACCCTAATTGGACAAGATTAAGCCTAGGGAGGACGAAAATGACCTAAATGTTCATCCAATGACACAAAACACCTATTGGATGCACAAGATTAGTTAAAAACCCTAATTGGACAAGAATTAGCCTAGGGAGGACGAAAATGACCTAATTGTTCATCCAATGACACAAAAACACCTATTGGATGCACAAGATTGGTCAGAAACCCTAATTGGACAAGATTAAGTTTAGGGAGAACGAAAATGAGCTAAATGTTCATCTAATGACACAAAAACAACAATTGGATGCACAAGATTGGTTAAAAACCCTAATTGGACAAGATTAAGTGTAGGGAGGACGAAAATGACCTAAATGTTCATCCAATGACACAAAACACCTATTGGATGCACAAGATTGGTTAAAAACCCTAATTGGACAAGAATTAGCCTAGGGAGGAAGAAAATGACCTAATTGTTCATCCAATGACACAAAAACACCTATCGGATGCACAAGATTGGGTAGAAACCCTAATTGAACAAGATTAAGTTTAGGGAGGACGAAAATGACCTAAATGTTCATCCAATGACACAAAACACCTATTGGATGCACAAGATTGGTTAAAAACCCTAATTGGACAAGAATTAGCCTAGGGAGGACGAAAATGACCTAATTGTTCATCCAATGACACAAAACACCTATTGGATGCACACGATTGGTTAGAAACCCTAATTGAATAAGAATTAGCCTAGGGAGGACGAAAATGACCTAATTGTTCATCCAATGACACAAAAACACGTATTGGATGCACAAGAATGTTTAGAAACACTAATTGGACAACATTAAGTTTAGGGAGGACGGAAATGACGTAAATGTTCATGCAATGACACAAAACACCTATTGGATGCACAAGATTGGTTAAAAACCCTAATTGGACAAGATTAAGTTTAGGCAGAACGAAAATGACCTAAATGTTCATCCAATGACACAAAAACACCTATTGGATGCACAAGATTGGTTAGAAACCCTAATTGGACAAGATTAAGTTTAGGCAGAACGAAAATGACCTAAATGTTCATCCAATGACACAAAAACACCTATTGGATGCACAAGATTGGTTAAAAACCCTAATTGGATAAGATTAAGTGTAGGGAGGACGAAAATGACCTAAATGTTCATCCAATGACACAAAACACCTATTGGATGCACAAGATTGGTTAAAAACCCTAATTGGACAAGAGTTAGCCTAGGGAGGACGAAAATGACCTAATTGTTCATCCAATGACACAAAACACCTATTGGATGCATAAGATTGGTTAGAAACCCTAATTGAACAAGATTTAACCTAGGGAGGACGAAAATGACCTAATTGTTCATCCAATGACACAAAAACACGTATTCGATGCACAAGATTGGTTAGAAACCCTAATTGGACAAGAATTAGCCTAGGGAGGACGAAAATGACCTAATTGTTCATCTAATGACACAAAAACACGTATTGGATGCACAAGATTGGTTAGAAACCCTAATTGGACAAGATTAAGTTTAGGCAGAACGAAAATGACCTAAATGTTCATCCCATGACACAAAACACCTATTGGATGTACAAGATTGGTTAGAAACCCTAATTGGACAAGATTAAGTGTAGGGAGGACGAAAATGACCTAATGGTTTATCCAATGACACAAAAACACCTATTGGATGCACAAGATTGGTTAGAAACCCTAATTGGACAAGATTAAGTTTAGGCAGGACGAAAATGACCTAAATGTTCACCCAATGACACAAAAACACGTATTGGATGCACAAGATTGGTTAAAAACCCTAATTGGACAAGATTAAGTGTATGGAGGACGAAAATGACCTAAAAGTTCATCCAATGACACAAAACACCTATTGGATGCACAAGATTGGTTAAAAAACCTAATTTGACAAGATTAAGTGTAGGGAGGACAAAAATGACCTAAATGTTCATCCAATGACACAAAACAGCTATTGGATGCATAAGATGGGTTAAAAACCCTAATTGGACAAGAATTAGCCCAAGGAGGACGAAAATGATCTAATTGTTCATCCAATGTCACAAAAACACCTATTGGAGGCACAAGATTGGTTAGAAACCCTAATTGGACAAAATTAAGTTTAGGCAGAACGAAAATGACCTAATTCTTCATCCAATGACACAAAAACACCTATTGGATGCACAAGATTGGTTAGAAACCCTAATTGGACAAGATTAAGTTTAGGGAGGACGAAAATGACCTAAATGTTCATCCAATGACACAAAACACCTATTGGATGCACAAGATTGGTTACAAACCATAATTGGACAAGAATTAGCCTAGGGAGGACGAAAATGACCTAATTGTTCATCCAATGACACAAAAACACCTATTGGATGCACAAGATTGGTTAGAAACCCTAATTGGACAAGAATTAGCCTAGGGAGGACGAAAAGGACCTAAATGTTCATCCAATGACACAAAACACCTATTGGATGCACAAGATTGGTTAAAAACCCTAATTGGACAAGATTAAGTGAAGGGAGGACGAAAATGACCTAAAAATTCTTCCAATGACACAAAAACACCGATTGGATGCACAAGATTGGTTAGAAACCCTAATTGGACAAGAATAAGCCTAGGGAGGACGAAAATGACCTAAATGTTCATCCAATGACACAAAACACCTATTGGATGCACAAGATTGGTTACTAACCATAATTGGACAAGAATTAGCCTAGGGAGGACGAAAATGACCTAATTGTTCATCCAATGACACAAAAACACCTATTGGATGCACAAGATAGGTTAGAAAGCCTAATTGGACAAGAATTAGCCTAGGGAGGACGAAAAGGACCTAAATGTTCATCCAATGACACAAAACACCTATTGGATGCACAAGATTGGTTAAAAACCCTAATTGGACAAGATTAAGTGAAGGGAGCACGAAAGTGACCTAAATATTCTTCCAATGACACAAAAACACCGATTGGATGCACAAGATTGGTTAGAAACCCTAATTGGACAAGAATAAGCCTTGTGAGGACAAAAATGACCTAATTGTTTATCCAATGACACAAAAACACGTATTGGATGCACAAGATTGGTTGGAAACCATAATTGGACAAGATTAAGTTTAGGGAGGACGAAAATGACCTAAATGTTCATCCCATGACACAAAACACCTATTGGATGTACAAGATTGGTTAGAAACCCTAATTGGACAAGATTAAGTGTAGGGAGGACGAAAATGACCTAATTGTTCATCCAATGACACAAAAACACCTATTGGATGCACAAGATTGGTTAGAAACCCTAATTGGACAAGATTAATTTTAGGCAGAACGAAAATGACCTAAATGTTCATCCTATGACACAAAAACACCTATTGGATGCACAAGATTGGTTAAAAACCCTAATTGGACAAGATTGAGGGTAGGGAGGACGAAAATGACCTAAATGTTCATCCAATGACACAAAACACCTATTGGATGCACAAGATTGGTTAAAAACCATAATTGGACAAGAATTAGCCTAGGGAGGACGAAAAGGACCTAAATGTTCATCCAATGACACAAAACACCTATTGGATGCACAAGATTGGTTACAAACCATAATTGGACAAGAATTAGCCTAGGGAGGACGAAAATGACCTAATTGTTCATCCAATGACACAAAAACACCTATTGGATGCACAAGATTGGTTAGAAACCCTAATTGGACAAGAATTAGCCTAGGGAGGACGAAAAGGACCTAAATGTTCATCCAATGACACAAAAACACCTATTGGATGCACAAGATTGGTTAAAAACCCTAATTGGACAAGATTAAGTGAAGGGAGGACGAAAATGACCTAAATATTCTTCCAATGACACAAAAACACCGATTGGATGCACAAGATTGGTTAGAAACCCTAATTGGACAAGAATAAGCCTAGGGAGGACAAAAATGACCTAATTGTTCATCCAATGACACAAAAACACGTATTGGATGCACAAGATTGGTTGGAAACCATAATTGGACAAGATTAAGTTTAGGGAGGACGAAAATGACCTAAATGTTCATCCCATGACACAAAACACCTATTGGATGTACAAGATTGGTTAGAAACCCTAATTGGACAAGATTAAGTGTAGGGAGAACGAAAATGACCTAATTGTTCATCCAATGACACAAAAACACCTATTGGATGCACAAGATTGGTTAGAAACCCTAATTGGACAAGATTAAGTTTAGGCAGAACGAAAATGACCTAAATGTTCACCCAATGACACAAAAACACCTATTGGATGCACAAGATTGGTTGAAAACCCTAATTGGACAAGATTAAGTGTATGGAGGACGAAAATGACCTAAATGTTCATCCAATGACACAAAATACCTATTGGATGCACAAGATTGGTTAAAAACCCTAATTGGACAAGAATTAGCCTAGGGAGGACGAAAAGGACCTAAATGTTCATCCAATGACACAAAACACCTATTGGATGCACAAGATTGGTTAAAAACTCTAATTGGACAAGATTAAGTGAAAGGAGGACGAAAATGACCTAAATATTCTTCCAATGACACAAAACATCGATTGGATGCACAAGATTGGTTAGAAACCCTAATTGGACAAGAATAAGCCTAGCGAGGACAAAAATGACCTAATTGTTCATCCAATGACACAAAACACCTATTGGATGCACAAGATTGGTTAAAAACCCTAATTGGACAAGATTAAGTGGAGGGAGGACGAAAATGACCTAAAAGTTCATCCAATGAAACAAAACACCTATTGGATGCACAAGATTGGTTAAAAAACCTAATTTGACAAGATTAAGTGTAGGGAGGACAAAAATGACCTAAATGTTCATCCAATGACACAAAACACCTATTGGATGCATAAGATGGGTTAAAAACCCTAATTGGACAAGAATTAGCCCAGGGAGGACGAAAATGATCTAATTGTTCATCCAATGTCACAAAAACACCTATTGGAGGCACAAGATTGGTTAGAAACCCTAATTGGACAAGATTAAGTTTAGGCAGAACGAAAATGACCTAAATGTTCATCCAATGACACAAAAACACCTATTGGATGCACAAGATTGGTTAAAAACCCTAATTGGACAAGATTAAGTGTAGGGAGGACGAAAATGACCTAAATGTTCATCCAATGACACAAAACACCTATTGGATGCTTAAGATTGGTTAAAAACCCTAATTGGACAAGAGTTAGCCTAGGGAGGACAAAAATGACCTAATTGTTCATCCAATGACTCAAAAACACGTATTCGATGCACAGGATTGGTTAGAAACCCTAATTGGACAAGAATTAGCCTAGGGAGGACGAAAAGGACCTAAATGTTCATCCAATGACACAAAACACCTATTGGATGCACAAGATTGGTTAGAAACCCTAATTGGACAAGATTAAGTTTAGGGAGGACGAAAATGACGTAAATGTTCATCCAATGACACAAAACACCTATTGGATGCACAAGATTGGTTAAAAACCCTAATTGGACAAGATTAAGTGTAGGGAGGACGAAAATGACCTAAATGTTCATCCAATGACACAAAACACCTATTGGATGCACAAGATTGGTTAAAAACCCTAATTGGACAAGAATTAGCCTAGGGAGGACGAAAAGGACCTAAATGTTCATCCAATGACACAAAACACCTATTGGATGCACAAGATCGGTTAAAAACTCTAATTGGACAAGATTAAGTGAAGGGAGGACGAAAATGACCTAAATATTCTTCCAATGACACAAAACACCGATTGGATGCACAAGATTGGTTAGAAACCCTAATTGGACAAGAATAAGCCTAGAGAGGACAAAAATGACCTAATTGTTAATCCAATGACACAAAACACCTATTGGATGCACAAGATTGGTTAAAAACCCTAATTGGACAAGATTAAGTGTAGGGAGGACGAAAATGACCTAAAAGTTCATCCAATGACACAAAACACCTATAGGATGCACAAGATTGGTTAAAAAACCTAATTTGACAAGATTAAGTGTAGGGAGGACGAAAATGACCTAAATGTTCTTCCAATGACACAAAACACCTATTGGATGCATAAGATGGGTTACAAACCGTAATTGGACAAGAATTAGCCTAGGAAACGACGAAAATGATCTAATTGTTCATCCAATGTCACAAAAACACCTATTGGAGGCACAAGATTGGTTAGAAACCCTAATTGGACAAGATTAAGTTTAGGCAGAACGAAAATGACCTAAATGTTCATCCAATGACACAAAAACACCTATTGGATGCACAAGATTGGTCAAAAACCCTAATTGGACAAGATTAAGTGTAGGGAGGACGAAAATGACCTAAATGTTCATCCAATGACACAAAACACCTATTGGATGCACAAGATTGGTTAGAAACCCTAATTGGACAAGAATTAGGCTAGGGAGGACAAAAATGACCTAATTGTTCATCCAATGACACAAAAACACCTATTGGATGCAAAAGATTGGTTAGAAACCCTAATTGGACAAGATTAAGTTTAGGCAGAACGAAAATGACCTAACTGTTCATCCAATGACACAAAAACACCTATTGGATGCACAAGATTGGTTAAAAACCCTTATTGGACAAGATTAAGTGTAGGGAGGTCGAAAATGACCTAAATGTTCATCCAATGACACAAAACACCTATTGGATGCATAAGATGGGTTACAAACCCTAATTGGACAAGAATTAGCCTAGGAAACGACGAAAATGATCTAATTGTTCATCCAATGTCACAAAAACACCTATTGGAGGCACAAGATTGGTTAGAAACCCTAATTGGACAAGATTAAGTTTAGGCAGAACGAAAATGACCTAAATGTTCATCCTATGACACAAAAACACCTATTGGATGCACAAGATTGGTTAAAAACCCTAATTGGACAAGATTGAGGGTAGGGAGGACGAAAATGACCTAAATGTTCATCCAATGACACAAAACACCTATTGGATGCACAAGATTGGTTAAAAACCATAATTGGACAAGAATTAGCCTAGGGAGGACGAAAAGGACCTAAATGTTCATCCAATGACACAAAACACCTATTGGATGCACAAGATTGGTTAAAAACTCTAATTGGACAAGATTAAGTGAAGGGAGGACGAAAATGACCTAAATATTCTTCCAATGACACAAAACACCGATTGGATGCACAAGATTGGTTAGAAACCCTAATTGGACAAGAATAAGCCTAGGGAGGACAAAAATGACCTAATTGTTCATCCAATGACACAAAACACCTATTGGATGCACAAGATTGGTTAGAAACCCTAATTGAACAAGATTTAGCCTAGGGAGGACGAAAATGACCTAATTGTTCATCCAATGACACAAAAACACGTATTCAATGCACAAGATTGGTTAGAAACCCTAATTGGACAAGAATTAGCCTAGGGAGGACGAAAAGGACCTAAATGATCATCCAATGACACAAAACACCTATTGGATGCACAAGATTGGTTAAAAACCCTAATTGGACAAGATTAAGTGAAGGGAGGACGAAAATGACCTAAATATTCTTCCAATGACACAAAAACACCGATTGGATGCACAAGATTGGTTTGAAACCGTAATTGGACAAGAATAAGCCTAGGGAGGACAAAAATGACCTAATTTTTCATCCAATGACACAAAAACACGTATTGGATGCACAAGATTGGTTGGAAACCATAATTGGACAAGATTAAGTTTAGGGAGGACGAAAATGACCTAAATGTTCATCCCATGACACAAAACACCTATTGGATGTACAAGATTGGTTAGAAACCCTAATTGGACAAGATTAAGTGTAGGGAGGACGAAAATGACCTAATTGTTCATCCAATGACACAAAAACACCTATTGGATGCACAAGATTGGTTAGAAACCCTAATTGGACAAGATTAAGTTTAGGCAGAACGAAAATGACATAAATGTTCATCCAATGACACAAAAACACCTATTGGATGCACAAGATTGGTTAAAAACCCTAATTGGACAAGATTAAGTGTAGGGAGGACGAAAATGACCTAAATGTTCATCCAATGACACAAAACACCTATTGGATGCACAAGATTGGTTAAAAACCCTAATTGGACAAGAATAAGCCTAGGGAGGACAAAAATGACCTAATTGTTCATCCAATGACACAAAAACACGTATTGGATGCACAAGATTGGTTGGAAACCATAATTGGACAAGATTAAGTTTAGGGAGGACGAAAATGACCTAAATGTTCATCCCATGACACAAAACACCTATTGGATGTACAAGATTGGTTAGAAACCCTAATTGGACAAGATTAAGTGTAGGGAGAACGAAAATGACCTAATTGTTCATCCAATGACACAAAAACACCTATTGGATGCACAAGATTGGTTAGAAACCCTAATTGGACAAGATTAAGTTTAGGCAGAACGAAAATGACCTAAATGTTCACCCAATGACACAAAAACACCTATTGGATGCACAAGATTGGTTGAAAACCCTAATTGGACAAGATTAAGTGTATGGAGGACGAAAATGACCTAAATGTTCATCCAATGACACAAAATACCTATTGGATGCACAAGATTGGTTAAAAACCCTAATTGGACAAGAATTAGCCTAGGGAGGACGAAAAGGACCTAAATGTTCATCCAATGACACAAAACACCTATTGGATGCACAAGATTGGTTAAAAACTCTAATTGGACAAGATTAAGTGAAGGGAGGACGAAAATGACCTAAATATTCTTCCAATGACACAAAACACCGATTGGATGCACAAGATTGGTTAGAAACCCTAATTGGACAAGAATAAGCCTCTAGAGAGGACAAAAATGACCTAATTGTTCATCCAATGACACAAAACACCTATTGGATGCACAAGATTGGTTAAAAACCCTAATTGGACAAGATTAAGTGTAGGGAGGACGAAAATGACCTAAAAGTTCATCCAATGACACAAAACACCTATAGGATGCACAAGATTGGTTAAAAAACCTAATTTGACAAGATTAAGTGTAGGGAGGACGAAAATGACCTAAATGTTCTTCCAATGACACAAAACACCTATTGGATGCATAAGATGGGTTACAAACCCTAATTGGACAAGAATTAGCCTAGGAAACGACGAAAATGATCTAACTGTTCATCCAATGTCAGAAAAACACCTATTGGAGGCACAAGATTGGTTAGAAACCCTAATTGGACAAGATTAAGTTTAGGCAGAACGAAAATGACCTAAATGTTCATCCAATGACACAAAAACACCTATTGGATGCACAAGATTGGTCAAAAACCCTAATTGGACAAGATTAAGTGTAGGGAGGACGAAAATGACCTAAATGTTCATCCAATGACACAAAACACCTATTGGATGCACAAGATTGGTTAGAAACCCTAATTGGACAAGAATTAGGCTAGGGAGGACAAAAATGACCTAATTGTTCATCCAATGACACAAAAACACCTATTGGATGCACAAGATTGGTTAGAAACCCTAATTGGACAAGATTAAGTTTAGGCAGAACGAAAATGACCTAACTGTTCATCCAATGACACAAAAACACCTATTGGATGCACAAGATTGGTTAAAAACCCTTATTGGACAAGATTAAGTGTAGGGAGGTCGAAAATGACCTAAATGTTCATCCAATGACACAAAACACCTATTGGATGCATAAGATGGGTTACAAACCCTAATTGGACAAGAATTAGCCTAGGAAACGACGAAAATGATCTAATTGTTCATCCAATGTCACAAAAACACCTATTGGAGGCACAAGATTGGTTAGAAACCCTAATTGGACAAGATTAAGTTTAGGCAGAACGAAAATGACCTAAATGTTCATCCAATGACACAAAAACACCTATTGGATGCACAAGATTGGTCAAAAACCCTAATTGGACAAGATTAAGTGTAGGGAGGACGAAAATGACCTAAATGTTCATCCAATGACACAAAACACCTATTGGATGCACAAGATTGGTTAGAAACCCTAATTGGACAAGAATTAGGCTAGGGAGGACAAAAATGATCTTATTGTTCATCCAATGACACAAAAACACCTATTGGATGCACAAGATTGGTTAGAAACCCTAATTGGACAAGATTAAGTTTAGGCAGAACGAAAATGACCTAACTGTTCATCCAATGACACAAAAACACCTATTGGATGCACAAGATTGGTTAAAAACCCTAATTGGACAAGATTAAGTGTAGGGAGGTCGAAAATGACCTAAATGTTCATCCAATGACACAAAACACCTATTGGATGCACAGGATTGGTTAGAAACCCTAATTGAACAAGATTTAGCCTAGGGAGGACGAAAATGACCTAATTGTTCATCCAATGACACAAAAACACGTATTCGATGCACAAGATTGGTTAGAAACCCTGATTGGAAAAGAATTAGCCTAGGGAGGACGAAAAGGACCTAAATGTTCATCCAATGACACAAAACACCTATTGGATGCACAAAATTGGTTAAAAACCCGAATTGGACAAGATTAAGTGAAGGGAGGACGAAAATGACCTAAATATTCTTCCAATGACACAAAAACACCGATTGGATGCACAAGATTGGTTAGAAATCCTAATTGGACAAGAATATGCCTAGGGAGGACAAAAATGACCTAATTGTTCATTCAATGACACAAAAACACGTATTGGATGCACAAGATTGGTTGGAAACCATAATTGGACAAGATTAAGTTTAGGGAGGACAAAAATGACGTAAATGTTCATCCAATGACACAAAACACATATTGGATGCACACGATTGGTTAGAAACCCTAATTGAACAAGAATTAGCCTAGGGAGGACGAAAATGACCTAATTGTTCATCCAATGACACAAAAACACGTATTGGATGCACAAGATTGTTTAGAAACACTAATTGGACAACATTAAGTTTAGGGAGGACGGAAATGACGTAAATGTTCATGCAATGACACAAAACGCCTATTGGATGCACAAGATTGGTTAAAAACCCTAATTGGACAAGAATTAGTCTAGGGAGGACGAAAATGACCTAATTGTTCATCCAATGACACAAAAACACCTATTGGATGCACAAGATTGGTTAGAAACCCTAATTGGACAAGATTAAGTTTAGGGAGGACGAAAATGACCTAAATGTTCATCCAATGACACAAAACACCTATTGGATGCACAAGATTGGTTAAAAACCATAATTGGACAAGAATTAGCCTAGGGAGGACGAAAATGACCTAATTGTTCATCCAATGACACAAAACACCTATTGGATGCACAAGATTGGTTAGAAACCCTAATTGAACAAGATTTAGCCTAGGGAGGACAAAAATGACCTAATTGTTCATCCAATGACACAAAAACACGTATTCGATGCACAAGATTGGTTAGAAACCCTAATTGGACAAGAATTAGCCTAGGCAGGACGAAAAGGACCTAAATGTTCATCCAATGACACAAAACACCTATTGGATGCACAAGATTGGTTAAAAACCCTAATTGGACAAGATTAAGTGAAGGGAGGACGAAAATGACCTAAATATTCTTCCAATGACACAAAAACACCGAATGGATGCACAAGATTGGTTAGAAACCCTAATTGGACAAGAATAAGCCTAGGGAGGACAAAAATGACCTAATTGTTCATTCAATGACGCAAAAACACGTATTGGATGCACAAGATTGGTTGGAAACCATAATTGGACATGATTAAGTTTAGGGAGGACAAAAATGACGTAAATGTTCTTCCAATGACACAAAACACATATTGCATGCTCAACATTGGTTAAAAAACCTAATTGGACAAGATTAAGTGTAGGGAGGACGAAAATGACCTAGATGTTCATCCAATGACACGAAACACCTATTGGATGCACAAGATGGGTTAAAAACCCTAATTGGACAAGAATTAGCCTAGGGAGGACGAAAATGATCTAATTGTTCATCCAATGACCCAAAAATACCTATTGGATGCACAAGATAGGTTAGAAACCCTAATTGGACAAGAATTAGCCTAGGGAGGACGAAAATGACCTAATTGTTCATCCAATGACACAAAAACACCTATAGGATGCACAAGATTTGGTTAGAAACCCGAATTGGACAAGATTAAGTTTAGGGAGGACGAAAATGACATAAATGTTCATCCAATGACACAAAAACCACTATTGGATGCACAAGATTGGTTAGAAACCCTAATAGGACAAAATTAAGTGTAGGGAGGACGAAAATGACCTAAATGTTCATCCCATGACACAAAACACCTATTGGATGCACAAGATTGGTTAGAAACCCTAATTGGACAAGAATTAGGCTAGGGAGGACCAAAATGATCTTATTGTTCATCCAATGACACAAAAACACCTATTGGATGCACAAGATTGGTTAGAAACCCTAATTGGACAAGATTAAGTGTAGGGAGGACGAAAATGACCTAAATGTTCATCCAATGACACAAAACACCTATTGGATGCACAAGATTGGTTAAAAACCCTAATTGGACAAGAATTAGCCTAGGGAGGACGAAAATGACCTAATTGTTCATCCAATTACACAAAAACACCTATTGGATGCACAAGATTGGTTAGAAACCCTAATTGGAAGACATTAAGTTTAGGGAGGACGAAAATGACATCAATGTTCATCCAATGAGACAAAAACAACAATTGGATGCACAAGATTGGTTAGAAACCCTAATTGGACAAGATTAAGTGTAGGGAGGACGAAAATGACCTAAATGTTCATCCAATGACACAAAACACCTATTGGATGCACAAGATTGGTTAAAAACCCTAATTGGACAAGAATTAGCCTAGGGAGGACGAAAATGACCTAATTGTTCATCCAATCACACAAAACACCTATTGGACGCACAAGATTGGTTAAAAACCCTAATTTGACAAGAATTAGCCTAGGGAGGACGAAAATGACCTAACTGTTCATCCTATGACACAAAACACCAATTGGATGCACAAGATTGGTTAAAAACACTAATTGGACAAGAATTAGCCTAGGGAGGACGAAAATGACCTAATTGTTCATCCAATGACACAAAACACCTATTGGATGCACAAGATTGGTTAGAAACCCTAATTGGACAAGATTAAGTGTAGGGAGGACGAAAATGACCTAAATGTTCATCCAATGACACAAAAACACCTATTGGATGCACAAGATTGGTTAAAAACGCTAATTGGACAAGAATTAGCCTAGGGAGGACGAAAATGACCTAATTGTTCATCCAATGACACAAAAACACCTATTGGATGCACAAGATTGGTTAAAAACCCTAATTGGACAAGAATTAGCCTAGGGAGGACAAAAATGACCTAAATGATCATCCAATGACACAAATTCAACTATTGGGTGCACAAGATTGGTTAGAAACCCTAATTGGACAAGAATAAGCCTTGGGAAGTCGAAAATGACCTAATTGGACATCCAATGACACAAAAACAACTATTGGATGCACAAGATTGGTTAAAAACCCTAATTGGACATGAATTAGCCTAGGGAGGACCAAAATGACCTAAATGTTCATCCAATGACACAAAAACACCTATTGGATGCACAAGATTGGTTAAAAACCCTAATTGGACAAGATTAAGTGTAGGGAGGACGAAAATGACCTAAATGTTCATCCAATGACACAAAAACACCTATCGGATGCACAAGATTGGTTAGAAACCCTAATTGAACAAGATTAAATGTAGGGAGGACGAAAATGACCTAAATGTTCATCCAATGACACAAAACACCTATTGGATGCACAAGATTGGTTAAAAACCCTAATTGGACAAGAATTAGCCTAGGGAGGACGAAAATGACCTAATTGTTCATCCAATGACACAAAACACCAATTGGACGCACAAGATTGGTTAAAAACCCTAATTTGACAAGAATTAGCCTAGGGAGGACGAAAATGACCTAATTGTTCATCCAATGACACAAAACACCAATTGGATGCACAAGATTGGTTAAAAACACTAATTGGACAAGAATTAGCCTAAGGAGGACGAAAATGACCTAATTGTTCATCCAATGACACAAAACACCTATTGGATGCACAAGATTGGTTAGAAACCCTAATTGGACAAGATTAAGTTTAGGGAGGACGAAAATGACCTAAATGTTCATCCAATGACACAAAACACCTATTGGATGCACAAGATTGGTTAGAAACCCTAATTGGACAAGATTAAGTTTAGGGGGGACGAAAATGACCTAAATGTTCATCCAATGACACAAAACACCTATTGGATGCACAAGATTGGTTAAAAACCGTAATTGGACAAGAATTAGCCTAGGGAGGACGAAAATGACCTAATTGTTCATCCAATGACACAAAAACACCTATTGGATGCACAAGATTGGTTAGAAACCCTAATTGGACAAGAATTAGCCTAGGGAGGACGAAAATGACCTAATTGTTCATCCAATGACACAAAACACCTATTGGATGCACAAGATTGGTTAGAAACCCTAATTGGACAAGATTAAGTTTAGGGAGGACGAAAATGACCTAATTGTTCACCCAATGACACAAAAACACCTATTGGATGCACAAGATTGGTTAGAAACCCTAATTGGACAAGATTAAGTTTAGGGAGGACGAAAATGACCTAATTGTTCATCCAATGACACAAAAACACCTATTGGATGCACAAGATTGGTTAGAAACCCTAATTGGACAAGATTAAGTGAAGGGAGGACGAAAATGACCTAAATATTCTTCCAATGACACAAAAACATTGATTGGATGCACAAGATTGATTAGAAACCGTAATTGGACAAGATTAAGTTTAGGGAGGACGAAAATGACCTAATTGTTCATCCAATGACACAAAAACACCTATTGGATGCACAGGATTGGATAGAAACCCTAATTGGACAAGAATTAGCCTAGGGAGGACGAAAAGGACCTAAATGTTCATCCAATGACACAAAACACCTATTGGATGCACAAGATTGGTTAAAAACCCTAATTGGACAAGATTAAGTGAAGGGAGGACGAAAATGACCTAAATATTCTTCCAATGACACAAAAACACCTATTGGATGCACAAGATTGGTTAGAAACCCTAATTGGACAAGAATAAGCCTAGGGAGGACGAAAATGACCTAATTGTTCATACAATGACACAAAGCACCTATGGGATGCACAAGATTGGTTAAAAACATAATTGGACAAGAATTAGCCTAGGGAGGACGAAAATGACGTAATTGTTCATCCAATGACACAAAAATACCTATTGGATGCACCAGATTGGTTAGAAACCCTAATTGGACAAGATTAAGTTTAGGGAGGACGAAAATGACCTAATTGTTCATCCAATGACACAAAAACACCTATTGGATGCACAAGATTGGTTAGAAACCCTAATTGGACAAGAATTAGCCTAGGGAGGACGAAAAGGACCTAAATGTTCATCCAATGACACAAAACACCTATTGGATGCACAAGATTGGTTAAAAACCCTAATTGGACAAGATTAAATGAAGGGAGGAAGAAAATGACCTAAATATTCTTCCAATGACACAAAAACACCTATTGGATGGACAAGATTGGTTAGAAACCCTAATTGGACAAGATTAAGTTTAGGGACAAAGAAAATGACGTAAATGTTCATCCAATGACACAAAACACCTATTGGATGCACAAGATTGGTTAAAAACCCTAATTGGACAAGAATTAGCCTAGGGAGGACGAAAATGACCTAATACTTCATCCAATGACACAAAAACACTTATTGGATGCACAAGATTGGTTAGAAACCCTAATTGGACAAGATTAAGTTTAGGGAGGACGAAAATGACCCAATTGTTCATCCAATGACACAAAAACACCTATTGGATGCACAAGATTGGTTAAAAACCCTAATTGGACAAGAATTAGCCTAGGGAGGACAAAAATGACCTAATTGTTCATCCAATGACACAAAACACCTATTGGATGCACAAGATTGGTTAGAAACCCTAATTGGACAAGAATTAGCCTAGGGAGGACAAAAATGACCTAATTGTTCATCCAATGACACAAAACACCTATTGGATGCACAAGATTGGTTAAAAACCCTAATTGGACAACATTAAGTGTAGGGATAACGAAAATGACCTAAATGTTCATCCAATGCACAAAACACCTATTGGATGCACAAGATTGGTTAGAAACCCTAATTGGACAAGAATTAGCCTAGGGAGGACGAAAAGGGCCTAAATGTTCATACAATGACACACCACCTATTGGAGGCAGAAGATTGGTTAAAAACCCTAATTGGACAAGATTAAGTGAAGGGAGGACGAAAATGACCTAAATATTCTTCCAATGACACAAAAACACCGATTGGATGCACAAGATTGGTCAGAAACCCTAATTGGACAAGATTAAGTTTAGGGAGAACGAAAATGACCTAAATGTTCATCCAATGACACAAAAACACCTATTGGATGCACAAGATTGGTTAAAAACCCTAATTGGACAAGATTAAGTGTAGGGAGGACGAAAATGACCTAAATGTTCATCCAATGACACAAAACACCTATTGGATGCACAAGATTGGTTAAAAACCCTAATTTGACAAGAATTAGCCTAGGGAGGACGAATATGACCTAATTGTTCATCCAATGACACAAAAACACCTATTGAATGCACAAGATTGGTTAGAAACCCTAATTGGACAAGATTAAGTGAAGGGAGGACGGAAATGACGTAAATGTTCATCCAATGACACAAAACACCTATTGGATGCACAAGATTGGTTAAAAAACCTAATTGGACAAGATTAAGTGTAGGGAGGACGAAAATGACCTAAATGTTCATCCAATGACACGAAACACCTATTGGATGCACAAGATGGGTTAAAAACCCTAATTGGACAAGAATTAGCCTAGGGAGGACGAAAATGATCTAATTGTTCATCCAATGACCCAAAAACACCTATTGGATGCACAAGATTGGTTAGAAACTCTAATTGGACAAGAATTAGCCTAGGGAGGACGAAAATGACCTAATTGTTCATCCAATGACACAAAAACACCTATTGGATGCACAAGATTGGTTAGAAACTCTAATTGGACAAGATTAAGTTTAGGGAGGACGAAAATGACATAAATGTTCATCCAATGACACAAAAACCACAACTAGATGCACAAGATTGGTTAGAAACCCTAATTGGTGTAGGGAGGACGAAAATGACCTAAATGTTCATCCCATGACACAAAACACCTATTGGATGTACAAGATTGGTTAGAAACCCTAATTGGACAAGAATTAGGCTAGGGAGGACGAAAATGATCTTATTGTTCATCCAATGACACAAAAACACCAATTGGATGCACAAGATTGGTTAGAAATCCTAATTGGACAAGATTAAGTTTAGGCAGAACGAACATGACCTAAATGTTCATCCAATGACACAAAAACACCTATTGGATGCACAAGATTGGTTAAAAACCCTAATTGGACAAGATTAAGTGTAGGGAGGACGAAAATGACCAAAATGTTCATCCAATGACACAAAACACCTATTGGATGCACAAGATTGGTTAAAAACCCTAATTGGACAAGAATTAGCCTAGGGAGGACGAAAATGACCTAAATGTTCATCCAATGACACAAAAAACCTATTGAACGCATAAGATGGGTTAAAAACCCTAATTGGACAAGAATTAGCCTTGGGAGGACGAAAATGATCTAATTGTTCATCCAATGACACAAAAACACCTATTGGATGCACAAGATTGGTTAGAAACCCTAATTGGACAAGATTAAGTTTAGGGAGTTCGAAAATGATATAAATGTTCATCCAATGACTCAAAAACCACTATTGAATGCACAAGATTGGTTAGAAACCCAAATTGGACAAGATTAAGTGTAGGGAGGACGAAAATGACCTAATTGTTCATCCAATTACACAAAACACCTATTGGATGCACAAGATTGGTTAAAAACCTGAATTGGACAAGATTAAGTGTAGGGAGGACGAAAATGACCTAAATGTTCATGCAATGACACAAAACACCTATTGGATGCACAAGATTGGTTAGAAACCCTAATTGGACAAGTATAAGGCTAGGGAGGACGAAAATGATCTTATTGTTCATCCAATGACACAAAAACACCTATTGGATGCACAAGATTGGTTAAAAACCCTAATTGGACATGAATTAGCCTAGGGAGGACGAAAATGACCTAAATGTTCATCCAATGACACAAAAACACCTATTGGATGCACAAGATTGGTTAAAAACCCTAATTGGACAAGATTAAGTGTAGGGAGGACGAAAATGACCTAAATGTTCATCCAATCACACAAAACACCTATTGGATGCACAAGATTGGTTAAAAACCCTAGTTGGACAAGAATTAGCCCAGGGAGGACGAAAATAACCTAATAGTTCATCCAATGACACAAAAACACCTATTTGATGCACAAGATTGGTTAGAAACCCTAATTGGACAAGATTAAGTTTAGGGAGGACGAATATGACCTAATTGTTCATCCAATGACACAAAAACACCTATTTGATGCACAAGATTGGTTCGAAATCCTAATTGGACAAGATTAAGCCTAGGGAGGACGAAAAGGACCTAAATGTTCATCAAATGACACAAAAACACCTATTGGATGCACAAGATTGGTTAAAAACCCTAATTGGACAAGATTAAGTGTAGGGAGGACGAAAATGACCTAAATGTTCATCCAATGACACAAAACACCTATTGGATGCACAAGATTGGTTAAAAACCCTAATTGGACAAGAATTAGCCTAGGGAGGACGAAAATGACCTAATTGTTCACCCAATGACACAAAAACACCTATTGGATGCACAAGATTGGTTACAAACATTAATTGGACAAGAATTAGCCTAGGGAGGACGAAAATGACCTAATTGTTCATCCAATGACACAAAAACACCTATTGGATGCACAAGATTGGTTAAAAACCCTAATTGGACAAGATTAAGTGTAGGGAGGACGAAAATGACCTAAATGTTCATCCAATGACACAAAACACCTATTGAATGCACAAGATTGGTTAGAAACCCTAATTGGACAAGAATTAGCCTAGGGAGGACGAAAATGACCTAATTGTTCTTCCAATGACACAAAAACACCTATTGGATGCACAAGATTGGTTAGAAACCCTAATTGGACAAGATTAAGTTTAGGGAGGACGAAAATGACGTAAATGTTCATGCAATGACACAAAACACCTATTGGATGCAGAAGATTGGTTAAAAACCCTAATTGGACAAGATTAAGTTTAGGGAGGACGAAAATGACCTAATTGTTCATCCAATGACACAAAAACACCTATTGGATGCACAAGATTGGTTAGAAACCCTAATTGGACAAGAATTAGCCTAGGGAGGACGAAAAGGACCTAAATGTTCATCCAATGACACAAAACACCTATTGGATGCACAAGATTGGTTAAAAACCCTAATTGGACAAGATTAAATGAAGGGAGGAAGAAAATGACCTAAATATTCTTCCAATGACACAAAAACACCTATTGGATGGACAAGATTGGTTAGAAACCCTAATTGGACAAGATTAAGTTTAGGGACAAAGAAAATGACGTAAATGTTCATCCAATGACACAAAACACCTATTGGATGCACAAGATTGGTTAAAAACCCTAATTGGACAAGAATTAGCCTAGGGAGGACGAAAATGACCTAATACTTCATCCAATGACACAAAAACACTTATTGGATGCACAAGATTGGTTAGAAACCCTAATTGGACAAGATTAAGTTTAGGGAGGACGAAAATGACCCAATTGTTCATCCAATGACACAAAAACACCTATTGGATGCACAAGATTGGTTAAAAACCCTAATTGGACAAGAATTAGCCTAGGGAGGACAAAAATGACCTAATTGTTCATCCAATGACACAAAACACCTATTGGATGCACAAGATTGGTTAGAAACCCTAATTGGACAAGAATTAGCCTAGGGAGGACAAAAATGACCTAATTGTTCATCCAATGACACAAAACACCTATTGGATGCACAAGATTGGTTAAAAACCCTAATTGGACAACATTAAGTGTAGGGATAACGAAAATGACCTAAATGTTCATCCAATGCACAAAACACCTATTGGATGCACAAGATTGGT
Source organism: Cicer judaicum (assembly GCA_037974835.1). NCBI lineage: Eukaryota > Viridiplantae > Streptophyta > Magnoliopsida > Fabales > Fabaceae > Cicer > Cicer judaicum. Next base: position 486,471 of record JBBPBS010000300.1, on the reverse strand, counting down.
TAGAAACCCTAATTGGACAAGAATTAGCCTAGGGAGGACGAAAAGGGCCTAAATGTTCATACAATGACACACCACCTATTGGAGGCAGAAGATTGGTTAAAAACCCTAATTGGACAAGATTAAGTGAAGGGAGGACGAAAATGACCTAAATATTCTTCCAATGACACAAAAACACCGATTGGATGCACAAGATTGGTCAGAAACCCTAATTGGACAAGATTAAGTTTAGGGAGAACGAAAATGACCTAAATGTTCATCCAATGACACAAAAACACCTATTGGATGCACAAGATTGGTTAAAAACCCTAATTGGACAAGATTAAGTGTAGGGAGGACGAAAATGACCTAAATGTTCATCCAATGACACAAAACACCTATTGGATGCACAAGATTGGTTAAAAACCCTAATTTGACAAGAATTAGCCTAGGGAGGACGAATATGACCTAATTGTTCATCCAATGACACAAAAACACCTATTGGATGCACAAGATTGGTTAGAAACCCTAATTGAACAAGAATTAGCCTAGGGAGGACGAAAATGACCTAATTGTTCTTCCAATGACAAAAAAACACGTATTGGATGCACAAGATTGTTTAGAAACCCTAATTGGACAACATTAAGTTTTGGGAGGACGCAAATCACGTAAATGTTCATGCAACGACCCAAAACACCTATTGGATGCACAAGATTGGTTAAAAACCATAATTGGACAAGATTTAGCCTAGGGAGGACGAAAATGACCTAATTGTTCATCCAATGACACAAACACCTATTGGATGCACAAGATTGGTTAGAAACCCTAATTGGACAAGAATTAGCCTAGGGAGGACGAAAAGGACCTAAATGTTCATCCCATGACACAAAACATCTATTGGATGTACAAGATTGGTTAGAAACCCTAATTGGACAAGATTAAGTGTAGGGAGAACGAAAATGACCTAATTGTTCATCCAATGACACAAAAACACCTATTGGATGCACAAGATTGGTTAGAAACCCTAATTGGACAAGATTAAGTTTAGGCAGAACGAAAATGACCTAAATGTTCACCCAATGACACAAAAACACCTATTGGATGCACAAGATTGGTTGAAAACCCTAATTGGACAAGATTAAGTGTATGGAGGACGAAAATGACCTAAATGTTCATCCAATGACACAAAATACCTATTGGATGCACAAGATTGGTTAAAAACCCTAATTGGAGAAGAATTAGCCTAGGGAGGACGAAAAGGACCTAAATGTTCATCCAATGACACAAAACACCTATTGGATGCACAAGATTGGTTAAAAACTCTAATTGGACAAGATTAAGTGAAAGGAGGACGAAAATGACCTAAATATTCTTCCAATGACACAAAACACCGATTGGATGCACAAGATTGGTTAGAAACCCTAATTGGACAAGAATAAGCCTAGCGAGGACAAAAATGACCTAATTGTTCATCCAATGACACAAAACACCTATTGGATGCACAAGATTGGTTAAAAACCCTAATTGGACAAGATTAAGTGGAGGGAGGACGAAAATGACCTAAAAGTTCATCCAATGAAACAAAACACCTATTGGATGCACAAGATTGGTTAAAAAACCTAATTTGACAAGATTAAGTGTAGGGAGGACAAAAATGACCTAAATGTTCATCCAATGACACAAAACACCTATTGGATGCATAAGATGGGTTAAAAACCCTAATTGGACAAGAATTAGCCTAGGGAGGACGAAAATGATCTAATTGTTCATCCAATGTCACAAAAACACCTATTGGAGGCACAAGATTGGTTAGAAACCCTAATTGGACAAGATTAAGTTTAGGCAGAACGAAAATGACCTAAATGTTCATCCAATGACACAAAAACACCTATTGGATGCACAAGATTGGTTAAAAACCCTAATTGGACAAGATTAAGTGTAGGGAGGACGAAAATGACCTAAATGTTCATCCAATGACACAAAACACCTATTGGATGCTTAAGATTGGTTAAAAACCCTAATTGGACAAGAGTTAGCCTAGGGAGGACAAAAATGACCTAATTGTTCATCCAATGACTCAAAAACACGTATTCGATGCACAGGATTGGTTAGAAACCCTAATTGGACAAGAATTAGCCTAGGGAGGACGAAAAGGACCTAAATGTTCATCCAATGACACAAAACACCTATTGGATGCACAAGATTGGTTAGAAACCCTAATTGGACAAGATTAAGTTTAGGGAGGACGAAAATGACGTAAATGTTCATCCAATGACACAAAACACCTATTAGATGCACAAGATTGGTTAAAAACCCTAATTGGACAAGAATTAGCCTAGGGAGTACAAAAATGACCTAATTGTTCATCCAATGACACAAAACACCTATTGGATGCACAAGATTTGTTAGAAACCCTAATTGAACAAGAATTACCCTAGGGAGGACGAAAATGACCTAAATGTTCATCCAATGACACAAAACACCTATTGGATGCACAAGATTGGTTAAAAACCCTAATTGGACAAGAATTTACCTAGGGAGGACGAAAATGACCTAATTGTTCATTCAATGACACAAAACACCTATTGGATGCACAAGATTGGTTAGAAACCCTAATTGAACAAGATTTAGCCTAGGGAGGACGAAAATGACCTAATTGTTCATCCAATGACACAAAAACACGTATTCGATGCACAAGATTGGTTAGAAACCCTAATTGGACAAGAATTAGCCTAGGGAGAACGAAAAGGACTTAAATGTTCATCCAATGACACAAAACACCTATTGGATGCACAAGATTGGTTAAAAACCCTAATTGGACAAGGTTAAGTGAAGGGAGGACGAAAATGACCTAAATATTCTTCCAATGACACAAAAACACCGATTGGATGCACAAGATTGGTTAGAAACCCTAATTGGACAAGAATAAGCCTAGGGAGGACAAAAATGACCTAATTGTTCATCCAATGACACAAAACACCTATTGGATGCACAAGATTGGTTAAAAACCCTAATTGGACAAGAATAAGTGTAGGGAGGACGAACATGACCTAAATGTTCATCCAATGACACAAAACACTTATTGGATGACAAAAGATTGGTTAAAAACCCTCATTGGACAAGAATTAGTTTAGGCAGAACGACAATGACCTAAATGTTCATCCAATGACACAAAAACACCTATTGGATGCACAAGATTGGTTAAAAACCCTAATTGGACAAGATTAAGTGTAGGGAGGACGAAAATGACCTAAATGTTCATCCAATGACACAAAACACCTATTGGATGCACAAGATTGGTTAAAAACCCTAATTTGACAAGAATTAGCCTAGGGAGGACGAATATGACCTAATTGTTCATCCAATGACACAAAAACACCTATTGAATGCACAAGATTGGTTAGAAACCCTAATTGGACAAGATTAAGTGAAGGGAGGACGGAAATGACGTAAATGTTCATCCAATGACACAAAACACCTATTGGATGCACAAGATTGGTTAAAAAACCTAATTGGACAAGATTAAGTGTAGGGAGGACGAAAATGACCTAAATGTTCATCCAATGACACGAAACACCTATTGGATGCACAAGATGGGTTAAAAACCCTAATTGGACAAGAATTAGCCTAGGGAGGACGAAAATGATCTAATTGTTCATCCAATGACCCAAAAACACCTATTGGATGCACAAGATTGGTTAGAAACTCTAATTGGACAAGAATTAGCCTAGGGAGGACGAAAATGACCTAACTGTTCATCCAATGACACAAAAACACCTATTGGATGCACAAGATTGGTTAGAAACTCTAATTGGACAAGATTAAGTTTAGGGAGGACGAAAATGACATAAATGTTCATCCAATGACACAAAAACCACAACTAGATGCACAAGATTGGTTAAAAACCCTAATTGGACAAGATTAAGTGGAGGGAGGACGAAAATGACCTAAAAGTTCATCCAATGAAACAAAACACCTATTGGATGCACAAGATTGGTTAAAAAACCTAATTTGACAAGATTAAGTGTAGGGAGGACAAAAATGACCTAAATGTTCATCCAATGACACAAAACACCTATTGGATGCATAAGATGGGTTAAAAACCCTAATTGGACAAGAATTAGCCCAGGGAGGACGAAAATGATCTAATTGTTCATCCAATGTCACAAAAACACCTATTGGAGGCACAAGATTGGTTAGAAACCCTAATTGGACAAGATTAAGTTTAGGCAGAACGAAAATGACCTAAATGTTCATCCAATGACACAAAAACACCTATTGGATGCACAAGATTGGTTAAAAACCCTAATTGGACAAGATTAAGTGTAGGGAGGACGAAAATGACCTAAATGTTCATCCAATGACACAAAACACCTATTGGATGCTTAAGATTGGTTAAAAACCCTAATTGGACTAGAGTTAGCCTAGGGAGGACAAAAATGACCTAATTGTTCATCCAATGACTCAAAAACACGTATTCGATGCACAAGATTGGTTAGAAACCCTAATTGGACAAGAATTAGCCTAGGGAGGACGAAAAGGACCTAAATGTTCATCCAATGACACAAAACACCTATTGGATGCACAAGATTGGTTAGAAACCCTAATTGGACAAGATTAAGTTTAAGCAGAACGAAAATGACCTAAATGTTCATCCAATGACACAAAACACCTATTGGATGCAAAAGATTGGTTAAAAACCCTAATTGGACAAGAATTAGCCTAGGGAGGACAAAAATGACCTAAATGATCATCCAATGACACAAATTCAACTATTGGGTGCACAAGATTGGTTAGAAACCCTAATTGGACAAGAATAAGCCTTGGGAAGTCGAAAATGACCTAATTGGACATCCAATGACACAAAAACAACTATTGGATGAACAAGATTAGTTAGAAACCTGAATTGGACAAGCATAAGCCTAGGGAGGATGAAAATGACCTAAATGATCATCCACTAACACAAAAACACCCATTGGATGCACAAGATTGATTAAAAACCCTAATTGGACAAGAATTAGCCTAGGGAGGACGAAAATGACCTAATTGTTCATCCAATGACACAAAAACACCTATTGGATGCACAAGATTGGTTAAAAACCCTAATTGGACAAGAATTAGCCTAGGGAGGACAAAAATGACCTAAATGATCATCCAATGACACAAATTCAACTATTGGGTGCACAAGATTGGTTAGAAACCCTAATTGGACAAGAATAAGCCTTGGGAAGTCGAAAATGACCTAATTGTTCATCCAATGACACAAACACAACTATTGGATGAACAAGATTAGTTAGAAACCTGAATTGGACAAGCATAAGCCTAGGGAGGATGAAAATGACCTAAATGATCATCCACTAACACAAAAACACCCATTGGATGCACAAGATTGATTAAAAACCCTAATTGGACGGGATTAAGTGTAAGGAGGACGAAAATGACATAAATGTTCATCCGATGACACAAAACACCTATTGGATGCACAAGATTGGTTAAAAACCATAATTGGACAAGAATTAGCCTAGGGAGGACGAAAATGACCTAATTGTTCATCCAATGACACAAAAACACCTATTGGATGCACAAGATTGGTTAGAAACCCTAATTGGACAAGATAAAGTGTAGGGAGGACGAAGATGACCTAAATGTTCATCCAATGACGCAAAACACCTATTGGATGCACAAGATTGGTTAGAAACCATAATTGGACAAGCATAAGCCTAGGGAGGATGAAAATGACCTAAATGTTCATCCAATGACACAAAACACCTATTGGATGCACAAGATTGGTTAAAAACCCTAATTGGACAAGAATTAGCCTAGGGAGGAAAAAAATTACCTAATTGTTCATCCAATGACACAAAAACACGTATTGGATGCACAAGATTTGTTAGAAACCCTAATTGAAAAACATTAAGCCTACGAAGGACGAAAATGACCTAATTGTTCATCCAATGACACAAATACACCTATTGGATGCACAAGATTGGTTAAAAACCCTAATTCGACAAGATTAAGTGTAGGGAGGACGAAAATGACCTAAATGTTAATCCCATATCACAAAACACCTATTGGATGCACAAGATTGGTTAAGAACCCTAATTGGACAAGAATTAGGCTAGGGAGGACGAATATGACCTAATTGTTCATCCAATGACACAAAAACACCTATTGGATGCACAAGATTGGTTAGAAACCATAATTGGAAGAGCATAAGCCTAGGGAGAATGAAAATGACCTAAATGTTCATCCAATGACACAAAACACCTATTGGATGCACAAGATTGGTTAAAAACCCTAATTCGACAAGATTAAGTGTAGGGAGGACGAAAATGACCTAAATGTTCATCCAATGACACAAAACACCTATTGGATGCACAAGATTGATTAAAAACCCTAATTGGACAAGAATTAACCTAGGGTGGAAAAAAATGACCTAATTGTTCATCCAATAACACAAAAACACCTATTGGATGCACAAAATTGGTTAAAAACCCTAATTGGACAAGAATTAGCCTAGGGAGGACAAAAATGACCTAAATGATCATCTAATGACACAAATTCAACTATTGGGTGCACAAGATTGGTTCGAAACCCTAATTGGACAAGAATAAGCCTTGGGAACTCGAAAATGACCTAATTGTTCATCCAATGACACAAACACAACTATTGGATGAACAAGATTAGTTAGAAACCTGAATTGGACAAGCATAAGCCTAGGGAGGATGAAAATGACCTAAATGATCATCCACTAACACAAAAACACCCATTGGATGCACAAGATTGGTTAGAAACCATAATTGGACAAGCATAAGCCTAGGGAGGATGAAAATGACCTAAATGTTCATCCGATGACACAAAACACCTATTGGATGCACAAGATTGGTTTAAAACCCTAATTGGACAAGAATTAGCCTAGGGAGGAAAAAAATTACCTAATTGTTCATCCAATGACACAAAAACACCTATTGGATGCACAAGATTGGTTAGAAACCCTAATTGGAAAACATTAAGCCTACGAAGGACGAAGATGACCTAATTGTTCATCCAATGACACAAAAACACCTATTGGATGCACAAGATTGGTTAAAAACCCTAATTCGACAAGATTAAGTGTAGGGAGGACGAAAATGACCTAAATGTTCATCCAATGACACAAAACACCTATTGGATGCACAAGATTGGTTAAAAACCCTAATTGGACAAGAATTAGGCTAGGGAGGACGAATATGACCTAATTGTTCATCCAATGACACAAAAACACCTATTGGATGCACAAGATTGGTTAGAAACCATAATTGGAAGAGCATAAGCCTAGGGAGAATGAAAATGACCTAAATGTTCATCCAATGACACAAAACACCTATTGGATGCACAAGATTGGTTAAAAACCCTAATTCGACAAGATTAAGTGTAGGGAGGACGAAAATGACCTAAATGTTCATCCAATGACACAAAACACCTATTGGATGCACAAGATTGGTTAAAAACCCTAATTGGACAAGAATTAGGCTAGGGAGGACGAATATGACCTAATTGTTCATCCAATGA
>JBBPBS010000300.1:448637-462465 GCA_037974835.1 Cicer judaicum | reverse complement strand
AAAAACACGTATTCGATGCACAAGATTGGTTAGAAACCCTAATTGGACAAGAATTAGCCTAGGGAGGACGAAAAGGACCTAAATGTTCATCCAATGACACAAAACACCTATTGGATGCACAAGATTGGTTAGAAACCCTAATTGGACAAGATTAAGTTTAAGCAGAACGAAAATGACCTAAATGTTCATCCAATGACACAAAACACCTATTGGATGCAAAAGATTGGTTAAAAACCCTAATTGGACAAGAATTAGCCTAGGGAGGACAAAAATGACCTAAATGATCATCCAATGACACAAATTCAACTATTGGGTGCACAAGATTGGTTAGAAACCCTAATTGGACAAGAATAAGCCTTGGGAAGTCGAAAATGACCTAATTGGACATCCAATGACACAAACACAACTATTGGATGAACAAGATTAGTTAGAAACTTGAATTGGACAAGCATAAGCCTAGGGAGGATGAAAATGACCTAAATGATCATCCACTAGCACAAAAACACCCATTGGATGCACAAGATTGATTAAAAACCCTAATTGGACGGGATTAAGTGTAAGGAGGACGAAAATGACATAAATGTTCATCCGATGACACAAAACACCTATTGGATGCACAAGATTGGTTAAAAACCATAATTGGACAAGAATTAGCCTAGGGAGGACGAAAATGACCTAATTGTTCATCCAATGACACAAACACCTATTGGATGCACAAGATTGGTTAGAAACCCTAATTGGACAAGAATTAGCCTAGGGAGGACGAAAAGGACCTAAATGTTCATCCGATGACACAAAACACCTATTGGATGCACAAGATTGGTTAAAAACCCTAATTGGACAAGATTAAGTGAAGGGAGGACGAAAATGACCTAAATGTTCTTCCAATGACACAAAAACACCGATTGGATGCACAAGATTGGTTAGAAACCCTAATTGGACAAGAATAAGCCTAGGGAGGACAAAAATGACCTAATTGTTCATCCAATGACACAAAAACACGTATTGGATGCACAAGATTGGTTGGAAACCGTAATTGGACAAGATTAAGTTTAGGGAGGACGAAAATGACCTAAATGTTCATCCCATGACACAAAACACCTATTGGATGTACAAGATTGGTTAGAAACCCTAATTGGACAAGATTAAGTGTAGGGAGAAAGAAAATGACCTAATTGTTCATCCAATGACACAAAAACACCTATTGGATGCACAAGATTGGTTAGAAACCCTAATTGGACAAGATTAAGTTTAGGCAGAACGAAAATGACCTAAATGTTCACCCAATGACACAAAAACACCTATTGGATGCACAAGATTGGTTGAAAACCCTAATTGGACAAGATTAAGTGTATGGAGGACGAAAATGACCTAAATGTTCATCCAATGACACAAAATACCTATTGGATGCACAAGATTGGTTAAAAACCCTAATTGGACAAGAATTAGCCTAGGGAGGACGAAAAGGACCTAAATGTTCATCCAATGACACAAAACACCTATTGGATGCACAAGATTGGTTAAAAACTCTAATTGGACAAGATTAAGTGAAAGGAGGACGAAAATGACCTAAATATTCTTCCAATGACACAAAACATCGATTGGATGCACAAGATTGGTTAGAAACCCTAATTGGACAAGAATAAGCCTAGCGAGGACAAAAATGACCTAATTGTTCATCCAATGACACAAAACACCTATTGGATGCACAAGATTGGTTAAAAACCCTAATTGGACAAGATTAAGTGGAGGGAGGACGAAAATGACCTAAAAGTTCATCCAATGAAACAAAACACCTATTGGATGCACAAGATTGGTTAAAAAACCTAATTTGACAAGATTAAGTGTAGGGAGGACAAAAATGACCTAAATGTTCATCCAATGACACAAAACACCTATTGGATGCATAAGATGGGTTAAAAACCCTAATTGGACAAGAATTAGCCCAGGGAGGACGAAAATGGTCTAATTGTTCATCCAATGTCACAAAAACACCTATTGGAGGCACAAGATTGGTTAGAAACCCTAATTGGACAAGATTAAGTTTAGGCAGAACGAAAATGACCTAAATGTTCATCCAATGACACAAAAACACCTATTGGATGCACAAGATTGGTTAAAAACCCTAATTGGACAAGATTAAGTGTAGGGAGGACGAAAATGACCTAAATGTTCATCCAATGACACAAAACACCTATTGGATGCTTAAGATTGGTTAAAAACCCTAATTGGACAAGAGTTAGCCTAGGGAGGACAAAAATGACCTAATTGTTCATCCAATGACTCAAAAACACGTATTCGATGCACAAGATTGGTTAGAAACCCTAATTGGACAAGAATTAGCCTAGGGAGGACGAAAAGGACCTAAATGTTCATCCAATGACACAAAACACCTATTGGATGCACAAGATTGGTTAGAAACCCTAATTGGACAAGATTAAGTTTAAGCAGAACGAAAATGACCTAAATGTTCATCCAATGACACAAAACACCTATTGGATGCAAAAGATTGGTTAAAAACCCTAATTGGACAAGAATTAGCCTAGGGAGGACAAAAATGACCTAAATGATCATCCAATGACACAAATTCAACTATTGGGTGCACAAGATTGGTTAGAAACCCTAATTGGACAAGAATAAGCCTTGGGAAGTCGAAAATGACCTAATTGGACATCCAATGACACAAACACAACTATTGGATGAACAAGATTAGTTAGAAACCTGAATTGGACAAGCATAAGCCTAGGGAGGATGAAAATGACCTAAATGATCATCCACTAACACAAAAACACCCATTGGATGCACAAGATTGATTAAAAACCCTAATTGGACGGGATTAAGTGTAAGGAGGACGAAAATGACATAAATGTTCATCCGATGACACAAAACACCTATTGGATGCACAAGATTGGTTAAAAACCATAATTGGACAAGAATTAGCCTAGGGAGGACGAAAATGACCTAATTGTTCATCCAATGACACAAAACACCTATTGGATGCACAAGATTGGTTAAAAACCCTAATTGGACAAGAATTAGCCTAGGGAGGAAAAAAATTACCTAATTGGACAAGAATTAGCCTAGGGTGGAAAAAAATAACCTAATTGTTCATCCAATAACACAAAAACGCCTATTGGATGCACAAAATTGGTTAGAAACCCTAATTGGACAAGATTAAGCCTACGGAGAACGAAAAGGACCTAATTGTTCATCCAATGACACAAAAACACCTATTGGATGCACAAGATTGGTTAGAAACCCTAATTGAACAAGAATTAGCCTAGGGAGGACGAAAATGACCTAATTGTTCTTCCAATGACACAAAAACACGTATTGGATGCACAAGATTGTTTAGAAACCCTAATTGGACAACATTAAGTTTTGGGAGGACGCAAATCACGTAAATGTTCATGCAACGACACAAAACACCTATTGGATGCACAAGATTGGTTAAAAACCATAATTGGACAAGAATTAGCCTAGGGAGGACGAAAATGACCTAATTGTTCATCCGATGACACAAAACACCTATTGGATGCACAAGATTGGTTAAAAACCCTAATTGGACAAGATTAAGTGAAGGGAGGACGAAAATGACCTAAATGTTCTTCCAATGACACAAAAACACCGATTGGATGCACAAGATTGGTTAGAAACCCTAATTGGACAAGAATAAGCCTAGGGAGGACAAAAATGACCTAATTGTTCATCCAATGACACAAAAACACGTATTGGATGCACAAGATTGGTTGGAAACCGTAATTGGACAAGATTAAGTTTAGGGAGGACGAAAATGACCTAAATGTTCATCCCATGACACAAAACACCTATTGGATGTACAAGATTGGTTAGAAACCCTAATTGGACAAGATTAAGTGTAGGGAGAAAGAAAATGACCTAATTGTTCATCCAATGACACAAAAACACCTATTGGATGCACAAGATTGGTTAGAAACCCTAATTGGACAAGATTAAGTTTAGGCAGAACGAAAATGACCTAAATGTTCACCCAATGACACAAAAACACCTATTGGATGCACAAGATTGGTTGAAAACCCTAATTGGACAAGATTAAGTGTATGGAGGACGAAAATGACCTAAATGTTCATCCAATGACACAAAATACCTATTGGATGCACAAGATTGGTTAAAAACCCTAATTGGACAAGAATTAGCCTAGGGAGGACGAAAAGGACCTAAATGTTCATCCAATGACACAAAACACCTATTGGATGCACAAGATTGGTTAAAAACTCTAATTGGACAAGATTAAGTGAAAGGAGGACGAAAATGACCTAAATATTCTTCCAATGACACAAAACATCGATTGGATGCACAAGATTGGTTAGAAACCCTAATTGGACAAGAATAAGCCTAGCGAGGACAAAAATGACCTAATTGTTCATCCAATGACACAAAACACCTATTGGATGCACAAGATTGGTTAAAAACCCTAATTGGACAAGATTAAGTGGAGGGAGGACGAAAATGACCTAAAAGTTCATCCAATGAAACAAAACACCTATTGGATGCACAAGATTGGTTAAAAAACCTAATTTGACAAGATTAAGTGTAGGGAGGACAAAAATGACCTAAATGTTCATCCAATGACACAAAACACCTATTGGATGCATAAGATGGGTTAAAAACCCTAATTGGACAAGAATTAGCCCAGGGAGGACGAAAATGGTCTAATTGTTCATCCAATGTCACAAAAACACCTATTGGAGGCACAAGATTGGTTAGAAACCCTAATTGGACAAGATTAAGTTTAGGCAGAACGAAAATGACCTAAATGTTCATCCAATGACACAAAAACACCTATTGGATGCACAAGATTGGTTAAAAACCCTAATTGGACAAGATTAAGTGTAGGGAGGACGAAAATGACCTAAATGTTCATCCAATGACACAAAACACCTATTGGATGCTTAAGATTGGTTAAAAACCCTAATTGGACAAGAGTTAGCCTAGGGAGGACAAAAATGACCTAATTGTTCATCCAATGACTCAAAAACACGTATTCGATGCACAAGATTGGTTAGAAACCCTAATTGGACAAGAATTAGCCTAGGGAGGACGAAAAGGACCTAAATGTTCATCCAATGACACAAAACACCTATTGGATGCACAAGATTGGTTAGAAACCCTAATTGGACAAGATTAAGTTTAAGCAGAACGAAAATGACCTAAATGTTCATCCAATGACACAAAACACCTATTGGATGCAAAAGATTGGTTAAAAACCCTAATTGGACAAGAATTAGCCTAGGGAGGACAAAAATGACCTAAATGATCATCCAATGACACAAATTCAACTATTGGGTGCACAAGATTGGTTAGAAACCCTAATTGGACAAGAATAAGCCTTGGGAAGTCGAAAATGACCTAATTGGACATCCAATGACACAAAAACAACTATTGGATGCACAAGATTGGTTAAAAACCCTAATTGGACATGAATTAGCCTAGGGAGGACCAAAATGACCTAAATGTTCATCCAATGACACAAAAACACCTATTGGATGCACAAGATTGGTTAAAAACCCTAATTGGACAAGATTAAGTGTAGGGAGGACGAAAATGACCTAAATGTTCATCCAATGACACAAAACACCTATTGGATGCACAAGATTGCTTAAAAACCCTAATTGGACAAGATTAAGTGTAGGGAGGACGAAAATGACCTAAGTGTTCATCCAATGACACAAAACACCTATTGGATGCACAAGATTGGTTAAAAACCCTAATTGGACAAGAATTATCATAGGGAGGACGAAAATGACCTAAATGTTCATCCAATGACACAAAAACACCTATCGGATGCACAAGATTGGTTAGAAACCCTAATTGAACAAGATTAAGTGTAGGGAGGACGAAAATGACCTAAATGTTCATCCAATGACACAAAACACCTATTGGATGCACAAGATTGGTTAAAAACCCTAATTGGATAAGAATTAGCCTAAGGAGGACGAAAATGACCTAAATGTTCATCCAATGACACAAAACACCTGTTGGATGCACAAGATTGGTTAAAAACCCTAATTGGACAAGAATTATCATAGGGAAGACGAAAATGAACTAATTGTTGATCCAATGACACAAAAACACCAATTGTAAGCACAAGATTGGTTAGAAACCCTAATTGGACAAGATAAAGTGTAGGGAGGACGAAAATGACCTAAGTTCATCCAATGACACAAAACACCTATTGGATGCACAAGATTGGTTAAAAACCCTAATTGGACCAGAATTAGCCTAGGGAGGACGAAAATGACCTAATTGTTCATCCAATGACACAAAAACACCTGTCGGATGCACAAGATTGGTCAGAAACCCTAATTGAACAAGATTAAGTGTAGGGAGGACGAAAATGACCTAAATGTTCATCCACTGACACAAAACACCTATTGGATGCACAAGATTGCTTAAAAACCCTAATTGGACAAGATTAAGTTTAGGGAGGACGAAAATGACCTAAATGTTCATCCAATGACACAAAACACCTATTGGATGCACAAGATTGGTTAGAAACCCTAATTGGACAAGATTAAGTGTAGGGAGGACGAAAATGACTTAAGCGTTCATCCAATGACACAAAACACCTATTGGATGCACAAGATTGGTTAAAAACCCTAATTGGACAAGAATTAGCCTAGGGAGGACGAAAATGACCTAATTGTTCATCCAATGACACAAAAACACCTGTCGGATGCACAAGATTGGTCAGAGACCCTAATTGAACAAGATTAAGTGTAGGGAGGACGAAAATGACCTAAATGTTCATCCAATGACACAAAACACCTATTGGATGCACAAGATTGGTTAAAAACCCTAATTGGATAAGAATTAGCCTAAGGAGGACGAAAATGACCTAAATGTTCATCCAATGACACAAAACACCTATTGGATGCACAAGATTGGTTAAAAACCCGAATTGGACAAGAATTATCATAGGGAAGACGAAAATGACCTAATTGTTCATCCAATGACACAAAAACACCAATTGGATGCACAAGATTGGTTAGAAACCCTAATTGGAAAAGATAAAGTGTAGGGAGGACGAAAATGACCTAAAATGTTCATCCAATGACACAAAACACCTATTGGATGCACAAGATTGGTTAAAAACCCTAATTGGACAAGATTATGTTTAGGGAGGACGAAAATGACCTAAATGTTCATCCAATGACACAAAACATCTATAGGATGCACAAGATTGGTTAAAAACCCTAATTGGATAAGAATTAGACTAAGGAGGACGAAAATGACCTAAATGATTATCCAATGACACAAAACACCTATTGGATGCACAAGATTGGTTAAAAACCCTAATTGGACAAGAATTATCATAGGGAGGACGAAAATGACCTAATTGTTCATCCAATGACACAAAAACACCAATTGGATGCACAAGATTGGTTAGAAACCCTAATTGGACAAGAATAAGCCTAGGGAGGACGAAAATGACCTAATTGTTCATCCAATGACACAAAAACACCTATCGGATGCACAAGATTGGTTAGAAACCCTAATTGAACAAGATTAAGTGTAGGGAGGACGAAAATGACCTAAATGTTCATCCAATGACACAAAAACACCTATTGGATGCACAAGATTGGTTAAAAACCCTAATTGGATAAGAATTAGCATAAGGAGAACGAAAATGACCTAAATGTTCATCCAATGACACAAAACAGCTATTGGATGCACAAGATTGGTTAAAAACCCTAATTCGACAAGATTAAGTGTAGGGAGGACGAAAATGACCTAAATGTTCATCCAATGACACAAAACACCTATTGGATGCACAAGATTGGTTAAAAACCCTAATTGGACAAGAATTAGGCTAGGGAGGACGAATATGACCTAATTGTTCATCCAATGACACAAAAACACCTATTGGATGCACAAGATTGGTTAGAAACCATAATTGGAAGAGCATAAGCCTAGGGAGAATGAAAATGACCTAAATGTTCATCCAATGACACAAAACACCTATTGGATGCACAAGATTGGTTAAAAACCCTAATTCGACAAGATTAAGTGTAGGGAGGACGAAAACGACCTAAATATTCATCCAACGACACAAAAACACCTATTGGATGCACAAGATTGGTTAAAAACCCTAATTGGACAAGAATTAGGCTAGGGAGGACGAATATGACCTAATTGTTCTTCCAATGACACAAAAACATCGATTGGATGCACAAAATTGGTTAGAAACCCTAATTGGACAAGATTAAGCCTACGGAGAACGAAAAGGACCTAATTGTTCATCCAATGAGACAAAAACACCTATTGGATGCACAAGAATGGTTAGAAACCCTAATTGGAGAAGATAAACTGTAGGGAGGACGAAAATGACCTAAATGTTCATCCAATGACTGAAAAACACCTATTGGATGCGCAAGATTGGTTAAAAACCCTAATTGGACAAGAATTAGCCTAGGGAGGACGAAAACGACCTAATTGTTAATCCAATGACACAAAAACACCTATTGGATGCACAAGATTGGTTAGAAACCATAATTGGAAGAGCATAAGCCTAGGGAGAATGAAAATGACCTAAATGTTCATCCAATGACACAAACACAACTATTGGATGAACAAGATTGGTTAGAAACCTAAATATTCATCCAATGACACAAAAACACCTATTGGATGCACAAGATTGGTTAAAAACCCTAATTGGACAAGATTAAGTGTAGGGAGGACGGAAATAACCTAAATATTCATCCAATGACACAAGATTGATTCAAAACCCTAATTGGACAAGAATTAACCTAGGGTGGAAAAAAATGACCTAATTGTTCATCCAATAACACAAAAACACCTATTGGATGCACAAGATTGGTTAGAAACCCTAATTGGAGAAGATAGACTGTAGGGAGGACGAAAATGACCTAAATGTTCATCCAATGACTGAAAAACACCTATTGGACGCGCAAGATTGGTTAAAAACCCTAATTGGACAAGAATTAGCCTAGGGAGGACGAAAACGACCTAATTGTTCATCCAATGACACAAAAACACCTATTGGATGCACAAGATTGGTTAGAAACCATAATTGGAAGAGCATAAGCCTAGGGGGAATGAAAATGACCTAAATGTTCATCCAATGACACAAACACAACTATTGGATGAACAAGATTGGTAAGAAACCTTAATTGGACAAGCATAAGCCTAGGGAGGACGAAAATGACCTAAATGATCATCCACTAACACAAAAACACCTATTGGATGCACAAGATTGGTTAAAAACCCTAATTGGACAACATTAAGTGTAGGGAGGACGAAAATGACCTAAGTATTCATCCAATGACACAAAAACACCTATTGGATGCAGAAGATTGGTTAAAAACCCTAATTCGACGAGATTAAGTGTAGGGAGGACGAAAATAACCTAAATGTTCATCCAATGACACAAAACACCTATTGGATGCACAAGATTGGTTAAAAACCCTAAATGGACAAGAATTAGCCTCGGGAGGACGAAAATGACCTTATTGTTCATCCAATGACACAAAAACACCTATTGGATGCACAAGATTGGTTAGAAACCCAAATTGGACATGATAAAGTGTAGGGAGGACGAAAATGACATAAATGTTCATCCAATGACACAAAACACCTATTGAATGCAAAGATTGGTTAAAAACCCTAATTGGACAAGATAAAGTGTAGGGAGGACGAAAATGACCTAAATGTTCATCCAATGACACAAAACACCTATTGGATGCTTAAGATTGGTTAAAAACCCTAATTGGACAAGATTAAGTGTAGGGAGGACGTAAATCACCTAAATATTCATCCAATGACACCAAAACACCTATTGGATGCACAAGATTGGTTAAAAACCCTAATTGGACAAGATTAAGTGTAGGGAGGACGAAAATAACCTAAATATTCATCCAATGACACAAAAATACATATTGGATGCACAAGATTGGTTAGAAACCCTAATTGGACAAGAATAAGTCTTGGAAGGTCGAAAATGACCTAATTGTTCATCCACTAACACAAAAACACCTATTGGATGCACAAGATTGGTTAAAAACCCTAATTGGACAAGACTAAGTGTAGGGAGGACGAAAATGACCTAAATATTAATCCAATGACACAAAACACCTATTGGATGCACAAGATTTGTTAAAAACCCTAATTGGACAAGAATTAGCCTAGGGAGGACGAAAATGACCTAATTGTTCATCCAATGACACAAAAACACCTATTGGATGCACAAGATTGGTTAGAAACCGTAATTGGACAAGCATAAGCCTAGGGTGGACTTAAATGACTTAATTGTTCATCCAGTGACACAAACACACCTATTGGATGCACAAGATTGGTTAGAAACCCTAATTGGACAAGAATAAGCCTTGGGAGGACGAAAATGACCTAATTGTTCATCCACTAACACAAAAACACCTATTGGATGCTTAAGATTGGTTAAAAACCCTAATTGGACAAGATTAAGTGTAGGGAGGACGAAAATGACCTAAATATTCATCCAATGACACAAAAACATCTATTGGATGCACAAGATTGGTTAGAAACCGTAATTGGACAAGATTAAGTGTAGGGAGGACGAAAATAACCTAAATATGCATCCAATGACACAAAAACACCTATTGGATGCACAAGATTGGTTAAAAACCCTAATTGGACAAGAATTAACTTAGGGTGGAAAAAATGACCTAATTGTTCATCCAATAACACAAAAACGCCTATTGGATGCACAAAATTGGTTAGAAACCCTAATTGGACAAGATTAAGCCTACGGAGAACGAAAAGGACCTAATTGTTCATCCAATGACACAAAAACACCTATTGGATACACAAGATTGGTTAGAAACCCAAATTGGACATGATAAAGTGTAGGGAGGACGAAAATGACATAAATGTTCATCCAATGACACAAAACACCTATTTGATGCAAAGATTGGTTAAAAACCCTAATTGGACAAGATAAAGTGTAGGGAGGACGAAAATGACCTAAATGTTCATCCAATGACACAAAACACCTATTGGAGGCTTAAGATTGGTTAAAAACCCTAATTGGACAAGAATTAGCCTAGGGTGGAAAAAAATGACCTAATTGTTCATCCAATGACACAAAAACACCTATTGGATGCACAAGATTGGTTAGAAACCCTAATTGGACAAGATTAAGTCTACGGAGAACGAAAAGGACCTAATTGTTCATCCAATGACACAAAAACACCTATTGGATACACAAGATTGGTTAGAAACCCAAATTGGACATGATAAAGTGTAGGGAGGACGTAAATCACCTAAATATTCATCCAATGACACCAAAACACCTATTGGATGCACAAGATTGGTTAAAAACCGTAATTAGACAAGATTAAGTGTAGGGAGGACGAAAATAACCTAAATATTCATCCAATGACACAAAAATACATATTGGATGCACAAGATTGGTTAGAAACCCTAATTCGATAAGATTAATTGTAGGGAGGACGAAAATGACCTAAATGTTCATCCAATGACACAAAACACCTATTGGATGCACAAGATTGATTAAAAACCCTAATTGGACAAGAATTAGCCTAGGGTGGAAAAAAATGACCTAATTGTTCATCCAATGACACAAAAACACCTATTGGATGCACAAGATTGGTTAGAAACCCTAATTGGACAAGATTAAGTCTACGGAGAACGAAAAGGACCTAATTGTTCATCCAATGACACAAAAGCACCTATTGGATGCACAAGATTGGTTAGAAACCCTAATTTTAGAAGATAAACTGTAGGGAGGACAAAAATGACCTAAATGTTCATCCAATGACGGAAAAACACCTATTGGACGCACAAGATTCGTTAAAAACCGTAATTGGACAAGAATTAGCTTAGGGAGGACGAAAATGACCTAATTGTTAATCCAATGACACAAAAACACCTATTGGATGCACAAGATTGGTTAGAAACCGTAATTGGACAAGCATAAGCCTAGGGAGGACGAAAATGACTTAATTGTTCATCCAATGACACAAAACACCTATTGGATGCACAAGATTGGTTAAAAACCCTAATTCGACAAGATTAAGTGTAGGGAGGACGAAAACGACCTAAATATTCATCCAACGACACAAAAACACCTGTTGGATGCACAAGATTGGTTAAAAACCCTAATTGGACAAGAATTAGGCTAGGGAGGACGAATATGACCTAATTGTTCATCCAATGACACAAAAACACCTATTGGATGCACAAGATTGGTTAGAAACCATAATTGGAAGAGCATAAGACTAGGGAGAATGAAAATGACCTAAATGTCCATCCAATGACACAAAACACCTATTGGATGCACAAGATTGGTTAAAAACCCTAATTCGACAAGATTAAGTGTAGGGAGGACGAAAATGACCTAAATGTTCATCCAATGACACAAAACACCTATTGGATGCACAAGATTGATTAAAAACCCTAATTGGACAAGAATTAACCTAGGGTGGAAAAAAATGACCTAATTGTTCATCCAATAACACAAAAACACCTATTGGATGCACAAAATTGGTTAAAAACCCTAATTGGACAAGAATTAGCCTAGGGAGGACAAAAATGACCTAAATGATCATCTAATGACACAAATTCAACTATTGGGTGCACAAGATTGGTTAGAAACCCTAATTGGACAAGAATAAGCCTTGGGAAGTCGAAAATGACCTAATTGTTCATCCAATGACACAAACACAACTATTGGATGAACAAGATTAGTTAGAAACCTGAATTGGACAAGCATAAGCCTAGGGAGGATGAAAATGACCTAAATGATCATCCACTAACACAAAAACACCCATTGGATGCACAAGATTGGTTAGAAACCATAATTGGACAAGCATAAGCCTAGGGAGGATGAAAATGACCTAAATGTTCATCCGATGACACAAAACACCTATTGGATGCACAAGATTGGTTTAAAACCCTAATTGGACAAGAATTAGCCTAGGGAGGAAAAAAATTACCTAATTGTTCATCCAATGACACAAAAACACCTATTGGATGCACAAGATTGGTTAGAAACCCTAATTGGAAAACATTAAGCCTACGAAGGACGAAGATGACCTAATTGTTCATCCAATGACACAAAAACACCTATTGGATGCACAAGATTGGTTAAAAACCCTAATTCGACAAGATTAAGTGTAGGGAGGACGAAAATGACCTAAATGTTCATCCAATGACACAAAACACCTATTGGATGCACAAGATTGGTTAAAAACCCTAATTGGACAAGAATTAGGCTAGGGAGGACGAATATGACCTAATTGTTCATCCAATGAAACAAAAACACCTATTGGATGCACAAGATTGGTTAGAAACCATAATTGGAAGAGCATAAGCCTAGGGAGAATGAAAATGACCTAAATGTTCATCCAATGACACAAAACACCTATTGGATGCACAAGATTGGTTAAAAACCCTAATTCGACAAGATTAAGTGTAGGGAGGACGAAAAGGACATAAATATTCATCCAACGACACAAAAACACCTATTGGATGCACAAGATTGGTTAAAAACCCTAATTGGACAAGAATTAGGCTAGGGAGGACGAATATGACCTAATTGTTCTTCCAATGACACAAAAACACCGATTGGATGCACAAAATTGGTTAGAAACCCTAATTGGACAAGATTAAGCCTACGGAGAACGAAAAGGACCTAATTGTTCATCCAATGAGACAAAAACACCTATTGGATGCACAAGAATGGTTAGAAACCCTAATTGGAGAAGATAAACTGTAGGGAGGACGAAAATGACCTAAATGTTCATCCAATGACTGAAAAACACCTATT
>JBBPBS010000300.1:432778-448397 GCA_037974835.1 Cicer judaicum | reverse complement strand
TAAATATTCATCCAACGACACAAAAACACCTATTGGATGCACAAGATTGGTTAAAAACCCTAATTGGACAAGAATTAGGCTAGGGAGGACGAATATGACCTAATTGTTCTTCCAATGACACAAAAACACCGATTGGATGCACAAAATTGGTTAGAAACCCTAATTGGACAAGATTAAGCCTACGGAGAACGAAAAGGACCTAATTGTTCATCCAATGAGACAAAAACACCTATTGGATGCACAAGAATGGTTAGAAACCCTAATTGGAGAAGATAAACTGTAGGGAGGACGAAAATGACCTAAATGTTCATCCAATGACTGAAAAACACCTATTCGATGCGCAAGATTGGTTAAAAACCCTAATTGGACAAGAATTAGCCTAGGGAGGACGAAAACGACCTAATTGTTAATCCAATGACACAAAAACACCTATTGGATGCACAAGATTGGTTAGAAACCATAATTGGAAGAGCATAAGCCTAGGGAGAATGAAAATGACCTAAATGTTCATCCAATGACACAAACACAACTATTGGATGAACAAGATTGGTTAGAAACCTAAATATTCATCCAATGACACAAAAACACCTATTGGATGCACAAGATTGGTTAAAAACCCTAATTGGACAAGATTAAGTGTAGGGAGGACGGAAATAACCTAAATATTCATCCGATGACACAAGATTGATTCAAAACCCTAATTGGACAAGAATTAACTAGGGTGGAAAAAAATGACCTAATTGTTCATCCAATAACACAAAAACACTTATTGGATGCACAAGATTGGTTAGAAACCCTAATTGGACAAGATTAAGCCTACGGAGAACGAAAAGGACCTAATTGTTCATCCAATGACACAAAAACACCTATTGGATGCACAAGATTGGTTAGAAACCCTAATTGGAGAAGATAAACTGTAGGGAGGACGAAAATGACCTAAATGTTCATCCAATGACTGAAAAACACCTATTGGACGCGCAAGATTGGTTAAAAACCCTAATTGGACAAGAATTAGCCTAGGGAGGACGAAAACGACCTAATTGTTCATCCAATGACACAAAAACACCTATTGGATGCACAAGATTGGTTAGAAACCATAATTGGAAGAGCATAAGCCTAGGGAGAATGAAAATGACCTAAATGTTCATCCAATGACACAAACACAACTATTGGATGAACAAGATTGGTAAGAAACCTTAATTGGACAAGCATAAGCCTAGGGAGGACGAAAATGACCTAAATGATCATCCACTAACACAAAAACACCTATTGGATGCACAAGATTGGTTAAAAACCCTAATTGGACAACATTATGTGTAGGGAGGACGAAAATGACCTAAGTATTCATCCAATGACACAAAAACACCTATTGGATGCAGAAGATTGGTTAAAAACCCTAATTCGACGAGATTAAGTGTAGGGAGGACGAAAATAACCTAAATGTTCATCCAATGACACAAAACACCTATTGGATGCACAAGATTGGTTAAAAACCCTAAATGGACAAGAATTAGCCTCGGGAGGACGAAAATGACCTTATTGTTCATCCAATGACACAAAAACACCTATTGGATGCACAAGATTGGTTAGAAACCCAAATTGGACATGATAAAGTGTAGGGAGGACGAAAATGACATAAATGTTCATCCAATGACACAAAACACCTATTGGATGCAAATATTGGTTACAAACCCTAATTGGACAACATAAAGTGTAGGGAGGACGAAAATGACCTAAATGTTCATCCAATGACACAAAACACCTATTGGATGCTTAAGATTGGTTAAAAACCCTAATTGGACAAGATTAAGTGTAGGGAGGACGTAAATCACCTAAATATTCATCCAATGACACCAAAACACCTATTGGATGCACAAGATTGGTTAAAAACCCTAATTGGACAAGATTAAGTGTAGGGAGGACGAAAATAACCTAGATATTCATCCAATGACACAAAAATAACTATTGGATGCACAAGATTGGTTAGAAACCGTAATTGGACAAGCATAAGCCTAGGGAGGACGAAAATGACTTAATTGTTCATCCAATGACACAAAACACCTATTGGATGCACAAGATTGATTAAAAACCCTAATTGGACAAGAATTAGCCTAGGGTGGAAAAAAATGACCTAATTGTTCATCCAATGACACAAAAACACCTATTGGATGCACAAGATTGGTTAGAAACCCTAATTGGACAAGATTAAGTCTACGGAGAACGAAAAGGACCTAATTGTTCATCCAATGACACAAAAACACCTATTGGATGCACAAGATTGGTTAGAAACCCTAACTTTAGAAGATAAACTGTAGGGAGGACAAAAATGACCTAAATGTTCATCCAATGACACAAAAACACCTATTGGATGCACAAGATTGGTTAGAAACCGTAATTGGACAAGCATAAGACTAGGGAGGACCAAAATGACTTAATTGTTCATCCAATGACACAAACACACTTATTGGACGCACAAGATTGGTTAGAAACCCTAATTGGACAAGAATAAGCCTTGGGAGGTCGAAAATGACATAATTGTTCATCCACTAACACAAAAACACCTATTGGATGCACAAGATTGGTTAGAAACCCAAATTGGACAAGATAAAGTGTAGGGAGGACGAAAGTGACCTAAATGTTTATCCAATGACACAAAACACCTATTGGATGCAAAAGATTGGTTAAAAACCCTAATTGGCCAAGAATTAGCCTAGGGAGGACGAAAATGACCTAATTCTTCATCCAATGACACAAAAACACCTATTGGATGCACAAGATTGGTTAGAAACCATAATTGGACAAGCATAAGCCTAGGGAGGATGAAAATGACCTAAATGTTCATCCAATGACACAAACACAACTATTGGATGCACAAGATTGGTTATAAACGCAAATTGGACAACATTAAGCCTAGGGAGGACGAAAATGACCTAAGTATTCATCTAATGACACAAAAACACCTATTGGATGCACAAGATTGGTTAAAAACCCTAATTGGACTAGAATAAGCCTAGGGAGGACGAAAATGACTTAATTGTTAATCCAATGACACAAACACAACTATTGGATGCACAAGATTGGTTAGAAACCCTAATTGGACAAGAATAAGCCTTGGGAGGTCGAATATGACCTAATTGTTCATCCACTAACACAAAAACACCTATTGGATGCACAAGATTGGTTAAAAACCCTAATTGGACAAGATTAAGTGTAGGGAGGACGAAAATGACCTAAATAATCATCCAATGACACAAAACACCTATTGGATGCACAAGATTTGTTAAAAACCCTAATTGGACAAGAATTAGCCGAGGGAGGACGAAAATGACCTAATTGTTCATCCAATGACACAAAAACACCTATTGGATGCACAAGATTGGTTAAAAACCCTAATTGGACAAGAATTAGCCTAGGGAGGACAAAAATGACCTAAATGATCATCCAATGACACAAATTCAACTATTGGGTGCACAAGATTGGTTAGAAACCCTAATTGGACAAGAATAAGCCTTGGGAGGTCGAAAATGACCTAATTGTTCATCCAATGACACAAACACAACTATTGGATGAACAAGATTGGTTAGAAACCTGAATTGGACAAGCATAAGCCTAGGGAGGATGAAAATGACCTAAATGATCATCCACTAACACAAAAACACCCATTGGATGCACAAGACTGATTAAAAACCCTAATTGGACAAGATTAAGTGTAGGGAGGATGAAAATGACATAAATGTTCATCCGATGACACAAAACACCTATTGGATGCACAAGATTGGTTAAAAACCGTAATTGGACAAGAATTAGCCTAGGGAGGACGAAAATGACCTAATTGTTCATCCAATGACACAAAACACCTATTGGATGCACAAGATTGGTTAGAAACCCTAATTGGACAAGATAAAGTGTAGGGAGGACGAAAATGACCTAAATGTTCATCCAATGACACAAAACACCTATTGGATGCACAAGATTGGTTAGAAACCATAATTGGACAAGCATAAGCCTAGGGAGGACGAAAATGACCTAAATGTTAATCCCATAACACAAAACACCTATTGGATGCACAAGATTGGTTAAAAACCCTAATTGGACAAGAATTAGCCTAGGGAGGACGAATATGACCTAATTGTTCATCCAATGACACAAAAACACCTATTGGATGCACAAGATTGGTTAGAAACCATAATTGGAAGAGCATAAGCCTAGGGAGAATGAAAATGACCTAAATGTTCATCCAATGACACAAACACAACTATTGGATGAACAAGATTGGTTAGAAACCTAAATATTCATCCAATGACACAAAAACAACTATTGGATGCACAAGATTGGTTAAAAACCCTAATTGGACAAGATTAAGTGTAGGGAGGACGAAAATAACCTAAATATTCATCCAATGACACAAAAATACCTATTGGATGCACAAGATTGATTAAAAACCCTAATTGGACAAGAATTAACCTAGGGTGGAAAAAAATGACCTAATTGTTCATCCAATAACACAAAAACACCTATTGGATGCACAAGATTGGTTAGAAATCCTAATTGGACAAGATTAAGCCTACGGAGAACGAAAAGGACCTAATTGTTCATCCAATGACACCAAAACACCTATTGGATGCACAAGATTGGTTAGAAACCCTAATTGGAGAAGATAAACTGTAGGGAGGACGAAAATGACCTAAATGTTCATCCAATGACTGAAAAACACCTATTGGACGCGCAAGATTGGTTAAAAACCCTAATTGGACAAGAATTAGCCTAGGGAGGACGAAAACGACCTAATTGTTCATCCAATGACACAAAAACACCTTATGGATGCACAAGATTGGTTAGAAACCATAATTGGAAGAGCATAAGCCTAGGGAGAATGAAAATGACTTAAATGTTCATCCAATGACACAAACACAACTATTGGATGAACAAGATTGGTTAGAAACCTTAATTGGACAAGCATAAGCCTAGGGAGGACGAAAATGACCTAAATGATCATCCACTAACACAAAAACACCTATTGGATGCACAAGATTGGTTAAAAACCCTAATTGGACAACATTTAGTGTAGGGAGGATGAAAATGACCTTATTGTTCATCCAATGACACAAAAACACCTATTGGATGCACAAGATTGGTTAGAAACCCAAATTGGACATGATAAAGTGTAGGGAGGACGAAAATGACATAAATGTTAATCCAATGACACAAAACACCTATTGGATGCAAAGATTGGTTAAAAACCCTAATTGGACAAGATAAAGTGTAGGGAGGACGAAAATGACCTAAATGTTCATCCAATGACACAAAACACCTATTGGATGCTTAAGATTGGTTAAAAACCCTAATTGGACAAGATTAAGTGTAGGGAGGACGTAAATCACCTAAATATTCATCCAATGACACAAAAACACCTATTGGATGCACAAGATTGGTTAAAAACCGTAATTGGACAAGATTAAGTGTAGGGAGGACGAAAATAACCTAAATATTCATCCAATGACACAAAAATACCTATTGGATGCACAAGATTTGTTAAAAACCCTAATTCGATAAGATTAAGTGTAGGGAGGACGAAAATGAGCTAAATGTTCATCCAATGACACAAAACACGTATTGAATGCACAAGATTGATTAAAAACCCTAATTGGACAAGAATTAGCCTAGGGTGGAAAAAAATGACCTAATAGTTCATCCAATGACACAAAAACACCTATTGGATGCACAAGATTGGTTAGAAACCCTTATTGGACAAGATTAAGCCTACGGAGAACGAAAAGGACCTAATTGTTCATCCAATGACACAAAAACACCTATTGGATGCACAAGATTGGTTAGAAACCCTAATTTTAGAAGATAAACTGTAGGGAGGACAAAAATGACCTAAATGTTCATCCAATGACTGAAAAACCCCTATTGGACGCACAAGATTGGTTAAAAACCGTAATTGGACAAGAATTAGCCTAGGGATGACGAAAATGACCTAATTGTTAATCCAATGACACAAAAACACCTATAGGATGCACAAGATTGGTTAGAAACCGTAATTGGACAAGCATAAGCCTAGGGAGGACGAAAATGACTTAATTGTTCATCCAATGACACAAACATACCTATTGGACGCACAAGATTGGTTAGAAACCCTAATTGGACAAGAATAAGCCTTGGGAGGTCGAAAATGACATAATTGTTCATCCACTAACACAAAAACACCTATTGGATGCACAAGATTGGTTAGAAACCCAAATTGGACAAGATAAAGTGTAGGGAGGACGAAAATGACCTAAATGTTCATCCAATGACACAAAACACCTATTGGATGCAAAAGATTGGTTAAAAACCCTAATTGGACAAGAATTAGCCTAGGGAGGACGAGAATGACCTAATTCTTCATCCAATGACACAAAAACACCTATTGGATGCACAAGATTGGTTAGAAACCGTAATTGGACAAGCATAAACCTAGGGTGGACGAAAATGACTTAATTGTTCATCCAGTGACACAAACACACCTATTGGATGCACAAGATTGGTTAAAAACCCTAATTGGACAAGATTAAGTGTAGGGAGGACGAAAATGACCTAATTGTTCATCCACTAACACAAAAACATCTATTGGATGCATAAGATTGGTTAAAAACCCTAATTGGACAAGATTAAGTGTAGGGAGGACGAAAATAACCTAAATATGCATCCAATGACACAAAAACACCTATTGGATGCAGAAGATTGGTTAAAAACCCTAATTGGACAAGAATTAACCTAGGGAGGAAAAAAAGGACCTAATTGTTGATCCAATGACACAAAAACACCTATTGGATGCACAAGATTGGTTAAAAACCCTAACTGGACAAGATTAAGCCTACGGAGGACGAAAAGGACCTAATTGTTCATCCAATGACACAAAAACACCTATTGGATGCACAAGATTGGTTAGAAACCCTAATTGGACAAAATAAAGTGTAGGGAGGACGAAAATGACCTAAATGTTCATCCAATGACTGAAAAACACATATTGGACACACAAGAATGGTTAAAAACCCTAATTGGACGAGAATAACCTAATTGTTCATCCAATGACACAAAAATACCTATTGGATGCACAAGATTGGTTAGAAACCCTAATTGGACAAGAATAAGCCTTGGGAGGACGAAAATGACCTAATTGTTCATCCACTAACACAAAAACACCTATTGGATGCTTAAGATTGGTTAAAAACCCTAATTGGACAAGATTAAGTGTAGGGAGGACGAAAATGACCTAAATATTCATCCAATGACACAAAAACATCTATTGGATGCACAAGATTGGTTAAAAACACTAATTGGACAAGATTAAATGTAGGGAGGACGAAAATAACCTAAATATGCATCCAATGACACAAACAAACCTATTGGACGCACAAGATTGGTTAGAAACCCTAATTGGACAAGAATTAGCCTAGGGAGGAAAAATATGACATAATTGTTCATCCACTAACACAAAAACACCTATTGGATGCACAAGATTGGTTAAAAACCCTAATTGGACAAGATTAAGTGTAGGGAGGACGAAAATGACCTAAATATTCATCCAACGACACAAAAACACCGATTGGATGCACAAGATTGGTTAGAAACCCAAATTTGACAAGATAAAGTGTAGGGAGGACGAAAGTGACCTAAATGTTCATCCAATGACACAAAACACCTATTGGATGCAAAAGATTGGTTAAAAACCCTAATTGGACAAGAATTAGCCTAGGGAGGACGAAAATGACCTAATTCTTCATCCAATGACACAAAAACACCTATTGGATGCACAAGATTGGTTAGAAACCATAATTGCACAAGCATAAGCCTAGGGAGGATGAAAATGACCTAAATGTTCATCCAATGACACAAACACAACTATTGGATGCACAAGATTGGTTAGAAACCCTAATTGGACAAGCATAAGCCTAGGGAGGACGAAAATGTCCTAAATGTTCATCTAATGACACAAAAATACCTATTGGATGCACAAGATTGGTTAAAAACCATAATTGGACTAGAATAAGCCTAGGGAGGACGAAAATGACTTAATTGTTCATCCAATGACACAAACACAACTATTGGATGCACAAGATTGGTTAGAAACCCTAATTGGACAAGAATAAGCCTTGGGAGGTCGAAAATGACCTAATTGTTCATCCACTAACACAAAAACACCTATTGGATGCACAAGATTGGTTAAAAACCCTAATTGGACAAGAATTAGCCTAGGGAGGACGAAAATGACCTAATTGTTCATCCAATGACACAAAAACAACTATTGGATGCACAAGATTGGTTAAAAACCCTAAATGGACAAGAATTAGCCTCGGGAGGACGAAAATGACCTTATTGTTCGTCCAATGATACAAAAACACCTATTGGATGCACAAGATTGGTTAGAAACCCAAATTGGACATGATAAAGTGTAGGGAGGACGAAAATGACATAAATGTTCATCCAATGACACAAAACACCTATTGGATGCAAAGATTGGTTAAAAACCCTAATTGGACAAGATAAAGTGTAGGGAGGACGTAAATGACCTAAATGTTCATCCAATGACACAAAACACCTATTGGATGCTTAAGATTGGTTAAAAACCCTAATTGGACAAGATTAAGTGTAGGGAGGACGTAAATCACCTAAATATTCATCCAATAACACAAAAACACCTATTGGATGCACAAGATTGGTTAAAAACCCTAATTGGACAAGATTAAGTGTAGGGAGGACGAAAATAACCTAAATATTCATCCAATGACACAAAAATACCTATTGGATGCACAAGATTTGTTAAAAACCCTAATTCAATAAGATTAAGTGTAGGGAGGACGAAAATGACCTAAATGTTCATCCAATGACACAAAACACCTATTGGATGCACAAGATTGATTAAAAACCCTAATTGGACAAGAATTAGCCTAGGGTGGAAAAAAATGACCTAATAGTTCATCCAATGACACAAAAACACCTATTGGATGCACAAGATTGGTTAGAAACCCTAATTGGACAAGATTAAGCCTACGGAGAACGAAAAGGACCTAATTGTTCATCCAATGACACAAAAACACCTATTGGATGCACAAGATTGGTTAGAAACCCTAATTTTAGAAGATAAACTGTAGGGAGGACAAAAATGACCTAAATGTTCATCCAATGACTGAAAAACACCTATTGGACGCACAAGATTGGTTAAGAACCGTAATTGGACAAGAATTAGCCTAGGGAGGACGAAAATGACCTAATTGTTAATCCAATGACACAAAAACACCTATTGGATGCACAAGATTGGTTAGAAACCGTAATTGGACAAGCATAAGCCTAGGGAGGACGAAAATGACTTAATTGTTCATCCAATGACACAAACATACCTATTGGACGCACAAGGTTGGTTAGAAACCCTAATTGGACAAGAATAAGCCTTGGGAGGACGAAAATGACCTAATTGTTCATCCACTAACACAAAAACACCTATTGGATGCTTAAGATTGGTTAAAAACCCTAATTGGACAACATTAAGTGTAGCGAGGACGAAAATGACCTAAATATTCATCCAATGACACAAAAACATCTATTGGATGCACAAGATTGGTTAAAAACCCTAATTGGACAAGATTAAATGTAGGCAGGACGAAAATAACCTAAATATGCATCCAATGACACAAACAAACCTATTGGACGCACAAGATTGGTTAGAAACCCTAATTGGACAAGAATTAGCCTAGGGAGGAAAAAAATGACATAATTGTTCATCCACTAACACAAAAACACCTATTGGATGCACAAGATTGGTTAAAAACCCTAATTGGACAAGATTAAGTGTAGGGAGGACGAAAATGACCTAAATATTCATCCAACGACACAAAAACACCTATTGGATGCACAAGATTGGTTAGAAACCGTAATTGGACAGGCATAAGCCTAGGGTGGACGAAAATGACTTAATTGTTCATCCAATGACACAAACACAACTATTGGATGCACAAGAATGGTTAGAAACCCTAATTGGACAAGAATAAGCCTTGGGAGGTCGAAAATGACCTAATTGTTCATCCACTAACACAAAAACACCTATTGGATGCACAAGATTGGTTAAAAACCCTAATTGGACAAGATTAAGTGTAGGGAGGACGAAAATGACCTAAATATTCATCCAATGACACAAAACACCTATTGGATGCACAAGATTTGTTAAAAACCCTAATTGGACAAGAATTAGCCTAGGGAGGACGAAAATGACCTAATTGTTCATCCAATGACACAAAAACACTTATTGGATGCACAAGATTGGTTAAAAACCCTAATTGGACAAGAATTAGCCTAGGGAGGACAAAAATGACCTAAATGATCATCCAATGACACAAATTCAACTATTGGGTGCACAAGATTGGTTAGAAACCCTAATTGGACAAGAATAAGCCTTTGGAGGTCGAAAATGACCTAATTGTTCATCCAATGACACAAACACAACTATTGGATGAACAAGATTGGTTAGAAACCTGAATTGGACAAGCATAAGCCTAGGGAGGATGAAAATGACCTAAATGATCATCCACTAACACAGAAACACCCATTGGATGCACAAGATTGATTAAAAACCCTAATTGGACAAGATTAAGTGTAGGGAGGACGAAAATGACATAAATGTTCATTCGATGACACAAAACTCCTATTGGATGCACAAGATTGGTTAAAAACCGTAATTGAACAAGAATTAGCATAGGGAGGACGAAAATGACCTAATTGTTCATCCAATGACACAAAACACCTATTGGATGCACAAGATAGGTTAGAAACCCTAATTGGACAAGATAAAGTGTAGGGAGGACGAAAATGACCTAAATGTTCATCCAATGACACAAAAACACCTATTGGATGCACAAGATTGGTTAGAAACCCTAATTGGACAAGATAAAGTGTAGGGAGGACGAAAATGACCTAAATGTTCATCCAATGACACAAAACACCTATTGGATGCACAAGATTGGTTAGAAACCATAATTGGACAAGCATAAGCTTAGGGAGGACGAAAATGACCTAAATGTTAATTCCATAACACAAAACACCTATTGGATGCACAAGATTGGTTAAAAACCCTAATTTGAAAAGAATTAGCCTAGGGAGGACGAATATGACCTAATTGTTCATCCAATGACACAAAAACACCTATTGGATGCACAAGATTGGTTAGAAACCATAATTGGACAAGATTAAGCCTACGGAGAACGAAATGGACCTAATTGTTCATCCAATGACACAAAAATACCTATTGGATGCACAAGATTGGTTAGAAACCCTAATTTGAGAAGATAAACTGTAGGGAGGACGAAAATGACCTAAATGTTCATCCAATGACTGAAAAACACCTATTGGACGCGCAAGATTGGTTAAAAACCCTAATTGGACAAGAATTAGCCTAGGGAGGACGAAAACGACCTAATTGTTCATCCAATGACACAAAAACACCTATTGGATGCACAAGATTGGTTAGAAACCATAATTGGAAGAGCATAAGCCTAGGGAGAATGAAAATGACCTAACTGTTCATCCAATGACACAAACACAACTATTGGATGAACAAGATTGGTTAGAAACCTTAATTGGACAAGCATAAGCCTAGGGAGGACGAAAATGACCTAAATGATCATCCACTAACACAAAAACACCTATTGGATGCACAAGATTGGTTAAAAACCCTAATTGGAAAACATTAAGTGTAGGGAGGACGAAAATGACCTAAGTATTCATCCAATGACACAAAAACACCTATTGGATGCACAAGATTGGTTAAAAACCCTAATTCGACAAGATTAAGTGTAGGGAGGACGAAAATAACCTAAATGTTCATCCAATGACACAAAACATCTATTGGATGCACAAGATTGGTTAAAAACCCTAAATGGACAAGAATTAGCCTCGGGAGGACGAAAATGACCTTATTGTTCATCCAATGACACAAAAACACCTATTGGATGCACAAGATTGGTTAGAAACCGTAATTGGACAAGATAAAGTGTAGGGAGGACGAAAATGACATAAATGTTCATCCAATGACACAAAACACCTATTGGATGCAAAGATTGGTTAAAAACCCTAATTGGACAAGATAAAGTGTAGGGAGGACGAAAATGACCTAAATGTTCATCCAATGACACAAAACACCTATTGGATGCTTAAGATTGGTTAAAAACCCTAATTGGACAAGATTAAGTGTAGGGAGGACGTAAATCACCTAAATATTCATCCAATGACACAAAAACACCTATTGGATGCACAAGATTTGTTAAAAACCCTAATTGGACAAGATTAAGTGTAGCGAGGACGAAAATAACCTAAATATTCATCCAATGACACAAAAATACCTATTGGATGCACAAGATTGGTTAAAAACCCTAATTCGATAAGATTAAGTGTAGGGAGGACGAAAATGACCTAAATGTTCATCCAATGACACAAAACACCTATTGGATGCACAAGATTGATTAAAAACCCTAATTGGACAAGAATTAGCCTAGGGTGGAAAAAAATGACGTAATTGTTCATCCAATGACACAAAAAGACCTATTGGATGCACAAGATTGGTTAGAAACCCTAATTGGACAAGATTAATCCTACGAAGAACGAAAAGGACCTAATTGTTCATCCAATGACACAAAAACACCTATTGGATGCACAAGATTGGTTAGAAACCCTAATTTTAGAAGATAAACTGTAGGGAGGACAAAAATGACCTAAATGTTCATCCAATGACTGAAAAACACCTATTGGACGCACAAGATAAGTTAAAAACCGTAATTGGACAAGAATTAGCCTAGGGAGGACGAAAATGACCTAATTGTTAATCCAATGACACAAAAACACCTATTGGATGCACAAGATTGGTTAGAAACCGTAATTCGACAAGCATAAGCCTAGGGAGGACGAAAATGACTTAATTGTTCATCCAATGACACAAACATACCTATTGGACGCACAAGATTGGTTAGAAACCCTAATTGGATAAGAATAAGCCTTGGGAGGTCGAAAATGACATAATTGTTCATCAACTAACACAAAAACACCTATTGGATGCACAAGATTCGTTAGAAACCCAAATTGGACAAGATAAAGTGTAGGGAGGACGAAAATGACCTAAATGTTCATCCAATGACACAAAACACCTATTGGATGAAAAAGATTGGTTAAAAACCCTAATTGGACAAGAATTAGCCTAGGGAGGACGAAAATGACCTAATTCTTCATCCAATGACACAAAAACACCTATTGGATGCACAAGATTGGTTAGAAACCGTAATTGGACAAGCATAAGCCTAGGGTGGACGAAAATGACTTAATTGTTCATCCAGTAACACAAACACACCTATTGGATGCACAAGATTGGTTAGAAACCATAATTGGACAAGCATAAGCCTAGGGAGGATGAAAATGACCTAAATGTTCATCCAATGACACAAACACAACTGTTGGATGCACAAGATTGGTTAGAAACCCTAATTGGACAAGCATAAGCCTAGGGAGGACGAAAATGACCTAAATGTTCATCTAATGACACAAAAACACCTATTGGATGCACAAGATTTGTTAAAAACCCTAATTGGACTAGAATAAGCCTAGGGAGGACGAAAATGACTTAATTGTTCATCCAATGACACAAACACAACTATTGGATGCACAAGAATGGTTAGAAACCCTAATTGGACAAGAATAAGCCTTGGGAGGTCGAAAATGACCTAATTGTTCATCCACTAACACAAAAACACCTATTGGATGCACAAGATTGGTTAAAAACCCTAATTGGACAAGATTAAGTGTAGGGAGGACGAAAATGACCTAAATATTCATCCAATGACACAAAACACCTATTGGATGCACAAGATTTGTTAAAAACCCTAATTGGACAAGAATTAGCCTAGGGAGGACGAAAATGACCTAATTGTTCATCCAATGACACAAAAACACTTATTGGATGCACAAGATTGGTTAAACACCCTAATTGGACAAGAATTAGCCTAGGGAGGACAAAAATGACCTAAATGATCATCCAATGACACAAATTCAACTATTGGGTGCACAAGATTGGTTAGAAACCCTAATTCGACAAGAATAAGCCTTGGGAGGTCGAAAATGACCTAATTGTTCATCCAATGACACAAACACAACTATTGGATGAACAAGATTGGTTAGAAACCTGAATTGGACAAGCATAAGCCTAGGGAGGATGAAAATGACCTAAATGATCATCCACTAACACAGAAACACCCATTGGATGCACAAGATTGATTAAAAACCCTAATTGGACAAGATTAAGTGTAGGGAGGACGAAAATGACATAAATGTTCATTCGATGACACAAAACACCTATTGGATGCACAAGATTGGTTAAAAACCGTAATTGAACAAAAATTAGCATAGGGAGGACGAAAATGACCTAATTGTTCATCCAATGACACAAAACACCTATTGGATGCACAAGATAGGTTAGAAACCCTAATTGGACAAGATAAAGTGTAGGGAGGACGAAAATGACCTAAATGTTCATCCAATGACACAAAAACACCTATTGGATGCACAAGATTGGTTAGAAACCCTAATTGGACAAGATAAAGTGTAGGGAGGACGAAAATGACCTAAATGTTCATCCAATGACACAAAACACCTATTGGATGCACAAGATTGGTTAGAAACCATAATTGGACAAGCATAAGCTTAGGGAGGACGAAAATGACCTAAATGTTAATTCCATAACACAAAACACCTATTGGATGCACAAGATTGGTTAAAAACCCTAATTTGAAAAGAATTAGCCTAGGGAGGACGAATATGACCTAATTGTTCATCCAATGACACAAAAACACCTATTGGATGCACAAGATTGGTTAGAAACCATAATTGGACAAGATTAAGCCTACGGAGAACGAAATGGACCTAATTGTTCATCCAATGACACAAAAATACCTATTGGATGCACAAGATTGGTTAGAAACCCTAATTTGAGAAGATAAACTGTAGGGAGGACGAAAATGACCTAAATGTTCATCCAATGACTGAAAAACACCTATTGGACGCGCAAGATTGGTTAAAAACCCTAATTGGACAAGAATTAGCCTAGGGAGGACGAAAACGACCTAATTGTTCATCCAATGACACAAAAACACCTATTGGATGCACAAGATTGGTTAGAAACCATAATTGGAAGAGCATAAGCCTAGGGAGAATGAAAATGACCTAACTGTTCATCCAATGACACAAACACAACTATTGGATGAACAAGATTGGTTAGAAACCTTAATTGGACAAGCATAAGCCTAGGGAGGACGAAAATGACCTAAATGATCATCCACTAACACAAAAACACCTATTGGATGCACAAGATTGGTTAAAAACCCTAATTGGAAAACATTAAGTGTAGGGAGGACGAAAATGACCTAAGTATTCATCCAATGACACAAAAACACCTATTGGATGCACAAGATTGGTTAAAAACCCTAATTCGACAAGATTAAGTGTAGGGAGGACGAAAATAACCTAAATGTTCATCCAATGACACAAAACATCTATTGGATGCACAAGATTGGTTAAAAACCCTAAATGGACAAGAATTAGCCTC
>JBBPBS010000300.1:415752-428371 GCA_037974835.1 Cicer judaicum | reverse complement strand
ACCTATTGGATGCACAAGATTGGTTAGAAACCCTAATTTGAGAAGATAAACTGTAGGGAGGACGAAAATGACCTAAATGTTCATCCAATGACTGAAAAACACCTATTGGACGCGCAAGATTGGTTAAAAACCCTAATTGGACAAGAATTAGCCTAGGGAGGACGAAAACGACCTAATTGTTCATCCAATGACACAAAAACACCTATTGGATGCACAAGATTGGTTATAAACCATAATTGGAAGAGCATAAGCCTAGGGAGAATGAAAATGACCTAACTGTTCATCCAATGACACAAACACAACTATTGGATGAACAAGATTGGTTAGAAACCTTAATTGGACAAGCATAAGCCTAGGGAGGACGAAAATGACCTAAATGATCATCCACTAACACAAAAACACCTATTGGATGCACAAGATTGGTTAAAAACCCTAATTGGAAAACATTAAGTGTAGGGAGGACGAAAATGACCTAAGTATTCATCCAATGACACAAAAACACCTATTGGATGCACAAGATTGGTTAAAAACCCTAATTCGACAAGATTAAGTGTAGGGAGGACGAAAATAACCTAAATGTTCATCCAATGACACAAAACATCTATTGGATGCACAAGATTGGTTAAAAACCCTAAATGGACAAGAATTAGCCTCTGGAGGACGAAAATGACCTTATTGTTCATCCAATGACACAAAAACACCTATTGGATGCACAAGATTGGTTAGAAACCGTAATTGGACAAGATAAAGTGTAGGGAGGACGAAAATGACATAAATGTTCATCCAATGACACAAAACACCTATTGGATGCAAAGATTGGTTAAAAACCCTAATTGGACAAGATAAAGTGTAGGGAGGACGAAAATGACCTAAATGTTCATCCAATGACACAAAACACCTATTGGATGCTTAAGATTGGTTAAAAACCCTAATTGGACAAGATTAAGTGTAGGGAGGACGTAAATCACCTAAATATTCATCCAATGACACAAAAACACCTATTGGATGCACAAGATTTGTTAAAAACCCTAATTGGACAAGATTAAGTGTAGGGAGGACGAAAATAACCTAAATATTCATCCAATGACACAAAAATACCTATTGGATGCACAAGATTGGTTAAAAACCCTAATTCGATAAGATTAAGTGTAGGGAGGACGAAAATGACCTAAATGTTCATCCAATGACACAAAACACCTATTGGATGCACAAGATTGATTAAAAACCCTAATTGGACAAGAATTAGCCTAGGGTGGAAAAAAATGACGTAATTGTTCATCCAATGACACAAAAAGACCTATTGGATGCACAAGATTGGTTAG
Source organism: Cicer judaicum (assembly GCA_037974835.1). NCBI lineage: Eukaryota > Viridiplantae > Streptophyta > Magnoliopsida > Fabales > Fabaceae > Cicer > Cicer judaicum. The sequence goes on along the minus strand of JBBPBS010000300.1, from coordinate 427,049 downwards.
AAACCCTAATTGGACAAGATTAATCCTACGGAGAACGAAAAGGACCTAATTGTTCATCTAATGACACAAAAACACCTATTGGATGCACAAGATTGGTTAGAAACCCTAATTTTAGAAGATAAACTGTAGGGAGGACAAAAATGACCTAAATGTTCATCCAATGACTGAAAAACACCTATTGGACGCACAAGATAGGTTAAAAACCGTAATTGGACAAGAATTAGCCTAGGGAGGACGAAAATGACCTAATTGTTAATCCAATGATACAAAAACACCTATTGGATGCACAAGATTGGTTAGAAACCGTAATTCGACAAGCATAAGCCTAGGGAGGACGAAAATGACTTAATTGTTCATCCAATGACACAAACATACCTATTGGACGCACAAGATTGGTTAGAAACCCTAATTGGATAAGAATAAGCCTTGGGAGGTCGAAAATGTCATAATTGTTCATCCACTAACACAAAAACACCTATTGGATGCACAAGATTCGTTAGAAACCCAAATTGGACAAGATAAAGTGTAGGGAGGACGAAAATGACCTAAATGTTCATCCAATGACACAAAACACCTATTGGATGCAAAAGATTGGTTAAAAACCCTAATTGGACAAGAATTAGCCTAGGGAGGACGAAAATGACCTAATTCTTCATCCAATGACACAAAAACACCTATTGGATGCACAAGATTGGTTAGAAACCGTAATTGGACAAGCATAAGCCTAGGGTGGACGAAAATGACTTAATTGTTCATCCAGTAACACAAACACACCTATTGGATGCACAAGATTGGTTAGAAACCCTAATTGGACAAGAATAAGCCTTGGGAGGACGAAAATGACCTAATTGTTCATCCACTAACACAAAAACACCTATTGGATGCTTAAGATTGGTTAAAAACCCTAATTGGACAAGATTAAGTGTAGGGAGGATGAAAATGACCTAATTATTCATCCAATGACACAAAAACATCTATTGGATGCACAAGATTGGTTAAAAACCCTAATTGGAGAAGATAAACTGTAGGGAGGACGAAAATGACCTAAATGTTCATCCAATGACTGAAAAACACCTATTGGACGCGCAAGATTGGTTAAAAACCCTAATTGGACAAGAATTAGCCTAGGGAGGACGAAAACGACCTAATTGTTCATCCAATGACACAAAAACACCTATTGGATGCACAAGATTGGTTAGAAACCATAATTGGAAGAGCATAAGCCTAGGGAGAATGAAAATGACCTAAATGTTCATCCAATGACACAAACACAACTATTGGATGAAAAAGATTGGTTAGAAACCTTAATTGGACAAGCATAAGCCTAGGGAGGACGAAAATGACCTAAATGATCATCCACTAACACAAAAACACCTATTGGATCCACAAGATTGGTTAAAAACCCTAATTGGACAACATTAAGTGTAGGGAGGACGAAAATGACCTAAGTATTCATCCAATGACACAAAAACACCTATTGGATGCACAAGATTGGTTAAAAACCCTAATTGGACAACATTAAGTGTAGGGAGGATGAAAATAACCTAAATATTCATCCAATGACACAAAACACCTATTGGATGCACAAGATTGGTTAAAAACCCTAAATGGACAAGAATTAGCCTCGGGAGGACGAAAATGACCTGATTGTTCGTCCAATGACACAAAAACACCTATTGGATGCACAAGATTGGTTAGAAACCCAAATTGGACATGATAAAGTGTAGGGAGGACGAAAATGACATAAATGTTGATCCAATGACACAAAACACCTATTGGATGCAAAGATTGGTTAAAAACCCTAATTGGACAAGATAAAGTGTAGGGAGGACGAAAATGACCTAAATGTTCATCCAATGACACAAAACACCTATTGGATGCTTAAGATTGGTTAAAAACCCTAATTGGACAAGATTAAGTGTAGGGAGGACGTAAATCACCTAAATATTCATCCAATGACACAAAAACACCTATTGGATGCACAAGATTGGTTAAAAACCCTAATTGGACAAGATTAAGTGTAGGGAGGACGAAAATAACCTAAATATTCATCCAATGACACAAAAATACCTATTGGATGCACAAGATTGGTTAAAAACCCTAATTCGATAAGATTAAGTGTAGGGAGGACGAAAATGACCTAAATGTTCATCCAATGACCCAAAACACCTATTGGATGCACAAGATTGATTAAAAACCCTAATTGGACAAGAATTAGCCTAGGGTGGAAAAAAATGTACTAATTTTTCATCCAATGACACAAAAAGACCTATTGGATGCACAAGATTGGTTAGAAACCCTAATTGGACAAGATTAAGCCTACGGAGAACGAAAAGGACCTAATTGTTCATCCAATGACACAAAAACACCTATTGGATGCACAAGATTGGTTAGAAACCCTAATTTTAGAAGATAAACTGTAGGGAGGACAAACATGACCTAAATGTTCATCCAATGACTGAAAAACACCTATTGGACGCACAAGATTGGTTAAAAACCGTAATTGGACAAGAATTAGCCTAGGGAGGACGAAAATGACCTGATTGTTAATCCAATGACACAAAAACACCTATTGGATGCACAAGATTGGTTAGAAACCGTAATTGGACAAGCATAAGCCTAGGGAGGACGAAAATGACTTAATTGTTCATCCAATGACACAAACACACCTATTGGATGCAAAAGATTGGTTAGAAACCCAAATTGGACAAGATAAAGTGTAGGGAGGATGAAAGTGACCTAAATGTTCATCCAATGACACAAAACACCTATTGGATGCAAAAGATTGGTTAAAAACCCTAATTGGACAAGAATTAGCCTAGGGAGGACGAAAATGACCTAATTCTTCATCCAATGACACAAAAACACCTATTGGATGCACAAGATTGGTTAGAAACCATAATTGGACAAGCATAAGCCTAGGGAGGATGAAAATGACCTAAATGTTCATCCAATGACACAAACACAACTATTGGATGCACAAGATTGGTTAGAAACCCTAATTGGACAAGCATAAGCCTAGGGAGGACGAAAATGACCTAAATGTTCATCTAATGACACAAAAACACCTATTGGATGCACAAGATTGGTTAAAAACCCTAATTGGACTAGAATAAGCCTAGGGAGGACGAAAATGACTTAATTGTTCATCCAATGACACAAACACAACTATTGGATGCACAAGATTGGTTAGAAACCCTAATTGGACAAGAATAAGCCTTGGGAGGTCGAAAATGACCTAATTGTTCATCCAATGACACAAACACAACTATTGGATGAACAAGATTGGTTAGAAACCTGAATTGGACAAGCATAAGCCTAGGGAGGATGAAAATGACCTAAATGATCATCCACTAACACAAAAACACCCATTGGATGCACAAGATTGATTAAAAACCCTAATTGGACAAGATTAAGTGTAGGGAGGACGAAAATGAAATAAATGTTCATTCGATGACACAAAACACCTATTGGATGCACAAGATTGGTTAAAAACCGTAATTGGACAAGAATTAGCCTAGGGAGGACGAAAATGACCTAATTGTTCATCCAATGACACAAAACACCTATTGGATGCACAAGATTGGTTAGAAACCCTAATTGGACAAGATAAAGTGTAGGGAGGACGAAAATGACCTAAATGTTCATCCAATGACACAAAACACCTATTGGATGCACAAGATTGGTTAGAAACCATAATTGGACAAGCATAAGCCTAGGGAGGACGAAAATGACCTAAATGTTAATCCCATAACACAAAACACCTATTGGATGCACAAGATTGGTTAAAAACCCTAATTGGACAAGAATTAGCCCAGGGAGGACGAGAATGACCTAATTCTTCATCCAATGACACAAAAAACACCTATTGGATGCACAAGATTGGTTTCAAACCGTAATTGGACAAGCATAAGCCTAGGGTGGACGAAAATGACTTAATTGTTCATCCAGTGACACAAACACACCTATTGGATGCACAAGATTGGTTAGAAACCCTAATTGGACAAGAATAAGCCTTGGGAGGACGAAAATGACCTAATTGTTCATCCACTAACACAAAAACACCTATTGGATGCTTAAGATTGGTTAAAAACCGTAATTGGACAAGATTAAGTGTAGGGAGGACGAAAATGACCTAAATATTCATCCAATGACACAAAAACATCTATTGGATGCACAAGATTAGTTAAAAACCCTAATTGGACAAGATTAAGTGTAGGGAGGACGAAAATCACCTAAATATGCATCCAATGACACAAAAACACCTATTGGATGCACAAGATTGGTTAAAAACCCTAATTGGACAAGTCTAAGCCTACGGAGGACGAAAAGGACCTAATTGTTCATCCAATGACACAAAAACACCTATTGGATGCACAAGATTGGTTAGAAACGCTAATTGGACAAGCATAAGCCTAGGGAGGACGAAAATGACCTAAATGTTCATCTAATGACACAAAAACACCTATTGGATGCACAAGATTGGTTAAAAACCCTAATTGGACTAGAATAAGCCTAGGGAGGACGAAAATGACTTAATTGTTCATCCAATGACACAAACACAACTATTGGATGCACAAGATTGGTTAGAAACCCTAATTGGACAAGAATAAGCCTTGGGAGGTCGAAAATGACCTAATTGTTCATCCAATGACACAAACACAACTATTGGATGAACAAGATTGGTTAGAAACCTGAATTGGACAAGCATAAGCCTAGGGAGGATGAAAATGACCTAAATGATCATCCACTAACACAAAAACACCCATTGGATGCACAAGATTGGTTAAAAACCGTAATTGGACAAGAATTAGCCTACGGAGGACGAAAATGACCTAATTGGTCATCCAATGACACAAAACACCTATTGGATGCACAAGATTGGTTAGAAACCCTAATTGGACAAGATAAAGTGTAGGGAGGACGAAAATGACCTAATTGTTCATCCAATGACACAAAACACCTATTGGATGCACAAGATTGGTTAGAAACCCTAATTGGACAAGATAAAGTGTAGGGAGGACGAAAATGACCTAAATGTTCATCCAATGACACAAAACACCTATTGGATGCACAAGATTGGTTAGAAACCCTAATTGGACAAGATAAAGTGTAGGGAGGCCGAAAATGACCTAAATGTTCATCCAATGACACAAGACACCGATTGGATGCACCAGATTGGTTAAACACCCTAATTGGACAAGATTAAGTGTAGGGAGGACGAAAATGACCTAAATATTCATCTAATGACACAAAACACCTATTGGATGCACAAGATTGGTTAAAAACCCTAATTGGACAAGATTAAGTGTAGGGAGGACGAAAATGACCTAAATGTTCATCCAATGACACAAAACACCTATTGGATGCACAAGATTGGTTAAAAACCCTAATTGGACAAGATTAAGTGTAGGGAGCACGAAAATGACCTAAATGTTCATCCAATGACACAAAACACCTATTGGATGCACAAGATTGGTTAAAAACCCTAATTGGACAAGATTAAGTGTAGGGAGGACGAAAATGACCTAAATGTTCATCCAATGACACAAAACACCTATTGGATGCAAAAGATTGGTTAAAAACCCTAATTGGACAAGAATTAGCCTAGGGAGGACGAAAATGACCTAATTCTTCATCCAATGACACAAAAACACCTATTGGATGCACAAGATTGGTTAGAAACCATAATTGGACAAGCATAAGCCTAGGGAGGATGAAAATGACCTAAATGTTCATCCAATGACACAAACACAACTATTGGATGCACAAGATTGGTTAGAAACCCTAATTGGACAAGCATAAGCCTAGGGAGGACGAAAATGACCTAAATGTTCATCTAATGACACAAAAACACCTATTGGATGCACAAGATTGGTTAAAAACCCTAATTGGAGTAGAATAAGCCTAGGGAGGACGAAAATGACTTAATTGTTCATCCAATGACACAAACACAACTATTGGATGCACAAGATTGGTTAGAAACCCTAATTGGACAAGAATAAGCCTTGGGAGGTTGAAAATGACCTAATTGTTCATCCACTAACACAAAAACACCTATTGGATGCACAAGATTGGTTAAAAACCCTAATTGGACAAGATTAAGTGTAGGGAGGACGAAAATGACCTAAATATTCATCCAATGACACAAAACACCTATTGGATGCACAAGATTTGTTAAAAACCCTAATTGGACAAGAATTAGCCTAGGGAGGACGAAAATGACCTAATTGTTCATCCAATGACACAAAAACACCTATTGGATGCACAAGATTGGTTAGAAACCGTAATTGGACAAGCATAAGCCTAGGGTGGACTTAAATGACTTAATTGTTCATCCAGTGACACAAACACACCTATTGGATGCACAAGATTGGTTAGAAACCCTAATTGGACAAGAATAAGCCTTGGGAGGACGAAAATGACCTAATTGTTCATCCACTAACACAAAAACACCTATTGGATGCTTAAGATTGGTTAAAAACCCTAATTGGACAAGATTAAGTGTAGGGAGGACGAAAATGACCTAAATATTCATCCAATGACACAAAAACATCTATTGGATGCACAAGATTGGTTAAAAACCCTAATTGGACAAGATTAAATGTAGGGAGGACGAAAATAACCTAAATATGCATCCAATGACACAAACAAACCTATTGGACGCACAAGATTGGTTAGAAACCCTAATTGGACAAGAATTAGCCTAGGGAGGAAAAAAATGACATAATTGTTCATCCACTAACACAAAAACACCTATTGGATGCACAAGATTGGTTAAAAACCCTAATTGGACAAGATTAAGTGTAGGGAGGACGAAAATGACCTAAATATTCATCCAACGACACAAAAACACCTATTGGATGCACAAGATTGGTTAGAAACCGTAATTGGACAGGCATAAGCCTAGGGTGGACGAAAATGACTTAATTGTTCATCCAATGACACAAACACACCTATTGGATGCAAAAGATTGGTTAGAAACCCAAATTGGACAAGATAAAGTGTAGGGAGGATGAAAGTGACCTAAATGTTCATCCAATGACACAAAACACCTATTGGATGCAAAAGATTGGTTAAAAACCCTAATTGGACAAGAATTAGCCTAGGGAGGACGAAAATGACCTAATTCTTCATCCAATGACACAAAAACACCTATTGGATGCACAAGATTGGTTAGAAACCATAATTGGACAAGCATAAGCCTAGGGAGGATGAAAATGACCTAAATGTTCATCCAATGACACAAACACAACTATTGGATGCACAAGATTGGTTAGAAACCCTAATTGGACAAGCATAAGCCTAGGGAGGACGAAAATGACCTAAATGTTCATCTAATGACACAAAAACACCTATTGGATGCACAAGATTGGTTAAAAACCCTAATTGGACTAGAATAAGCCTAGGGAGGACGAAAATGACTTAATTGTTCATCCAATGACACAAACACAACTATTGGATGCACAAGATTGGTTAGAAACCCTAATTGGACAAGAATAAGCCTTGGGAGGTCGAAAATGACCTAATTGTTCATCCACTAACACAAAAACACCTTTTGGATGCACAAGATTGGTTAAAAACCCTAATTGGACAAGATTAAGTGTACCGAGAACGAAAATGACCTAAATGTTCATCCAATGACTCAAAACACCTATTCGATGCACAAGATTGGTTAAAAACCCTAATTGGACAAGAATTAGCCTAGGGAGGACGAAAATGACTTAATTCTTCATCCAATGACACAAAAACACCTATTGGATGCACAAGATTGGTTAGAAACCCTAATTGGACAAGAATAAGCCTTGGGAGGACGAAAATGACCTAATTGTTCATCCACTAACACAAAAACACCTATTGGATGCTTAAGATTGGTTAAAAACCCTAATTGGACAAGATTAAGTGTAGGGAGGACGAAAATGACCTAAATATTCATCCAATGACACAAAAACATCTATTGGATGCACAAGATTGGTTAAAAACCCTAATTGGACAAGATTAAATGTAGGGAGGACGAAAATAACCTAAATATGCATCCAATGACACAAACAAACCTATTGGACGCACAAGATTGGTTAGAAACCCTAATTGGACAAGAATTAGCCTAGGGAGGAAAAAAATGACATAATTGTTCATCCACTAACACAAAAACACCTATTGGATGCACAAGATTGGTTAAAAACCCTAATTGGACAAGATTAAGTGTAGGGAGGACGAAAATGACCTAAATATTCATCCAACGACACAAAAACACCTATTGGATGCACAAGATTGGTTAGAAACCGTAATTGGACAGGCATAAGCCTAGGGTGGACGAAAATGACTTAATTGTTCATCCAATGACACAAACACACCTATTGGATGCAAAAGATTGGTTAGAAACCCAAATTGGACAAGATAAAGTGTAGGGAGGATGAAAGTGACCTAAATGTTCATCCAATGACACAAAACACCTATTGGATGCAAAAGATTGGTTAAAAACCCTAATTGGACAAGAATTAGCCTAGGGAGGACGAAAATGACCTAATTCTTCATCCAATGACACAAAAACACCTATTGGATGCACAAGATTGGTTAGAAACCATAATTGGACAAGCATAAGCCTAGGGAGGATGAAAATGACCTAAATGTTCATCCAATGACACAAACACAACTATTGGATGCACAAGATTGGTTAGAAACCCTAATTGGACAAGCATAAGCCTAGGGAGGACGAAAATGACCTAAATGTTCATCTAATGACACAAAAACACCTATTGGATGCACAAGATTGGTTAAAAACCCTAATTGGACAAGAATAAGCCTAGGGAGGACGAAAATGACTTAATTGTTCATCCAATGACACAAACACAACTATTGGATGCACAAGATTGGTTAGAAACCCTAATTGGACAAGAATAAGCCTTGGGAGGTCGAAAATGACCTAATTGTTCATCCACTAACACAAAAACACCTTTTGGATGCACAAGATTGGTTAAAAACCCTAATTGGACAAGATTAAGTGTACCGAGGACGAAAATGACCTAAATGTTCATCCAATGACTCAAAACACCTATTCGATGCACAAGATTGGTTAAAAACCCTAATTGGACAAGAATTAGCCTAGGGAGGACGAAAACGACTTAATTCTTCATCCAATGACACAAAAACACCTATTGGATGCACAAGATTGGTTAGAAACCCTAATTGGACAAGAATAAGCCTTGGGAGGACGAAAATGACCTAATTGTTCATCCACTAGCACAAAAACACCTATTGGATGCTTAAGATTGGTTAAAAACCCTAATTGGACAAGATTAAGTGTAGGGAGGACGAAAATGACCTAAATATTCATCCAATGACACAAAAACATCTATTGGATGCACAAGATTGGTTAAAAACCCTAATTGGACAAGATTAAATGTAGGGAGGACGAAAATAACCTAAATATGCATCCAATGACACAAACAAACCTATTGGACGCACAAGATTGGTTAGAAACCCTAATTGGACAAGAATTAGCCTAGGGAGGAAAAAAATGACATAATTGTTCATCCACTAACACAAAAACACCTATTGGATGCACAAGATTGGTTAAAAACCCTAATTGGACAAGATTAAGTGTAGGGAGGACGAAAATGACCTAAATATTCATCCAACGACACAAAAACACCTATTGGATGCACAAGATTGGTTAGAAACCGTAATTGGACAGGCATAAGCCTAGGGTGGACGAAAATGACTTAATTGTTCATCCAATGACACAAACACACCTATTGGATGCAAAAGATTGGTTAGAAACCCAAATTGGACAAGATAAAGTGTAGGGAGGATGAAAGTGACCTAAATGTTCATCCAATGACACAAAACACCTATTGGATGCAAAAGATTGGTTAAAAACCCTAATTGGACAAGAATTAGCCTAGGGAGGACGAAAATGACCTAATTCTTCATCCAATGACACAAAAACACCTATTGGATGCACAAGATTGGTTAGAAACCATAATTGGACAAGCATAAGCCTAGGGAGGATGAAAATGACCTAAATGTTCATCCAATGACACAAACACAACTATTGGATGCACAAGATTGGTTAGAAACCCTAATTGGACAAGCATAAGCCTAGGGAGGACGAAAATGACCTAAATGTTCATCTAATGACACAAAAACACCTATTGGATGCACAAGATTGGTTAAAAACCCTAATTGGAGTAGAATAAGCCTAGGGAGGACGAAAATGACTTAATTGTTCATCCAATGACACAAACACAACTATTGGATGCACAAGATTGGTTAGAAACCCTAATTGGACAAGAATAAGCCTTGGGAGGTTGAAAATGACCTAATTGTTCATCCACTAACACAAAAACACCTATTGGATGCACAAGATTGGTTAAAAACCCTAATTGGACAAGATTAAGTGTAGGGAGGACGAAAATGACCTAAATATTCATCCAATGACACAAAACACCTATTGGATGCACAAGATTTGTTAAAAACCCTAATTGGACAAGAATTAGCCTAGGGAGGACGAAAATGACCTAATTGTTCATCCAATGACACAAAAACACCTATTGGATGCACAAGATTGGTTAAAAACCCTAATTGGACAAGAATTAGCCTAGGGAGGACAAAAATGACCTAAATGATCATCCAATGACACAAATTCAACTATTTGGTGCACAAGATTGGTTAGAAACCCTAATTGGACAAGAATAAGCCTTGGGAGGTCGAAAATGACCTAATTGTTCATCCAATGACACAAACACAACTATTGGATGAACAAGATTGGTTAGAAACCTGAATTGGACAAGCATAAGCCTAGGGAGGATGAAAATGACCTAAATGATCATCCACTAACACAAAAACACCCATTGGATGCACAAGATTGATTAAAAACCCTAATTGGACAAGATTAAGTGTAGGGAGGACGAAAATGACATAAATGTTCATTCGATGACACAAAACACCTATTGGATGCACAAGATTGGTTAAAAACCGTAATTGGACAAGAATTAGCCTAGGGAGGACGAAAATGACCTAATTGTTCATCCAATGACACAAAACACCTATTGGATGCACAAGATTGGTTAGAAACCCTAATTGGACAAGATAAAGTGTAGGGAGGACGAAAATGACCTAAATGTTCATCCAATGACACAAAACACCTATTGGATGCACAAGATTGGTTAGAAACCATAATTGGACAAGCATAAGCCTAGGGAGGACGAAAATGACCTAAATGTTAATCCCATAACACAAAACACCTATTGGATGCACAAGATTGGTTAAAAACCCTAATTGGACAAGAATTAGCC
>JBBPBS010000300.1:389724-413258 GCA_037974835.1 Cicer judaicum | reverse complement strand
CTAATTGGACAAGCATAAGCCTAGGGAGGACGAAAATGACCTAAATGTTCATCTAATGACACAAAAACACCTATTGGATGCACAAGATTGGTTAAAAACCCTAATTGGACTAGAATAAGCCTAGGGAGGACGAAAATGACTTAATTGTTCATCCAATGACACAAACACAACTATTGGATGCACAAGATTGGTTAGAAACCCTAATTGGACAAGAATAAGCCTTGGGAGGTCGAAAATGACCTAATTGTTCATCCAATGACACAAACACAACTATTGGATGAACAAGATTGGTTAGAAACCTGAATTGGACAAGCATAAGCCTAGGGAGGATGAAAATGACCTAAATGATCATCCACTAACACAAAAACACCCATTGGATGCACAAGATTGGTTAAAAACCGTAATTGGACAAGAATTAGCCTACGGAGGACGAAAATGACCTAATTGGTCATCCAATGACACAAAACACCTATTGGATGCACAAGATTGGTTAGAAACCCTAATTGGACAAGATAAAGTGTAGGGAGGACGAAAATGACCTAATTGTTCATCCAATGACACAAAACACCTATTGGATGCACAAGATTGGTTAGAAACCCTAATTGGACAAGATAAAGTGTAGGGAGGACGAAAATGACCTAAATGTTCATCCAATGACACAAAACACCTATTGGATACACAAGATTGGTTAGAAACCCTAATTGGACAAGCATAAGCCTAGGGAGGACGAAAATCACCTAAATATGCATCCAATGACACAAAAACACCTATTTGATGCACAAGATTGGTTAAAAACCCTAATTGGACAAGAATTAACCTAGGGAGGAAAAAAAGGACCTAATTGTTGATCCAATGACACAAAAACACCTATTGGATGCACAAGATTGGTTAGAAACCATAATTGGAAGAGCATAAGCCTAGGGAGAATGAAAATGACCTAAATGTTCATCCAATGACACAAACACAACTATTGGATGAACAAGATTGGTTAGAAACCTTAATTGGACAAGCATAAGCCTAGGGAGGTCGAAAATGACCTAAATGATCATCCACTAACACAAAAACACCTATTGGATGCACAAGATTGGTTAAAAACCCTAATTGGACAACATTAAGTGTAGGGAGAACGAAAATGACCTAAGTATTCATCCAATGACACAAAAACACCTATTGGATGCACAAGATTGGTTAAAAACCCTAATTGGACAAGCATAAGCCTAGGGAGGACGAAAATGTCCTAAATGTTCATCCAATGACACAGAAACATCTATTGGATGCACAAGATTGGTTAGAAACCATAATTGGAAGAGCATAAGCCTAGGGAGAATGAAAATGACCTAAATGTTCATCCAATGACACAAACACAACTATTGGATGAACAAGATTGGTTAGAAACCTAAATATTCATCCAATGACACAAAAACACCTATTGGATGCACAAGATTGGTTAAAAACCCTAATTGGACAAGATTAAGTGTAGGGAGGACGAAAATAACCTAAATATTCATCCAACGACACAAAAATACCTATTGGATGCACAAGATTGATTAAAAACCCTAATTGGACAAGAATTAACCTAGGGTGGAAAAAAATGACCTAATTGTTCATCCAATAACACAAAAACACCTATTGGATGCACAAGATTGGTTAGAAACCCTAATTGGACAAGATTAAGCCTACAGAGAACGAAAAGGACCTAATTGTTCATCCAATGACACAAAAACACCTATTGGATGCACAAGATTGGTTAGAAACCCTAATTGGAGAAGATAAACTGTAGGGAGGACGAAAATGACCTAAATGTTCATCCACTGAGTGAAAAACACCTATTGGACGCGCAAGATTGGTTAAAAACCCTAATTGGACAAGAATTAACCTAGGGAGGACGAAAACGACCTAATTGTTCATCCAATGACACAAAAACACCTATTGGATGCACAAGATTGGTTAGAAACCATAATTGGAAGAGCATAAGCCTAGGGAGAATGAAAATGACCTAAATGTTCATCCAATGACACAAACACAACTATTGGATGAACAAGATTGGTTAGAAACCTTAATTGGACAAGCATAAGCCTAGGGAGGACGAAAATGACCTAAATGATCATCCACTAACACAAAAACACCTATTGGATGCACAAGATTGGTTAAAAACCCTAATTGGACAACATTAAGTGTAGGGAGGACGAAAATGACCTAAGTATTCATCCAATGACACAAAAACACCTATTGGATGCACAAGATTGGTTAAAAACCCTAATTCGACAAGATTAAGTGTAGGGAGGACGAAAATAACCTAAATGTTCATCCAATGACACAAAATACCTATTGGATGCACAAGATTGGTTAAAAACCCTAAATGGACAAGAATTAGCCTCGGGAGGACGAAAATGACCTTATTGTTCGTCCAATGACACAAAAACACCTATTGGATGCACAAGATTGGTTAGAAACCCAAATTGGACATGATAAAGTGTAGGGAGGACGAAAATGACATAAATGTTCATCCAATGACACAAAACACCTATTGGATGCAAAGATTGGTTAAAAACCCTAATTGGACAAGATAAAGTGTAGGGAGGACGAAAATGACCTAAATGTTCATCCAATGACACAAAACACCTATTGGATGCTTAAGATTGGTTAAAAACCCTAATTGGACAAGATTAACTGTAGGGAGGACGTAAATCACGTAAATATTCATCCAATGACACAAAAACACCTATTGGATGCACAAGATTGGTTAAAAACCCTAATTGGACAAGATTAAGTGTAGGGAGGACGAAAATAACCTAAATATTCATCCAATGACACAAAAATACCTATTGGATGCACAAGATTGGTTAAAAACCCTAATTCGATAAGATTAAGTGTAGGGAGGACGAAAATGACCTAAATGTTCATCCAATGACACAAAACACCTATTGGATGCACAAGATTGATTAAAAAACCTAATTGGACAAGAATTAGCCTAGGGTGGAAAAAAAATGACCTAATTGTTCATCCAATGACACAAAAAGACCTATTGGATGCACAAGATTGGTTAGAAACCCTAATTGGACAAGATTAAGCCTACGTAGAACGAAAAGGACCTAATTGTTCATCCAATGACACAAAAACACCTATTGGATGCACAAGATTGGTTAGAAACCCTAATTGGACAAGCATAAGCCTAGGGAGGATGAAAATAACCTGAATGTTCATCCACTAACACAAAACACCTATTGGATGCACAAGATTGGTTAAAAACCCTAACTGGACAAGATTAAGTGTAGGGAGGACGAAAATGACCTAATTGTTCATCCAATGACACAAAAACACCTATTGGATGCACAAGATTGGTTAGAAACCCTAATTGGCAAAGATAAAGTGTAGGGAGGACGAAAATGACCTAAATGTTCATCCAATGACACAACAAACCCTAATTGGACAAGATTAATTGTTGGGAGGACGAAAATGACCTAAATATTCATCCAATGACACAAAAATACCTATTGGATGCACAAGATTGCTTAAAAACCCTAATTAGACAAAATTAAGTGTAGGGAGAAAGAAAATGACTAAAATATTCATCCAATGATACAAAAACACCTATTGGATGCACAAGATTGGTTAAAAACCCTAATTGGACAAGATTAAGTGTAGGGAGGACGAAAATGACCTAAATGTTCATCCAATGACACAAAACACCTATTGGATGCACAAGATTGGTTAAAAATCCTAATTGGACAAGAATTAGCCTAGGGAGGACGAAAATGACCTAATTCTTCATCCAATGACACAACAACACCTTTTGGATGCACAAGATTGGTCAAAAAACCCTAATTGGACAAGATTAAGTGTAGGGAGGACGAAAATGACCTAAATATTCATCCAATGACACAAAAACACCTATCGGATGCACAAGATTTGTTAAAAACCCTAATTCGACAAGATTAAGTGTAGGGAGGACGAAAATTACCTAAATGTTCATCCAATGACATAAAACACCTATTGGATGCACAAGATTGGTTAAAAACACCAATTGGACAAGATTAAGTGTAGGGAGGACGAAAATAACCTAAATTTTCATCCAATGACACAAAACACCTATTTAATGCTTAAGATTGGTTAAAAACCCTAATTGGACAAGAATTAGCCTAGGGAGGACGAAAATGACCTAATTGTTCATCCAATGACACAAAAACACCTATTGGATGCACAAGATTGGTTAGAAACCGTAATTGGACAAGCATAAGCCTAGGGAGGACGAAAATGACTTAATTGTTCATCCAATGACACAAACACATCTATTGGACGCACAAGATTGGTTAGAAACCCTAATTGGACAAGAATAACCCTTGGGAGGTCGAAAATGACATAATTGTTCATCCACTAACACAAAAACACCTATTGGATGCACAAGATTGGTTAAAAACCCTAATTGGAGAAGATTAAGTGTAGGGAGGACGAAAATGACCTAAATGTTCATCCAATGACACAAAAACGCCTATTGGATGCACAAGATTGGTTAAAAACCCTAATTGGACAAGAATTATCCTAGGGAGGAAATAAATGACGTAATTGTTCATCCAATGACACAAAAACACCTATTGGTTGCACAAGATTGGTTAGAAACCCTAATTGGACAAGATTAAGCCTACGGAGGACGAAAAGGACCTAATTGTTCATCCAATGACACAAAAACATCTATCGGATGCACAAGATCGGTTAGAAACCCTAATTGGACAAGATAAAGTGTAGGGAGGACGAAAATAGCCTAAATGTTCATCCAATGACACAAAAACACCTATTGGACGCACAAGATTGGTTAAAAACCCTAATGGGACAAGATTAAGTGTAGGGAGGCCGAAAATGACCTAAATATTCATCCAATGACACAAAAACACCTATTGGATGCACAAGATTAAGTGTAGGGAGGACGAAAATAACCTAAATATTCATCCAACGACACAAAAACACCTATTAGATACACAAGATTGGTTAAAAACCCTAATTGGACAAGAATTAGCCTAGGGAGGACGAAAATGACCTAATTGTTCATCCAATGACACAAAAACACCTATTGGATGCACAAGATTGGTTAGAAACCGTAATTGGACAAGCATGAGCCTAGGGAGGACGAAAATGACTTAATTGTTCATCCAATGACACAAACACACCTATTGGACGCACAAGATTGGTTAGAAACCCTAATTGGACAAGATTAAGTGTAGGGATGACGAAAATAACCTAAATGTTCATCCAATGACACAAAACACCTATTGGATGCACAAGATTGGTTAAAAATCCTAATTGGACAAGAATTAGCCTAGGGAGGACGAAAATGACCTAATTCTTCATCCAATGACACAAAAACACCTTTTGGATGCACAAGATTGGTCCAAAAACCCTAATTGGACAAGATTAAGTGTAGGGAGGACGAAAATGACCTAAATATTCATCCAATGACACAAAAACACCTATTGGATGCACAAGATTGGTTAAAAACCCTAATTGGACAAGATTAAGTGTAGGGAGGACGAAAATGACCTAAATATTTATCCAATGACACAAAGACACTTATCGGATGCACAAGATTGGTTAAAAACCCTAATTGGACAAGATTAAGTGTAGGGAGGACGAAAATTACCTAAGTGTTCATCCAATGACACAAAACACCTATTGGATGCACAAGATTTATTAAAAACACTAATTGGACAAGATTAAGTGTAGGGAGGACGAAAATAACCTAAATTTTCATCCAATGACACAAAATACCTATTTAATGCTTAAGATTGGTTAAAAACCCTAATTGGACAAGAATTAGCCTAGGGAGGACGAAAATTACCTAATTGTTCATCCATTGACACAAAAACACCTATTGGATGCACAAGATTGGTTAGAAACCGTAATTGGAGTAGAATAAGCCTAGGGAGGAGGAAAATGACTTAATTGTTCATCCAATGACAAAAACACACCTATTGGATGCACAAGCTTGGTTAGAAACCCTAATTGGACAACATTAAGTGTAGGGAGGACGAAAATGACATAAATGTTCATCCAATGACACAAAACACCTATTGGATGCACAAGATTGGTTAAAAACCCTAACTGGACAAGATTAAGTGTAGGGAGGACGAAGATGACCTAAATATTCATCCAATGACACAAAAACACCTATTGGATGCACAAGATTGGTTAGAAACCGTAATTGGACAAGCATGAGCCTAGGGAGGACGAAAATGACTTAATTGTTCACCCAATGACACAAACACATCTATTGGACGCACAAGATTGGTTAGAAACCCTAATTGGACAAGAATAACCCTTGCGAGGTCGAAAATGACATAATTGTTCATCCACTAACACAAAACACCTATTGGATGCACAAGATTGGTTAAAAACCCTAATTGGACAAGATAAAGTGTAGGGCGGACGAAAATGACCTCAATGTTCATCCAATGACACATAACACCTATTGGATGCTTAAGATTGGTTAAAAACCCTAATGGGACAAGATTAAGTGTAGGGAGGCCGAAAATGACCTAAATATTCATCCAATGACACAAAAACACCTATTGGATGCACAAGATTGGTTAAAAACCCTAATTGGACAAGATTAAAGCTAGGGAGGACAAAAATAACCGAAATATTCATCCAACGACACAAAAACACCTATTAGATACACAAGATTGGTTAAAAACCCTAATTGGACAAGAATTAGCCTAGGGAGGACGAAAATGACCTAATTGTTCATCCAATGACACAAAAACACCTATTGGATGCACAAGATTGGTTAGAAACCGTAATTGGACAAGCATCAGCCTAGGGAGGACGAAAATGACTTAATTGTTCATCCAATGACACAAACACACCTATTGGATGCACAAGATTGGTTAGAAACCCTAATTGGAGAAGAATAACCCTTGGGAGGTCGAAAATGACATAATTGTTCATCCACTAACACAAAAACACCTATTGGATGCACAAGATTGGTTAAAAACCCTAATTGGACAAGATTAAGTGTAGGGAGGACGTAAATGACCCAAATGTTCATCCAATGACACAAAACACCTATTGGATGCACAAGATTGGTTAAAAATCCTAATTGGACAAGAATTAGCCTAGGGAGGACGAAAATGACCTAATTGTTCATCCAATGACACAAAAACACCTTTTGGATGCACAAGATTGGTCAAAAAACCCTAATTGGACAAGATTAAGTGTAAGGAGGACGAAAATGACCTAAATATTTATCAAATGACACAAAAACACCTATTGGATGCACAAGATTGGTTAAAAACCCTAATTGGACAAGATTAAGTGTAGGGAGGACGAAAATGACCTAAATATTTATTCAATGACACAAAAACACCTATCGGATGCACAAGATTGGTTAAAAACCCTAATTGGACAAGATTAAGTGTAGGGAGGACGAAAATAACCTAATTGTTCATCCAATGACACAAAAACACCTATTGGATGCACAAGATTTGTTAGAAACCATAGTTGGACAAGCATAAGCCTAGGGAGAATGAAAATGACCTAAATATTCATCCAATGACACAAACACAACTATTGGATGAACAAGATTGGTTAGACACCTTAATTGGACAAGCATAAGCCTAGGGAGGATGAAAATGACCTAAATGATCATCCACTAACACAAAAACACCTATTGGATGCACAAGATTGGTTAAAAACCCTTATTGGAAAACATTACATGTAGGGAGGTCGAAAATGACCTAAATATTCTTCCAATGACACAAAAACACCTATTGGATGCACAAGATTGGTTAGAAACCCTAATTGGCAAAGATAAAGTGTAGGGAGGACGAAAATGACCTAAGTGTTCATCGAATGACACAAAAAACCCTAATTGGACAAGACTAAGTGTAGGGAGGACGAAAATGACCTAAATATTCATCCAATGACACAAAAATACCTATTGGATGCACAAGATTGCTTAAAAACCCTAATTAGACAAAATTAAGTGTAGGGAGAACGAAAATGACCTAAATATTCATCCAATGATACAAAAACACCTATTGGATGCACAAGATTGGTTAAAAACCGTAATTCGACAAGATTAAGTGTAGGGAGGACGAAAATGACCTAAATGTTCATCCCACGACACAAAACACCTATTGGATGCACAAGATTGGTTAAAAACCCTAATTGGACAAGAATTAGCCTAGGGAGGACGAAAATGACCAAATTGTTCATCCAATGACACAAAAACACCTATTGGATGCACAAGATTGGTTAGAAACCTTAATTGGACATGCATAAGCCTAGGGAGGATGAAAATGACCTAATTGTTCATCCAATGACACAAACACAACTATTGGTGAACAAGATTGGTTAGAAACCTTAATTAGACAAGCATAAGCCTAGGGCGGATGAAAATGACCTAAATGTTCATCTAATGACACAAAAACACCTATTGGATGCACAAGATTGGTTAAAAATCCTAATTGGACTAGAATTAGCCTAGGGAGGATGAAAATGACTTAATTGTTCATCCAATGATACAAACACACCTATTGGATGCACAAGAATGGTTAGAAACCCTAACTGGACAAGATAAAGTGTAGGGTGGACGAAAATGACCTAAATGTTCATCCAATGACACATAACACCTATTGGATGCTTAAGATTGGTTAAAAACCCTAATTGGACAAGATTAAGTGTAGGGAGGCCGAAAATGACCTAAATATTCATCCAATGACACAAAAACACCTATTGGATGCACAAGATTGGTTAAAAACCCTAATTGGACAAGATTAAGTGTAGGGAGGACGAAAATAACCTAAATATTCATCCAATGACACAAAAACACCTATTAGATACACAAGATTGGTTAAAAACCTTAATTGGACAAGATTAAGTGTAGGGAGGACGAAAATAACCTAAATATTCATCCAATGACACAAAAACACCTATTGGATGCACAAGATTGGTTAAAAACCCTAATTGGACAAGAATTAGCCTAGGGAGGAAAAAAGTAACCTAATTGTTCATCCAATGACACAAAAACACCTATTTGATGCACAAGATTGGTTAGAAACCGTAATTGGACAAGATAAAGTGTAGGGAGGACGAAAGTGACCTAAATATTCATCCAATGACACAAAAACACCTATTGGATGCACAAGATTGGTTAGAAACCCTAATTGGACAAGATTAAGTGTAGGGAGGACGAAAATAACCTAAATATTCAACCAATGACACAAAAACAGCTATTGGTTGCACAAGATTGGTTAGAAACCGTAATTTGACAAGCATAAGCCTAGGGAGGACAAACATGACTTAATTGTTCATCCAATGACACAAAAACAGCTATTGGTGAACAAGATTGGTTAGAAACCCTAATTGGACAAGCATAAGCCTAGGGAGGATGAAAATGACCTAAATGTTCATCTAATGACATAATAACACCTATTGGATGCACAAGATTGGTTAAAAACCCTAATTGGACTAGAATAAGCCTAGGGAGGAGGAAAATGACTTAATTGTTCATCCAATGACAAAAACACACCTATTGGATGCACAAGCTTGGTTAGAAACCCTAATTGGACAAGATAAAGTGTAGGGAGGACGAAAATGACATAAATGTTCATCCAATGACACAAAACACCTATTGGATGCACAAGATTGGTTAAAAACCCTAATTGGACAAGATTATGTGTAGGGAGGACGAAAATAACCTAAATATTCAACCAATGACACAAAAACAGCTATTGGTTGCACAAGATTGGTTAGAAACCGTAATTGGACAAGCATAAGCCTAGGGAGGACGAAAATGACTTAATTGTTCATCCAATGACACAAAAACAGCTATTGGTGAACAAGATTGGTTACAAACCCTAATTGGACAAGCATAAGCCTAGGGAGGATGAAAATGACCTAAATGTTCATCTAATGACACAATAACACCTATTGGATGAACAAGATTGGTTAAAAACCCTAATTGGACAAGAATAAGCCTAGGGAGGAGGAAAATGACTTAATTGTTCATCCAATGACAAAAACACACCTATTGGATGCACAAGCTTGGTTAGAAACCCTAATTGGACAAGATAAAGTGTAGGGAGGACGAGAATGACATAAATGTTCATCCAATGCCACAAAACACCTATTGGATGCACAAGATTGGTTAAAAACCCTAACTGGACAAGATTAAGTGTAGGGAGGACGAAAATGACCTAAATATTCATCCAATGACACAAAAACACCTATTGGATGCACAAGATTGGTTAGAAACCGTAATTGGACAAGCATGAGCCTAGGGAGGACGAAAATGACTTAATTGTTCATCCAATGACACAAACACACCTATTGGACGCACAAGATTGGTTAGAAACCCTAATTGGACAAGAATAACCCTTGGGAGGTCGAAAATGACATAATTGTTCATCCACTAACACAAAAACACCTATTGGATGCACAAGATTGGTTAAAAACCCTAATTGGACAAGATTAAGTGTAGGCAGGACGAAAATGACCTAAATGTTCATCCAATGACACAAAACACCTATTGGATACACAAGATTGGTTAAAAATCCTAACTGGACAAGAATTAGCCTAGGGAGGACGAAAATTACCTAATTCTTCATCCAATGACACAAAAACACCTTTTGGATGCACAAGATTGGTCAAAAAACACTAATTGGACAAGATTAAGTGTAGGGAGGCCGAAAATGACCTAAATATTCATCCAATGACACAAAAACACCTATTGGATGCACAAGATTGGTTAAAAACCCTAATTGGACAAGATTAAGTGTAGGGAGGACGAAAATAACCTAAATATTCATCCAATGACACAAAAACACCTATTAGATACACAAGATTGGTTAAAAACCCTAATTGGACAAGAATTAGCCTAGGGAGGACGAAAATGACCTAATTGTTCATCCAATGACAGAAAAACACGTATTGGATGCACAAGATTGGTTAAAAACACTAATTGGACAAGATTAAGTGTAGGGAGGACGAAAATAACAAAAATTTTATTCCAATGACACAAAACACCTATTTAATGCTTAAGATTGGTTAAAAACCCTAATTGGACAAGAATTAGCCTAGGGAGGACGAAAATAACCTAATTGTTCATCCAATGACACAGAAACCCCTATTGGATGCACAAGATTGGTTAGAATCCGTAATTGGACAAGCATAAGCCTAGGGAGGACGAAAATGACTTAATTGTTCATCCAATGACATAAACACATCTATTGGACGCACAAGATTGGTTAGAAACCCTAATTGGACAAGAATAACCCTTGGGAGGTCAAAAATGACATAATTGTTCATCCACTAACACAAAAACACCTATTGGATGCACAAGATTGGTTAAAAACCCTAATTGGACAAGATTAAGTGTAGGCAGGACGAAAATGACCTAAATGTTCATCCAATGACACAAAACACCTATTGGATGCACATGATTGGTTAAAAATCCTAACTGGACAAGATTAAGTGTAGGGAGGACGAAAATGACCTAAATATTCATCCAATGACACAAAAACACCTAATGTATGCACAAGATTGGTTAGAAACCCTAATTGGACAACATTAAGTGTAGGGAGGACGAAAATGACCTAAATATTCATCCAATGACACAAAACACCTATTGGATGCACAAGATTGGTTAAAAACCCTAATTGGACAAGAATTAGCCTACGGAGGAAAAAAATGACCTAATTGTTCATCCAATGACACAAAAACACCTATTGGATGCACAAGATTGGTTAGAAACCCTAATTGGACAAGATTAAGCCTACGGAGGACGAAAAGGACCTAATTGTTCATCCAAAGACACCAACACACCTATTGGATGCACAAGATTGGTTAGAAACCCTAATTGGACAAGAATTAGCCTAGGGAGGACGAAAATGACCTAATGGTTCATCCAATGACTCAAAAACACCTATTGGATGCACAAGATTGGTTAGAAACCGTAATTGGACAAGTATGAGCCTAGGGAGGACGAAAATGACTTAATTGTTCATCCAATGACACAAACACACCTATTGGACGCACAAGATTGGTTAGAAACCCTAATTGGACAAGAATAACCCTTGGGAGGTCAAAAATGACATAATTGTTCATCCACTAACACAAAAACACCTATTGGATGCACAAGATTGGTTAAAAACCCTAATTGGACAAGATTAAGTGTAGGGAGCACGAAAATGACCTAAATGTTCATCGAATGACACAAAACACCTATTGGATACACAAGATTGGTTAAAAATCCAAACTGGACAAGTATTAGCCTAGGGAGGACGAAAATGACCTAATTCTTCATCCAATGACACAAAAAAACCTTTTGGATGCACAAGATTGGTCAAAAAACCCTAATTGGACAAGAATTAGCCTAGGGTGGACGAAAATGACCTAATTGTTCATCCAATGACACAAAAACACCTATTGGATGCATAAGATTGGTTAAAAACACTAATTGGACAAGATTAAGTGTAGGGAGGACGAAAATAACCTAAATATTCATCCAATGACACAAAAACACCTATTAGATACACAAGATTGGTTAAAAACCCTAATTGGACAAGAATTAGCCTAGGGAGGACGAAAATGACCTAATTGTTCATCCAATGACACAAAGACACCTATTGGATGCACAAGATTGGTTAGAAACCGTAATTGAACAAGCATGAGCCTAGGGAGGACGAAAATGACTTAATTGTTCATCCAATGACACAAACACACCTATTGGACGCACAAGATTGGTTAGAAACCCTAATTGGACAAGAATAACCCTTGGGAGGTCGAAAATGACATAATTGTTCATCCAATGACAAAAAAACAACTATTGGATGCACAAGATTGGTTAGAAACCCTAATTGGACAAGATAAAGTGTAGGGAGGACGAAAATGACCTAAATGTTCATCCAATGACACAAAACACCTATTGGATGCTTAAGATTGGTTTAAAACCCTAATTGGACAAGATTAAGTGTAGGGAGGACGAAAATGACCTAAATGTTCATCCAATGACACATAACACCAATTGGATGCTTAAGATTGGTTAAAAACTCTAATTAGACAAGATTAAGTGTAGGGAGGCCGAAAATGACCTAAATATTCATCCAATGACACAAAAACACCTATTGGATGCACGAGATTAGTTAAAAACCCTAATTGGACAAGATTAAGTGTAGGGAGGACGAAAATAACCTAAATTTTCATCGAATGACACAAAAACACCTATTAGATACACAAGATTGGTTAAAAACCCTAATTGGACAAGAATTAGCCTAGGGAGGACGAAAATGACCTAATTGTTCATCCAATGACACAAAAAGACCTATTGGATGCACAAGATTGGTTAAAAACACTAATTGGACAAGATTAAGTGTAGGGAGGACGAAAATAACAAAAATTTTATTCCAATGACACAAAACACCTATTTAATGCTTAAGATTGGTTAAAAACCCTAATTGGACAAGAATTAGCCTAGGGAGGACGAAAATGACCTAATTGTTCATCCAATGACACAGAAATCCCTATTGGATGCACAAGATTGGTTAGAATCCGTAATTGGACAAGCATAAGCCTAGGGAGGACGAAAATGACTTAATTGTTCATCCAATGACACAACCACATCTATTGGACGCACAAGATTGGTTAGAAACCCTAATTGGACAAGAATAACCCTTGGGAGGTCGAAAATGACATAATTGTTCATCCACTAACACAAAAACACCTATTGGATGCACAAGATTGGTTAAAAACCCTAATTGGACAAGATTAAGTGTAGGGAGGACGAAAATGACCTAAATGTTCATCCAATGACACAAAACACCTATTGGATGCACAAGATTGGTTAAAAATCCTAACTGGACAAGATTAAGTGTAGGGAGGACGAAAATGACCTAAATATTCATCCAATGACACAAAAACACCTAATGTATGCACAAGATTGGTTAGAAACCCTAATTGGACAACATTAAGTGTAGGGAGGACGAAAATAACCTAAATATTCATCCAATGACACAAAACACCTATTGGATGCACAAGATTGGTTAAAAACCCTAATTGGACAAGAATTAGCCTAGGGAGGAAAAAAATGACCTAATTCTTCATCCAATGACACAAAAACACCTATTGGATGCACAAGATTGGTTAGAAACCCTAATTGGACAAGATTAAGCCTACGGAGGACGAAAAGGACCTAATTGTTCATCCAATGACACCAACACACCTATTGGATGCACAAGATTGGTTAGAAACCCTAATTGGACAAGAATAAGCCTTGGTGTGTCGAAAATGACATAATTGTTCATCCACTAACACAAAAAAACCTATTGGATGCACAAGATTGGTTAAAAACCCTAATTGGACAAGATTAAGTGTAGGGAGGACGAAAATGACCTAAATGTTCATCCAATGACACAAAACACCTATTGGATGGACAAGATTGGTTAAAAACCCTAATTGGACAAGAATTAGCCTAGGGAGGACGAAAATGACCTAATTCTTCATCCAATGACACAAAAACACCTATTGGATGCACAAGATTGGTTAGAAACCCTAATTGGACAAGATAAAGTGTAGGGAGGACGAAAATGACCTAAATGTTCATCCAATGACACATAACACCTATTGGATGCTTAAGATTGGTTAAAAACCCTAATTGGACAAGATTAAGTGTAAGGAGGCCGAAAATGACCTAAATATTCATCCAATGACACAAAAACACCTATTGGATGCACAAGATTGGTTAAAAACCCTAATTGGACAAGATTAAGTGTAGGGAGGACGAAAATAACCTAAATATTCCTCCAAGGACACAAAAACACCTATTAGATACACAAGATTGGTTAAAAACCCTAATTGGACAAGAATTAGCCTAGGGAGGACGAAAATGACCTAATTGTTCATCCAATGACACAAAAACACCTATTGGATGCACAAGATTGGTTAGAAACCGTAATTGGACAAGTATGAGCCTAAGGAGGACGAAAATGACTTAATTGTTCATCCAATGACACAAACACACCTATTGGACGCACAAGATTGGTTAGAAACCCTAATTGGACAAGAATAACCCTTGGGAGGTCGAAAATGACATAATTGTTCATCCACTAAGACAAAAACACCTATTGGATGCACAAGATTGGTTAAAAACCCTAATTGGACAAGATTAAGTGTAGGGAGCACGAAAATGACCTAAATGTTCATCGAATGACACAAAACACCTATTGGATACACAAGATTGGTTAAAAATCCTAACTGGACAAGAATTAGCCTAGGGAGGACGAAAATGACCTAATTCTTCATCCAATGACACAAAAACACCTTTTGGATGCACAAGATTGGTTAAAAACACTAATTGGACAAGATTAAGTGTAGGGAGGACGAAAATAACCTAAATATTCATCCAATGACACAAAAACACCTATTAGATACACAAGATTGGTTAAAAACCCTAATTGGACAAGAATTAGCCTAGGGAGGACGAAAATGACCTAATTGTTCATCCAATGACACAAAAACACCTATTGGATGCACAAGATTGGTTAGAAACCGTAATTGGACAAGCATGAGCCTAGGGAGGACGAAAATGACTTAATTGTTCATCCAATGACACAAACACACCTATTGGACGCACAAGATTGGTTAGAAACCCTAATTGGACAAGAATAACCCTTGGGAGGTCGAAAATGACATAATTGTTCATCCACTAACACAAAAACACCTATTGGATGCACAAGATTGGTTAAAAACCCTAATTGGACAAGATTAAGTGTAGGGAGGACGAAAATGACCTAAATGTTCATCCAATGACCCAAAACACCTATTGGATACACAAGATTGGTTAAAAATCCTAACTGGACAAGAATTAGCCTAGGGAGGACGAAAATGACCTAATTCTTCATCCAATGACACAAAATCACCTTTTGGATGCACAAGATTGGTCAAAAAACCCTAATTGGACAAGATTAAGTGTAGGGAGGCCGAAAATGACCTAAATATTCATCCAATGACACAAAACCACCTATTGGATGCACAAGATTGGTTAAAAACCCTAATTGGACAAGATTAAGTGTAGGGAGGACGAAAATAACCTAAATATTCATCCAATGACACAAAAACACCTATTAGATACACAAGATTGGTTAAAAACCCTAATTGGACAAGAATTACCCTAGGGAGGACGAAAATGACCTAATTGTTCATCCAATGACACAAAAACACGTATTGGATGCACAAGATTGGTTAAAAACACTAATTGGACAAGATTAAGTGTAGGGAGGACGAAAATAACCAAAATTTTCATCCAATGACACAAATCACCTATTTAATGCTTAAGATTGGTTAAAAACCCTAATTGGACAAGAATTAGCCTAGGGAGGACGAAAACGACCTAATTGTTCATCCAATGACACAAAAACCCTTATTGGATGCACAAGATTGGTTAGAAACCGTAATTGGAGAAGCATCAGCCTAGGGAGGACGAAAATGACTTAATTGTTCATCCAATGACACAAACACATCTATTGGACGCACAAGATTGGTTAGAAACCCTAATTGGACAAGAATAACCCTTGGGAGGTCGAAAATGACATAATTGTTCATCCACTAACACAAAAACACCTATTGGATGCACAAGATTGGTTAAAAACCCTAATTGGACAAGATTAAGTGTAGGGAGGACGAAAATGACCTAAATGTTCATCCAATGACGCAAAACACCTATTGGATGCACAAGATTGGTTAAAAATCCTAACTGGACAAGATTAAGTGTAGGGAGGACGAAAATGACCTAAATATTCATCCAATGAAACAAAAACACCTAATGGATGCACAAGATTGGTTAGAAACCCTAATTGGACAAGATAAAGTGTAGGGAGGACGAAAATAACCTAAATATTCAACCAATGTCACAAAACCAGCTATTGGTTGCACAAGATTGGTTAAAAACCCTAATTGGACAAGATTAAGTGTAGGGAGGACGAAAATGACCTAAATATTCATCCAATGACACAAAACACCTATTGGATGCACAAGATTGGTTAAAAACCCTAATTGGACAAGAATTAGCCTAGGGAGCAAAAAAAATGACCTAATTGTTCATCCAATGACACAAAAACACCTATTGGATGCACAAGATTGGTTAGACACCCTAATTGGACAAGAATAAGCCTTGGGAGGTCGAAAATGATATAATTGTTCATCCACTAACACAAAAAAACCTATTGAATGCACAAGATTGGTTAAAAACCCTAATTGGACAAGATTAAGTGTAGGGAGGACGAAAATGACCTAAATGTTCATCCAATGACACAAAACACCTATTGGATGGACAAGATTGGTTAAAAACCCTAATTGGACAAGAATTAGCCTAGGGAGGACGAAAATGACATAATTCTTCATCCAATGACACAAAAACAACTATTGGATACACAAGATTGGTTAGAAACCCTAATTGGACAAGATAAAGTGTAGGGAGGACGAAAATGACCTAAATGTTCATCCAATGACACAAAACACCTATTGGATGCTTAAGATTGGTTTAAAACCCTAATTGGACAAGATTAAGTGTAGGGAGGACGAAAATGACCTAAATGTTCATCCAATGACGCATAACACCAATTGGATGCTTTTGATTGGTTAAAAACCCTAATTAGACAAGATTAAGTGTAGGGAGGCCGAAAATGACCTAAATATTCATCCAATGACACAAAAACACCTATTGGATGCACGAGATTAGTTAAAAACCCTATTTGGACAAGATTAAGTGTAGGGAGGACGAAAATAACCTAAATTTTCATCCAATGACACAAAAACACCTATTAGATACACAAGATTGGTTAAAAACCCTAATTGGACAAGAATTAGCCTAGGGAGGACGAAAATGACCTAATTGTTCATCCAATGACACAAAAACACCTATTGGATGCACAAGATTGGTTAGAAACCGTAATTGGACAAGCATGAGCCTAGGGAGGACGAAAATGACTTAATTGTTCATCCAATGACACAAAAACACCTATTGGATGCACAAGATTGGTCAAAAAACCCTAATTGGACAAGATTAAGTGTAGGGAGGCCGAAAATGACCTAAATATTCATCCAATGACACAAAAACACCTATTGGATGCACAAGATTGGTTAAAAACCCTAATTGGACAAGATTAATTGTAGGGAGGACGAAAATAACCTAAATATTCATCCAATGACACAAAAATACCTATTAGATACATAAGATTGGTTAAAAACCCTAATTGGACAAGAATTAGCCTAGGGAGGACGAAAATGACCTAATTGTTCATCCAATGACACAAAAACACCTATTGAATGCACAAGTTTGGTTAAAAACACTAATTGGACAAGATTAAGTGTAGGGAGGACGAAAATAACCAAAATTTTCATCCAATGACACAAAACACCTATTTAATGCTTAAGATTGGTTAAAAACCCTAATTGGACAAGAATTAGCCTAGGTAGGACGAAAATGACCTAATTGTTCATCCAATGACACAAAAACCCCTATTGGATGCACAAGATTGGTTAGAAACCGTAATTGGACAAGCATAAGCCTAGGGAGGACGAAAATGACTTAATTGTTCATCCAATGACACAAAACACCTATTGGATGCTTAAGATTGGTTTAAAACCCTAATTGGACAAGATTAAGTGTAGGGAGGACGAAAATGACCTAAATGTTCATCCAATGACACATAACACCAATTGGATGCTTAAGATTGGTTAAAAACCCTAATTAGACAAGATTAAGTGTAGGGAGGCCGAAAATGACCAAAATATTCATCCAATGACACAAAAACACCTATTGGATGCACGAGATTAGTTAAAAACCCTAATTGGACAAGATTAAGTGTAGGGAGGACGAAAATAACCTAAATATTCATCCAACGACACAAAAACACCTATTAGATACACAAGATTGGTTAAAAACCCTAATTGGACAAGAATTAGCCTAGGGAGGACGAAAATGACCTAATTGTTCATCCAATGACACAAAAACACCTATTGGATGCACAAGATTGGTTAGAAACCGTAATTGGACAAGCATGAGCCTAGGGAGGACGAAAATGACTTAATTGTTCATCCAATGACACAAACACACCTATTGGACGGACAAGATTGGTTAGAAACCCTAATTGGACAAGAATAACCCTTGGGAGGTCGAAAATGACATAATTGTTCATCCACTAACACAAAAACACCTATTGGATGCACAAGATTGGTTAAAAACCCTAATGGGACAAGATTAAGTGTAGGGAGGCCGAAAATGACCTAAATATTCATCCAATGACACAAAAACACCTATTGGATGCACAAGATTGGTTAAAAACCCTAATTGGACAAGATTAAAGCTAGGGAGGACGAAAATAACCTAAATATTCATCCAACGACACAAAAACACCTATTAGATACACAAGATTGGTTAAAAACCCTAATTGGACAAGAATTAGCCTAGGGAGGACGAAAATGACCTAATTGTTCATCCAATGACACAAAAACACCTATTGGATGCACAAGATTGGTTAGAAACCGTAATTGGACAAGCATGAGCCTAGGGAGGACGAAAATGACTTAATTGTTCATCCAATGACACAAAAACACCTATTGAATGCACAAGTTTGGTTAAAAACACTAATTGGACAAGATTAAGTGTAGGGAGGACGAAAATAACCAAAATTTTCATCCAATGACACAAAACACCTATTTAATGCTTAAGATTGGTTAAAAACCCTAATTGGACAAGAATTAGCCTAGGGAGGACGAAAATGACCTAATTGTTCATCCAATGACACAAAAACCCCTATTGGATGCACAAGATTGGTTAGAAACCGTAATTGGACAAGCATAAGCCTAGGGAGGACGAAAATGACTTAATTGTTCATCCAATGACACAAAACACCTATTGGATGCACAAGATTGGTTAAAAATCCTAACTGGACAAGAATTTGCCTAGGGAGGACGAAAATGACCTAATTCTTCATCCAATGACACAAAAACACCTTTTGGATGCACAAGATTGGTCAAAAAACCCTAATTGGACAAGATTAAGTGTAGGGAGGCCGAAAATGACCAAAATATTCATCCAATGACACAAAAACACCTATTGGATGCACGAGATTAGTTAAAAACCCTAATTGGACAAGATTAAGTGTAGGGAGGACGAAAATAACCTAAATATTCATCCAATGACACAAAAACACCTATTAGATACACAAGATTGGTTAAAAACCCTAATTGGACAAGAATTAGCCTAGGGAGGACGAAAATGACCTAATTGTTCATCCAATGACACAAAAACACCTATTGGATGCACAAGATTGGTTAGAAACCGTAATTGGACAAGCATGAGCCTAGGGAGGACGAAAATGACTTAATTGTTCATCCAATGACACAAACACACCTATTGGACGCACAAGCTTGGTTAGAAACCCTAATTGGACAAGAATAACCCTTGGGAGGTCGAAAATGACATAATTGTTCATCCACTAACACAAAAACACCTATTGGACGCACAAGATTGGTTAAAAACCCTAATGGGACAAGATTAAGTGTAGGGAGGCCGAAAATGACCTAAATATTCATCCAATGACACAAAAACACCTATTGGATGCACAAGATTGGTTAAAAACCCTAATTGGACAAGATTAAAGCTAGGGAGGACGAAAATAACCTAAATATTCATCCAACGACACAAAAACACCTATTAGATACACAAGATTGGTTAAAAACCCTAATTGGACAAGAATTAGCCTAGGGAGGACGAAAATGACCTAATTGTTCATCCAATGACACAAAAACACCTATTGGATGCACAAGATTGGTTAGAAACCCTAATTGGACAAGCATAAGCCTAGGGAGGACGAAAATGACCTAAATGTTCATCCAATGACACAAAAACACCTATTGGATGCACAAGATTGGTTAAAAACCCTAATTGGACAAGAATAAGCCTAGGGAGGACGAAAATGACCTAATTGTTCATCCAATGACACAAAAACACCTATTGGTTGCACAAGATTGGTTAGAAACCCTAATTGGACAAGATTAAGTATAGGGAGGACGAAAATGACCTAAATATTCATCCAATGACACAAAAACAACTATTGGATGCACAAGATTGGTTAAAAACCCTAATTGGACAAGATTAAGTGTAGGGAGGACGAAAATGACCTAAATGTTCATCCAATGACACAAAAACACCTGTTGGATGCACAGGATTGGTTAAAAACCCTAATTGGACAAGAATTAGCCTAGGGAGGACGAAAATGACCTAATTGTTCATCCAATGACACAAAAACACCTATTGGTTGCACAAGATAGGTTAGAAACCCTAATTGGACAAGATTAAGTATAGGGAGGACGAAAATGACCTAAATATTCATCCAATGACACAAAAACACCTATTGGATGCACAAGATTGGTTAAAAACCCTAATTAGACAAGATTAAGTGTAGGGAGGACGAAAATGACCTAAATGTTCATCCAATGTCACAAAAATACTTGTTGGTTGCACAGGATTGGTTAAAAACCCTACTTGGACAAGAATTAGCTTTGGGAGGACGAAAATGACCTAATTGTTTATCCAATGACACAAAAACACCTATTGGTTGCACAACATTGGTTAGAAACCCTAATTGGACAAGATTAAGTGTAGGGAGGACGAAAATGACCTAAATATTCATCCAATGACACAAAAACACCTATTGGATGCACAAGATTGGTTAAAAACCCTAATTGGACAAGATTAAGTGTAGGGAGGACGAAAATGACCTAAATGTTCATCCAATGACACAAAACACCTATTGGATGCACAAGATTGGTTAAAAATCCTAACTGGACAAGAATTAGCCTAGGGAGGACGAAAATGACCTAATTCTTCATCCAATGACACAAAAACACCTTTTGGATGCACAAGATTGGTCAAAAAACCCTAATTGGACAAGATTAAGTGTAGGGAGGCCGAAAATGACCTAAATATTCATCCAATGACACAAAAACACCTATTGGATGCACAAGATTGGTTAAAAACCCTAATTGGACAAGATTAATTGTAGGGAGGACGAAAATAACCTAAATATTCATCCAATGACACAAAAATACCTATTAGATACACAAGATTGGTTAAAAACCCTAATTGGACAAGAATTAGCCTAGGGAGGACGAAAATGACCTAATTGTTCATCCAATGACACAAAAACACCTATTGAATGCACAAGTTTGGTTAAAAACACTAATTGGACAAGATTAAGTGTAGGGAGGACGAAAATAACCAAAATTTTCATCCAATGACACAAAACACCTATTTAATGCTTAAGATTGGTTAAAAACCCTAATTGGACAAGAATTAGCCTAGGGAGGACGAAAATGACCTAATTGTTCATCCAATGACACAAAAACCCCTATTGGATGCACAAGATTGGTTAGAAACCGTAATTGGACAAGCATAAGCCTAGGGAGGACGAAAATGACTTAATTGTTCATCCAATGACACAAAACACCTATTGGATGCTTAAGATTGGTTTAAAACCCTAATTGGACAACATTAAGTGTAGGGAGGACGAAAATGACCTAAATGTTCATCCAATGACACATAACACCAATTGGATGCTTAAGATTGGTTAAAAACCCTAATTAGACAAGATTAAGTGTAGGGAGGCCGAAAATGACCAAAATATTCATCCAATGACACAAAAACACCTATTGGATGCACGAGATTAGTTAAAAACCCTAATTGGACAAGATTAAGTGTAGGGAGGACGAAAATAACCTAAATATTCATCCAATGACACAAAAACACCTATTAGATACACAAGATTGGTTAAAAACCCTAATTGGACAAGAATTAGCCTAGGGAGGACGAAAATGACCTAATTGTTCATCCAATGACACAAAAACACCTATTGGATGCACAAGATTGGTTAGAAACCGTAATTGGACAAGCATGAGCCTAGGGAGGACGAAAATGACTTAATTGTTCATCCAATGACACAAACACACCTATTGGACGCACAAGATTGGTTAGAAACCCTAATTGGACAAGAATAACCCTTGGGAGGTCGAAAATGACATAATTGTTCATCCACTAACACAAAAACACCTATTGGATGCACAAGATTGGTTAAAAACCCTAATTGGACAAGATTAAGTGTAGGGAGGACGAAAATGACCTAAATGTTCATCCAATGACACAAAACACCTATTGGATGCACAAGATTGGTTAAAAATCCTAACTGGACAAGAATTTGCCTAGGGAGGACGAAAATCACCTAATTCTTCATCCAATGACACAAAAACACCTTTTGGATGCACAAGATTGGTCAAAAAACCCTAATTGGACAAGATTAAGTGTAGGGAGGCCGAAAATGACCTAAATATTCATCCAATGACACAAAAACACCTATTGGATGCACAAGATTGGTTAAAAACCCTAATTGGACAAGATTAATTGTAGGGAGGACGAAAATAACCTAAATATTCATCCAATGACACAAAAATACCTATTAGATACACAAGATTGGTTAAAAACCCTAATT
>JBBPBS010000300.1:367147-389714 GCA_037974835.1 Cicer judaicum | reverse complement strand
TAATTGTTCATCCAATGACACAAAAACACCTATTGAATGCACAAGTTTGGTTAAAAACACTAATTGGACAAGATTAAGTGTAGGGAGGACGAAAATAACCAAAATTTTCATCCAATGACACAAAACACCTATTTAATGCTTAAGATTGGTTAAAAACCCTAATTGGACAAGAATTAGCCTAGGGAGGACGAAAATGACCTAATTGTTCATCCAATGACACAAAAACCCCTATTGGATGCACAAGATTGGTTAGAAACCGTAATTGGACAAGCATAAGCCTAGGGAGGACGAAAATGACTTAATTGTTCATCCAATGACACAAAACACCTATTGGATGCACAAGATTGGTTAAAAATCCTAACTGGACAAGAATTTGCCTAGGGAGGACGAAAATGACCTAATTCTTCATCCAATGACACAAAAACACCTTTTGGATGCACAAGATTGGTCAAAAAACCCTAATTGGACAAGATTAAGTGTAGGGAGGCCGAAAATGACCTAAATATTCATCCAATGACACAAAAACACCTATTGGATGCACAAGATTGGTTAAAAACCCTAATTGGACAAGATTAATTGTAGGGAGGACGAAAATAACCTAAATATTCATCCAATGACACAAAAATACCTATTAGATACACAAGATTGGTTAAAAACCCTAATTTGACAAGAATTAGCCTAGGGAGGACGAAAATGACCTAATTGTTCATCCAATGACACAAAAACACCTATTGAATGCACAAGTTTGGTTAAAAACACTAATTGGACAAGATTAAGTGTAGGGAGGACGAAAATAACCAAAATTTTCATCCAATGACACAAAACACCTATTTAATGCTTAAGATTGGTTAAAAACCCTAATTGGACAAGAATTAGCCTAGGGAGGACGAAAATGACCTAATTGTTCATCCAATGACACAAAAACCCCTATTGGATGCACAAGATTAGTTAGAAACCGTAATTGGACAAGCATAAGCCTAGGGAGGACGAAAATGACTTAATTGTTCATCCAATGACACAAAACACCTATTGGATGCTTAAGATTGGTTTAAAACCCTAATTGGACAAGATTAAGTGTAGGGAGGACGAAAATGACCTAAATGTTCATCCAATGACACATAACACCAATTGGATGCTTAAGATTGGTTAAAAACCCTAATTAGACAAGATTAAGTGTAGGGAGGGCGAAAATGACCAAAATATTCATCCAATGACACAAAAACACCTATTGGATGCACGAGATTAGTTAAAAACCCTAATTGGACAAGATTAAGTGTAGGGAGGACGAAAATAACCTAAATATTCATCCAATGACACAAAAACACCTATTAGATACACAAGATTGGTTAAAAACCCTAATTGGACAAGAATTAGCCTAGGGAGGACGAAAATGACCTAATTGTTCATCCAATGACACAAAAACACCTATTGGATGCACAAGATTGGTTAGAAACCGTAATTGGACAAGCATGAGCCTAGGGAGGACGAAAATGACTTAATTGTTCATCCAATGACACAAACACACCTATTGGACGCACAAGATTGGTTAGAAACCCTAATTGGACAAGAATAACCCTTGGGAGGTCGAAAATGACATAATTGTTCATCCACTAACACAAAAACACCTATTGGACGCACAAGATTGGTTAAAAACCCTAATGGGACAAGATTAAGTGTAGGGAGGCCGAAAATGACCTAAATATTCATCCAATGACACAAAAACACCTATTGGATGCACAAGATTGGTTAAAAACCCTAATTGGACAAGATTAAAGCTAGGGAGGACGAAAATAACCTAAATATTCATCCAACGACACAAAAACACCTATTAGATACACAAGATTGGTTAAAAACCCTAATTGGACAAGAATTAGCCTAGGGAGGACGAAAATGACCTAATTGTTCATCCAATGACACAAAAACACCTATTCGATGCACAAGATTGGTTAGAAACCGTAATTGGACAAGCATGAGCCTAGGGAGGACGAAAATGACTTAATTGTTCATCCAATGACACAAACACACCTATTGGACGCACAAGATTGGTTAGAAACCCTAATTGGACAAGAATAACCCTTG
This sequence comes from Cicer judaicum, assembly GCA_037974835.1. NCBI lineage: Eukaryota > Viridiplantae > Streptophyta > Magnoliopsida > Fabales > Fabaceae > Cicer > Cicer judaicum. The sequence goes on along the minus strand of JBBPBS010000300.1, from coordinate 387,635 downwards.
GGAGGTCGAAAATGACATAATTGTTTATCCACTAACACAAAAACACCTATTGGATGCACAAGACTGGTTAAAAACCCTAATTGGACAAGATTAAGTGTAGGGAGGACGAAAATAACCTAAATGTTCATCCAATGACACAAAACACCTATCGGATGCACAAGATTGGTTAAAAATCCTAATTGGACAAGAATTAGCCTAGGGAGGACGAAAATGACCTAATTCTTCATCCAATGACACAAAAACACCTTTTGGATGCACAAGATTGGTCCAAAAACCCTAATTGGACAAGATTAAGTGTAGGGAGGACGAAAATGACCTAAATATTCATCCAATGACACAAAAACCCCTATTGGATGCACAAGATTGGTTAAAAACCCTAATTGGACAAGATTAAGTGTAGGGAGGACGAAAATGACCTAAATATTCATCCAATGACACAAAGACACCTATCGGATGCACAAGATTGGTTAAAAACCCTAATTGGACAAGATTAAGTGTAGGGAGGACGAAAATTACCTAAGTGTTCATCCAATGACACAAAACACCTATTGGATGCACAAGATTTATTAAAAACACTAATTGGACAAGATTAAGTGTAGGGAGGACGAAAATAACCTAAATTTTCATCCAATGACACAAAATACCTATTTAATGCTTAAGATTGGTTAAAAACCCTAATTGGACAAGAATTAGCCTAGGGAGGACGAAAATGACCTAATTGTTCATCCATTGACACAAAAACACCTATTGGATGCACAAGATTGGTTAGAAACCGTAATTGGAGTAGAATAAGCCTAGGGAGGAGGAAAATGACTTAATTGTTCATCCAATGACAAAAACACACCTATTGGATGCACAAGCTTGGTTAGAAACCCTAATTGGACAACATTAAGTGTAGGGAGGACGAAAATGACATAAATGTTCATCCAATGACACAAAACACCTATTGGATGCACAAGATTGGTTAAAAACCCTAACTGGACAAGATTAAGTGTAGGGAGGACGAACATGACCTAAATATTCATCCAATGACACAAAAACACCTATTGGATGCACAAGATTGGTTAGAAACCGTAATTGGACAAGCATGAGCCTAGGGAGGACGAAAATGACTTAATTGTTCACCCAATGACACAAACACATCTATTGGACGCACAAGATTGGTTAGAAACCCTAATTGGACAAGAATAACCCTTGGGAGGTCGAAAATGAAATAATTGTTCATCCACTAACACAAAACACCTATTGGATGCACAAGATTGGTTAAAAACCCTAATTGGACAAGATAAAGTGTAGGGCGGACGAAAATGACCTCAATGTTCATCCAATGACACATAACACCTATTGGATGCTTAAGATTGGTTAAAAACCCTAATGGGACAAGATTAAGTGTAGGGAGGCCGAAAATGACCTAAATATTCATCCAATGACACAAAAACACCTATTGGATGCACAAGATTGGTTAAAAACCCTAATTGGACAAGATTAAAGCTAGGGAGGACAAAAATAACCGAAATATTCATCCAACGACACAAAAACACCTATTAGATACACAAGATTGGTTAAAAACCCTAATTGGACAAGAATTAGCCTAGGGAGGACGAAAATGACCTAATTGTTCATCCAATGACACAAAAACACCTATTGGATGCACAAGATTGGTTAGAAACCGTAATTGGACAAGCATGAGCCTAGGGAGGACGAAAATGACTTAATTGTTCATCCAATGACACAAACACACCTATTGGATGCACAAGATTGGTTAGAAACCCTAATTGGAGAAGAATAACCCTTGGGAGGTCGAAAATGACATAATTGTTCATCCACTAACACAAAAACACCTATTGGATGCACAAGATTGGTTAAAAACCCTAATTGGACAAGATTAAGTGTAGGGAGGACGTAAATGACCCAAATGGTCATCCAATGACACAAAACACCTATTAGATACACAAGATTGGTTAAAAACCCTAATTGGACAAGAATTAGCCTAGGGAGGACGAAAATGACCTAATTGTTCATCCAATGACACAAAAACACCTATTGGATGCACAAGATTGGTTAGAAACCGTAATTGGACAAGCATGAGCCTAGGGAGGACGAAAATGACTTAATTGTTCATCCAATGACACAAACACACCTATTGGATGCACAAGATTGGTTAGAAACCCTAATTGGAGAAGAATAACCCTTGGGAGGTCGAAAATGACATAATTGTTCATCCACTAACACAAAAACACCTATTGGATGCACAAGATTGGTTAAAAACCCTAATTAAACAAGATTAAGTGTAGGGAGGACGTAAATGACCCAAATGTTCATCCAATGACACAAAACACCTATTGGATGCACAAGATTGGTTAAAAATCCTAATTGGACAAGAATTAGCCTAGGGAGGACGAAAATGACCTAATTGTTCATCCAATGACACAAAAACACCTTTTGGATGCACAAGATTGGTCAAAAAACCCTAATTGGACAAGATTAAGTGTAGGGAGGACGAAAATGACCTAAATATTCATCAAATGACACAAAAACACCTATTGGATGCACAAGATTGGTTAAAAACCCTAATTGGACAAGATTAAGTGTAGGGAGGACGAAAATGACCTAAATATTTATTCAATGACACAAAAACACCTATCGGATGCACAAGATTGGTTAAAAACCCTAATTGGACAAGATTAAGTGTAGGGAGGACGAAAATAACCTAATTGTTCATCCAATGACACAAAAACACCTATTGGATGCACAAGATTTGTTAGAAACCATAGTTGGACAAGCATAAGCCTAGGGAGAATGAAAATGACCTAAATATTCATCCAATGACACAAACACAACTATTGGATGAACAAGATTGGTTAGACACCTTAATTGGACAAGCATAAGCCTAGGGAGGATGAAAATGACCTAAATGATCATCCACTAACACAAAAACACCTATTGGATGCACAAGATTGGTTAAAAACCCTTATTGGAAAACATTACGTGTAGGGAGGTCGAAAATGACCTAAATATTCTTCCAATGACACAAAAACACCTATTGGATGCACAAGATTGGTTAGAAACCCTAATTGGCAAAGATAAAGTGTAGGGAGGACGAAAATGACCTAAGTGTTCATCGAATGACACAAAAAACCCTAATTGGACAAGACTAAGTGTAGGGAGGACGAAAATGACCTAAATATTCATCCAATGACACAAAAATACCTATTGGATGCACAAGATTGCTTAAAAACCCTAATTAGACAAAATTAAGTGTAGGGAGAACGAAAATGACCTAAATATTCATCCAATGATACAAAAACACCTATTGGATGCACAAGATTGGTTAAAAACCGTAATTCGACAAGATTAAGTGTAGGGAGGACGAAAATGACCTAAATGTTCATCCCACGACACAAAACACCTATTGGATGCACAAGATTGGTTAAAAACCCTAATTGGACAAGAATTAGCCTAGGGAGGACGAAAATGACCAAATTGTTCATCCAATGACACAAAAACACCTATTGGATGCACAAGATTGGTTAGAAACCTTAATTGGACATGCATAAGCCTAGGGAGGATGAAAATGACCTAATTGTTCATCCAATGACACAAACACAACTATTGGTGAACAAGATTGGTTAGAAACCTTAATTAGACAAGCATAAGCCTAGGGCGGATGAAAATGACCTAAATGTTCATCTAATGACACAAAAACACCTATTGGATGCACAAGATTGGTTAAAAATCCTAATTGGACTAGAATTAGCCTAGGGAGGATGAAAATGACTTAATTGTTCATCCAATGATACAAACACACCTATTGGATGCACAAGAATGGTTAGAAACCCTAACTGGACAAGATAAAGTGTAGGGTGGACGAAAATGACCTAAATGTTCATCCAATGACACATAACACCTATTGGATGCTTAAGATTGGTTAAAAACCCTAATTGGACAAGATTAAGTGTAGGGAGGCCGAAAATGACCTAAATATTCATCCAATGACACAAAAACACCTATTGGATGCACAAGATTGGTTAAAAACCCTAATTGGACAAGATTAAGTGTAGGGAGGACGAAAATAACCTAAATATTCATCCAATGACACAAAAACACCTATTAGATACACAAGATTGGTTAAAAACCTTAATTGGACAAGATTAAGTGTAGGGAGGACGAAAATAACCTAAATATTCATCCAATGACACAAAAACACCTATTGGATGCACAAGATTGGTTAAATACCCTAATTGGACAAGAATTAGCCTAGGGAGGAAAAAAGTAACCTAATTGTTCATCCAATGACACAAAAACACCTATTTGATGCACAAGATTGGTTAGAAACCGTAATTGGACAAGATAAAGTGTAGGGAGGACGAAAGTGACCTAAATATTCATCCAATGACACAAAAACACCTATTGGATGCACAAGATTGGTTAGAAACCCTAATTGGACAAGATTAAGTGTAGGGAGGACGAAAATAACCTAAATATTCAACCAATGACACAAAAACAGCTATTGGTTGCACAAGATTGGTTAGAAACCGTAATTTGACAAGCATAAGCCTAGGGAGGACAAACATGACTTAATTGTTCATCCAATGACACAAAAACAGCTATTGGTGAACAAGATTGGTTAGAAACCCTAATTGAACAAGCATAAGCCTAGGGAGGATGAAAATAACCTAAATGTTCATCTAATGACATAATAACACCTATTGGATGCACAAGATTGGTTAAAAACCCTAATTGGACTAGAATAAGCCTAGGGAGGAGGAAAATGACTTAATTGTTCATCCAATGACAAAAACACACCTATTGGATGCACAAGCTTGGTTAGAAACCCTAATTGGACAAGATAAAGTGTAGGGAGGACGAAAATGACATAAATGTTCATCCAATGACACAAAACACCTATTGGATGCACAAGATTGGTTAAAAACCCTAATTGGACAAGATTATGTGTAGGGAGGACGAAAATAACCTAAATATTCAACCAATGACACAAAAACAGCTATTGGTTGCACAAGATTGGTTAGAAACCGTAATTGGACAAGCATAAGCCTAGGGAGGACGAAAATGACTTAATTGTTCATCCAATGACAAAAAAACAGCTATTGGTGAACAAGATTGTTTACAAACCCTAATTGGACAAGCATAAGCCTAGGGAGGATGAAAATGACCTAAATGATCATCCACTAACACAAAAACACCTATTGGATGCACAAGATTGGTTAAAAACCCTAATTGGACAAGAATAAGCCTAGGGAGGAGGAAAATGACTTAATTGTTCATCCAATGACAAAAACACACCTATTGGATGCACAAGCTTGGTTAGAAACCCTAATTGGACAAGATAAAGTGTAGGGAGGACGAGAATGACATAAATGTTCATCCAATGCCACAAAACACCTATTGGATGCACAAGATTGGTTAAAAACCCTAACTGGACAAGATTAAGTGTAGGGAGGACGAAAATGACCTAAATATTCATCCAATGACACAAAAACACCTATTGGATGCACAAGATTGGTTAGAAACCGTAATTGGACAAGCATGAGCCTAGGGAGGACGAAAATGACTTAATTGTTCATCCAATGACACAAACACACCTATTGGACGCACAAGATTGGTTAGAAACCCTAATTGGACAAGAATAACCCTTGGGAGGTCGAAAATGACATAATTGTTCATCCACTAACACAAAAACACCTATTGGATGCACAAGATTGGTTAAAAACCCTAATTGGACAAGATTAAGTGTAGGCAGGACGAAAATGACCTAAATGTTCATCCAATGACACAAAACACCTATTGGATACACAAGATTGGTTAAAAATCCTAACTGGACAAGAATTAGCCTAGGGAGGACGAAAATTACCTAATTCTTCATCCAATGACACAAAAACACCTTTTGGATGCACAAGATTGGTCAAAAAACACTAATTGGACAAGATTAAGTGTAGGCAGGACGAAAATGACCTAAATGTTCATCCAATGACACAAAACACCTATTGGATACACAAGATTGGTTAAAAATCCTAACTGGACAAGAATTAGCCTAGGGAGGACGAAAATTACCTAATTCTTCATCCAATGACACAAAAACACCTTTTGGATGCACAAGATTGGTCAAAAAACACTAATTGGACAAGATTAAGTGTAGGGAGGCCGAAAATGACCTAAATATTCATCCAATGACACAAAAACACCTATTGGATGCACAAGATTGGTTAAAAACCCTAATTGGACAAGATTAAGTGTAGGGAGGACGAAAATAACCTAAATATTCATCCAATGACACAAAAACACCTATTAGATACACAAGATTGGTTAAAAACCCTAATTGGACAAGAATTAGCCTAGGGAGGACGAAAATGACCTAATTGTTCATCCAATGACAGAAAAACACGTATTGGATGCACAAGATTGGTTAAAAACACTAATTGGACAAGATTAAGTGTAGGGAGGACGAAAATAACAAAAATTTTATTCCAATGACACAAAACACCTATTTAATGCTTAAGATTGGTTAAAAACCCTAATTGGACAAGAATTAGCCTAGGGAGGACGAAAATGACCTAATTGTTCATCCAATGACACAGAAACCCCTATTGGATGCACAAGATTGGTTAGAATCCGTAATTGGACAAGCATAAGCCTAGGGAGGACGAAAATGACTTAATTGTTCATCCAATGACATAAACACATCTATTGGACGCACAAGATTGGTTAGAAACCCTAATTGGACAAGAATAACCCTTGGGAGGTCAAAAATGACATAATTGTTCATCCACTAACACAAAAACACCTATTGGATGCACAAGATTGGTTAAAAACCCTAATTGGACAAGATTAAGTGTAGGGAGGACGAAAATGACCTAAATGTTCATCCAATGACACAAAACACCTATTGGATGCACATGATTGGTTAAAAATCCTAACTGGACAAGATTAAGTGTAGGGAGGACGAAAATGACCTAAATATTCATCCAATGACACAAAACACCTATTGGATGCACAAGATTGGTTAAAAACCCTAATTGGACAAGAATTAGCCTAGGGAGGAAAAAAATGACCTAATTGTTCATCCAATGACACAAAAACACCTATTGGATGCACAAGATTGGTTAGAAACCCTAATTGGACAAGATTAAGCCTACGGAGGACGAAAAGGACCTAATTGTTCATCCAATGACACCAACACACCTATTGGATGCACAAGATTGGTTAGAAACCCTAATTGGACAAGAATTAGCCTAGGGAGGACGAAAATGACCTAATGGTTCATCCAATGACACAAAAACACCTATTGGATGCACAAGATTGGTTAGAAACCGTAATTGGACAAGTATGAGCCTAGGGAGGACGAAAATGACTTAATTGTTCATCCAATTACACAAACACACCTATTGGACGCACAAGATTGGTTAGAAACCCTAATTGGACAAGAATAACCCTTGGGAGGTCGAAAATGACATAATTGTTCATCCACTAACACAAAAACACCTATTGGATGCACAAGATTGGTTAAAAACCCTAATTGGACAAGATTAAGTGTAGGGAGCACGAAAATGACCTAAATGTTCATCGAATGACACAAAACACCTATTGGATACACAAGATTGGTTAAAAATCCAAACTGGACAAGAATTAGCCTAGGGAGGACGAAAATGACCTAATTCTTCATCCAATGACACAAAAACACCTTTTGGATGCACAAGATTGGTCAAAAAACCCTAATTGGACAAGAATTAGCCTAGGGAGGACGAAAATGACCTAATTGTTCATCCAATGACACAAAAACACCTATTGGATGCATAAGATTGGTTAAAAACACTAATTGGACAAGATTAAGTGTAGGGAGGACGAAAATAACCTAAATATTCATCCAATGACACAAAAACACCTATTAGATACACAAGATTGGTTAAAAACCCTAATTGGACAAGAATTAGCCTAGGGAGGACGAAAATGACCTAATTGTTCATCCAATGACACAAAGACACCTATTGGATGCACAAGATTGGTTAGAAACCGTAATTGAACAAGCATGAGCCTAGGGAGGACGAAAATGACTTAATTGTTCATCCAATGACACAAACACACCTATTGGACGCACAAGATTGGTTAGAAACCCTAATTGGACAAGAATAACCCTTGGGAGGTCGAAAATGACATAATTGTTCATCCAATGACAAACAAACAACTATTGGATGCACAAGATGGGTTAGAAACCCTAATTGGACAAGATAAAGTGTAGGGAGGACGAAAATGACCTAAATGTTCATCCAATGACACAAAACACCTATTGGATGCTTAAGATTGGTTTAAAACCCTAATTGGACAAGATTAAGTGTAGGGAGGACGAAAATGACCTAAATGTTCATCCAATGACACATAACACCAATTGGATGCTTAAGATTGGTTAAAAACCCTAATTAGACAAGATTAAGTGTAGGGAGGCCGAAAATGACCTAAATATTCATCCAATGACACAAAAACACCTATTGGATGCACGAGATTAGTTAAAAACCCTAATTGGACAAGATTAAGTGTAGGGAGGACGAAAATAACCTAAATTTTCATCCAATGACACAAAAACACCTATTAGATACACAAGATTGGTTAAAAACCCTAATTGGACAAGAATTAGCCTAGGGAGGACGAAAATGACCTAATTGTTCATCCAATGACACAAAAAGACCTATTGGATGCACAAGATTGGTTAAAAACACTAATTGGACAAGATTAAGTGTAGGGAGGACGAAAATAACCAAAATTTTCATCCAATGATACAAATCACCTATTTAATGCTTAAGATTGGTTAAAAACCCTAATTGGACAAGAATTAGCCTAGGGAGGACGAAAACGACCTAATTGTTCATCCAATGACACAAAAACCCTTATTGGATGCACAAGATTGGTTAGAAACCGTAATTGGAGAAGCATCAGCCTAGGGAGGACGAAAATGACTTAATTGTTCATCCAATGACACAAACACATCTATTGGACGCACAAGATTGGTTAGAAACCCTAATTGGACAAGAATAACCCTTGGGAGGTCGAAAATGACATAATTGTTCATCCACTAACACAAAAACACCTATTGGATGCACAAGATTGGTTAAAAACCCTAATTGGACAAGATTAAGTGTAGGGAGGACGAAAATGACCTAAATGTTCATCCAATGACGCAAAACACCTATTGGATGCACAAGATTGGTTAAAAATCCTAACTGGACAAGATTAAGTGTAGGGAGGACGAAAATGACCTAAATATTCATCCAATGACACAAAAACACCTAATGTATGCACAAGATTGGTTAGAAACCCTAATTGGACAACATTAAGTGTAGGGAGGACGAAAATAACCTAAATATTCATCCAATGACACAAAACACCTATTGGATGCACAAGATTGGTTAAAAACCCTAATTGGACAAGAATTAGCCTAGGGAGGAAAAAAATGACCTAATTGTTCATCCAATGACACAAAAACACCTATTGGATGCACAAGATTGGTTAGAAACCCTAATTGGACAAGATTAAGCCTACGGAGGACGAAAAGGACCTAATTGTTCATCCAATGACACCAACACACCTATTGGATGCACAAGATTGGTTAGAAACCCTAATTGGACAAGAATAAGCCTTGGTGTGTCGAAAATGACATAATTGTTCATCCACTAACACAAAAAAACCTATTGGATGCACAAGATTGGTTAAAAACCCTAATTGGACAAGATTAAGTGTAGGGAGGACGAAAATGACCTAAATGTTCATCCAATGACACAAAACACCTATTGGATGGACAAGATTGGTTAAAAACCCTAATTGGACAAGAATTAGCCTAGGGAGGACGAAAATGACCTAATTGTTCATCCAATGACACAAAAACACCTATCGGATGCACAAGATTGGTTAGAAACCCTAATTGGACAAGATTAAGTGTAGGGAGGACGAAAATAACCTAAATGTTCATCCAATGACACAAAACACCTATTGGATGCACAAGATTGGTTAAAAACCCTAATTGGACAAGAATTATCATAGGGAGGACGAAAATGACCTAATTGTTCATCCAATGACACAAAAATACCAATTGGATGCACAAGATTGGTTAGAAACCCTAATTGGAAAAGATAAAGTGTAGGGAGGACGAAAATGACCTACAATGTTCATCCAATGACACAAACCACCTATTGGATGCACAAGATTGGTTAAAAACCCTAATTGGACAAGATTAAGTTTGGGGAGGACGAAAATGACCTAAATGTTCATCCAATGACACAAAACATCTATTGGATGCACAAGATTGGTTAAAAACCCTAATTGGATAAGAATTAGACTAAGGAGGACGAAAATGACCTAAATGTTCATCCAATGACACAAAACACCTATTGGATGCACAAGATTGGTTAAAAACCCTAATTGGACAAGAATTATCATAGGGAGGACGAAAATGACCTAATTGTTCATCCAATCACACAAAAACACCAATTGGATGCACAAGATTGGTTAGAAACCCTAATTGGACAAGATAAAGTGTAGGGAGGACGAAAATGACCTAACTGTTCATCCAATGAGACAAAACACCTATTGGATGCACAAGATTGGTTAAAAACCCTAATTGGACAAGAATTAGCCTAGGGAGGACGAAAATGACCTAATTGTTCATCAAATGACACAAAAACACCTATCGGATGCACAAGATTGGTTAGAAACCCTAATTGAACAAGATTAAGTGTAGGGAGGACGAAAATGACCTAAATGTTCATCCAATGACACAAAACACCTATTGGATGCACAAGATTGGTTAAAAACCCTAATTGGATAAGATTAAGTGTAGGGAGGACGAAAATGACCTAAATGTTCATCCAATGACACAAACACAACTATTGGATGGACAAGATTTTTTTGAAACCCTAATTGCACAAGCATAAGCCTAGGGAGGATGAAAATGACCTAAATGTTCATCCAATGACCCAAGACACCTATTGGATGCACACGATTGGTTAAAAAACTTAATTGGACAAGAATTAGCCTAGGGAGGACGAAAATGACCTAATTGTTCATCCGATGACACAAAAACAGCCATTGGATGCACAAGATTGGTTAAAAACCCTAATTGGACAAGATTAAGTGTAGGGAGGACGAAAATGACCTAAATGTTCATCCAATGACACAAAACACCTATTGGATGCACAAGATTGGTTAAAAACCCTAATTGGACAAGGTTAAGTGAAGGGAGGACGAAAATGACCTAAATATTCTTCCAATGACACAAAAACACCGATTGGATGCACAAGATTGGTTAGAAACCCTAATTGGACAAGAATAAGCCTAGGGAGGACAAAAATGACCTAATTGTTCATCCAATGACACAAAACACCTATTGGATGCACAAGATTGGTTAAAAACCCTAATTGGACAAGAATAAGTGTAGGGAGGACGAACATGACCTAAATGTTCATCCAATGACACAAAACACTTATTGGATGCACAAGATTGGTTAAAAACCCTAATTGGACAAGAATTAGTTTAGGCAGAACGACAATGACCTAAATGTTCATCCAATGACACAAAATCACCTATTGGATGCACAAGATTGGTTAAAAACCCTAATTGGACAAGATTAAGTGTAGGGAGGACGAAAATGACCTAAATGTTCATCCAATGACACAAAACACCTATTGGATGCACAAGATTGGTTAAAAACCCTAATTGGACAAGAATTATCCTAGGGAGGACGAAAATGATCTAATTGTTCATCCAATTACACTAAAACACCAATTGGATACACAAGATTGGTTAAAAACCCTAATTAGACAAGGTTAAGTGTAGGGATGATGAAAATGACCTAAATATTCATCCAATGACACAAAACACCTATTGGATGCACAAGATTGGTTAAAAACCCTAATTGGACAAGATTAAGTGTAGGGAGGACGAAAATGACCTAAATGTTCATCCAATGACACAAAACACCTATTGGATGGACAAGATTGGTTAAAAACCCTAATTGGACAAGAATTAGCCTAGGGAGGACGAAAATGACATAATTCTTCATCCAATGACACAAAAACAACTATTGGATACACAAGATTGGTTAGAAACCCTAATTGGACAAGATAAAGTGTAGGGAGGACGAAAATGACCTAAATGTTCATCCAATGACACAAAACACCTATTGGATGCTTAAGATTGGTTTAAAACCCTAATTGGACAAGATTAAGTGTAGGGAGGACGAAAATGACCTAAATGTTCATCCAATGACGCATAACACCAATTGGATGCTTTTGATTGGTTAAAAACCGTAATTAGACAAGATTAAGTGTAGGGAGGCCGAAAATTACCTAAATATTCATCCAATGACACAAAAACACCTATTGGATGCACGAGATTAGTTAAAAACCCTATTTGGACAAGATTAAGTGTAGGGAGGACGAAAATAACCTAAATTTTCATCCAATGACACAAAAACACCTATTAGATACACAAGATTGGTTAAAAACCCTAATTGGACAAGAATTAGCCTAGGGAGGACGAAAATGACCTAATTGTTCATCCAATGACACAAAAACACCTATTGGATGCACAAGATTGGTTAGAAACCGTAATTGGACAAGTATGAGCCTAAGGAGGACGAAAATGACTTAATTGTTCATCCAATGACACAAACACACCTATTGGACGCACAAGATTGGTTAGAAACCCTAATTGGACAAGAATAACCCTTGGGAGGTCGAAAATGACATAATTGTTCATCCACTAAGACAAAAACACCTATTGGATGCACAAGATTGGTTAAAAACCCTAATTGGACAAGATTAAGTGTAGGGAGCACGAAAATGACCTAAATGTTCATCGAATGACACAAAACACCTATTGGATACACAAGATTGGTTAAAAATCCTAACTGGACAAGAATTAGCCTAGGGAGGACGAAAATGACCTAATTCTTCATCCAATGACACAAAAACACCTTTTGGATGCACAAGATTGGTTAAAAACACTAATTGGACAAGATTAAGTGTAGGGAGGACGAAAATAACCTAAATATTCATCCAATGACACAAAAACACCTATTAGATACACAAGATTGGTTAAAAACCCTAATTGGACAAGAATTAGCCTAGGGAGGACGAAAATGACCTAATTGTTCATCCAATGACACAAAAACACCTATTGGATGCACAAGATTGGTTAGAAACCGTAATTGGACAAGCATGAGCCTAGGGAGGACGAAAATGACTTAATTGTTCATCCAATGACACAAACACACCTATTGGACGCACAAGATTGGTTAGAAACCCTAATTGGACAAGAATAACTCTTGGGAGGTCGAAAATGACATAATTGTTCATCCACTAACACAAAAACACCTATTGGATGCACAAGATTGGTTAAAAACCCTAATTGGACAAGATTAAGTGTAGGGAGGACGAAAATGACCTAAATGTTCATCCAATGACCCAAAACACCTATTGGATACACAAGATTGGTTAAAAATCCTAACTGGACAAGAATTAGCCTAGGGAGGACGAAAATGACCTAATTCTTCATCCAATGACACAAAAACACCTTTTGGATGCACAAGATTGGTCAAAAAACCCTAATTGGACAAGATTAAGTGTAGGGAGGCCGAAAATGACCTAAATATTCATCCAATGACACAAAACCACCTATTGGATGCACAAGATTGGTTAAAAACCCTAATTGGACAAGATTAAGTGTAGGGAGGACGAAAATAACCTAAATATTCATCCAATGACACAAAAACACCTATTAGATACACAAGATTGGTTAAAAACCCTAATTGGACAAGAATTAGCCTAGGGAGGACGAAAATGACCTAATTGTTCATCCAATGACACAAAAACACGTATTGGATGCACAAGATTGGTTAAAAACACTAATTGGACAAGATTAAGTGTAGGGAGGACGAAAATAACCAAAATTTTCATCCAATGACACAAATCACCTATTTAATGCTTAAGATTGGTTAAAAACCCTAATTGGACAAGAATTAGCCTAGGGAGGACGAAAACGACCTAATTGTTCATCCAATGACACAAAAACCCTTATTGGATGCACAAGATTGGTTAGAAACCGTAATTGGAGAAGCATCAGCCTAGGGAGGACGAAAATGACTTAATTGTTCATCCAATGACACAAACACATCTATTGGACGCACAAGATTGGTTAGAAACCCTAATTGGACAAGAATAACCCTTGGGAGGTCGAAAATGACATAATTGTTCATCCACTAACACAAAAACACCTATTGGATGCACAAGATTGGTTAAAAACCCTAATTGGACAAGATTAAGTGTAGGGAGGACGAAAATGACCTAAATGTTCATCCAATGACGCAAAACACCTATTGGATGCACAAGATTGGTTAAAAATCCTAACTGGACAAGATTAAGTGTAGGGAGGACGAAAATGACCTAAATATTCATCCAATGACACAAAAACACCTAATGGATGCACAAGATTGGTTAGAAACCCTAATTGGACAAGATAAAGTGTAGGGAGGACGAAAATAACCTAAATATTCAACCAATGTCACAAAACCAGCTATTGGTTGCACAAGATTGGTTAAAAACCCTAATTGGACAAGATTAAGTGTAGGGAGGACGAAAATGACCTAAATATTCATCCAATGACACAAAACACCTATTGGATGCACAAGATTGGTTAAAAACCCTAATTGGACAAGAATTAGCCTAGGGAGGAAAAAAATGACCTAATTGTTCATCCAATGACACAAAAACACCTATTGGATGCACAAGATTGGTTAGAAACCCTAATTGGACAAGATTAAGCCTACGGAGGACGAAAAGGACCTAATTGTTCATCCAATGACACCAACACACCTATTGGATGCACAAGATTGGTTAGAAACCCTAATTGGACAAGAATAAGCCTTGGTGTGTCGAAAATGACATAATTGTTCATCCACTAACACAAAAAAACCTATTGGATGCACAAGATTGGTTAAAAACCCTAATTGGACAAGATTAAGTGTAGGGAGGACGAAAATGACCTAAATGTTCATCCAATGACACAAAACACCTATTGGATGGACAAGATTGGTTAAAAACCCTAATTGGACAAGAATTAGCCTAGGGAGGACGAAAATGACCTAATTGTTCATCCAATGACACAAAAACACCTATCGGATGCACAAGATTGGTTAGAAACCCTAATTGGACAAGATTAAGTGTAGGGAGGACGAAAATAACCTAAATGTTCATCCAATGACACAAAACACCTATTGGATGCACAAGATTGGTTAAAAACCCTAATTGGACAAGAATTATCATAGGGAGGACGAAAATGACCTAATTGTTCATCCAATGACACAAAAATACCAATTGGATGCACAAGATTGGTTAGAAACCCTAATTGGAAAAGATAAAGTGTAGGGAGGACGAAAATGACCTACAATGTTCATCCAATGACACAAACCACCTATTGGATGCACAAGATTGGTTAAAAACCCTAATTGGACAAGATTAAGTTTGGGGAGGACGAAAATGACCTAAATGTTCATCCAATGACACAAAACATCTATTGGATGCACAAGATTGGTTAAAAACCCTAATTGGATAAGAATTAGACTAAGGAGGACGAAAATGACCTAAATGTTCATCCAATGACACAAAACACCTATTGGATGCACAAGATTGGTTAAAAACCCTAATTGGACAAGAATTATCATAGGGAGGACGAAAATGACCTAATTGTTCATCCAATGACACAAAAAACACCTGTCGGATGCACAAGATTGGTCAGAAACCCTAATTGAACAAGATTAAGTGTAGGGAGGACGAAAATGACCTAAATGTTCATCCAATGACACAAAACACCTATTGGATGCACAAGATTGGTTAGAAACCCTAATTGAATAAGATTAAGTGTAGGGAGGACGAAAATGACCTAAATGTTCATCCAATGACACAAAACACCTATTGGATGCACAAGATTGGTTAAAAACCCTAATTGGACAAGATTAAGTGTAGGGAGGACGAAAATGACCTAAATATTCTTCCAATGACACAAAAACACCGATTGGATGCACAAGATTGGTTAGAAACCCTAATTGGACAAGAATAAGCCTAGGGAGGACAAAAATGACCTAATTGTTCATCCAATGACACAAAACACCTATTGGATGCACAAGATTGGTTAAAAACCCTAATTGGACAAGAATAAGTGTAGGGAGGACGAACATGACCTAAATGTTCATCCAATGACACAAAACACTTATTGGATGCACAAGATTGGTTAAAAACCCTAATTGGACAAGAATTAGTTTAGGCAGAACGACAATGACCTAAATGTTCATCCAATGACACAAAATCACCTATTGGATGCACAAGATTGGTTAAAAACCCTAATTGGACAAGATTAAGTGTAGGGAGGACGAAAATGACCTAAATGTTCATCCAATGACACAAAACACCTATTGGATGCACAAGATTGGTTAAAAACCCTAATTGGACAAGAATTATCCTAGGGAGGACGAAAATGATCTAATTGTTCATCCAATTACACTAAAACACCAATTGGATACACAAGATTGGTTAAAAACCCTAATTAGACAAGGTTAAGTGTAGGGATGATGAAAATGACCTAAATATTCATCCAATGACACAAAACACCTATTGGATGCACAAGATTGGTTAAAAACCCTAATTGGACAAGATTAAGTGTAGGGAGGACGAAAATGACCTAAATGTTCATCCAATGACACAAAACACCTATTGGATGGACAAGATTGGTTAAAAACCCTAATTGGACAAGAATTAGCCTAGGGAGGACGAAAATGACATAATTCTTCATCCAATGACACAAAAACAACTATTGGATACACAAGATTGGTTAGAAACCCTAATTGGACAAGATAAAGTGTAGGGAGGACGAAAATGACCTAAATGTTCATCCAATGACACAAAACACCTATTGGATGCTTAAGATTGGTTTAAAACCCTAATTGGACAAGATTAAGTGTAGGGAGGACGAAAATGACCTAAATGTTCATCCAATGACGCATAACACCAATTGGATGCTTTTGATTGGTTAAAAACCGTAATTAGACAAGATTAAGTGTAGGGAGGCCGAAAATTACCTAAATATTCATCCAATGACACAAAAACACCTATTGGATGCACGAGATTAGTTAAAAACCCTATTTGGACAAGATTAAGTGTAGGGAGGACGAAAATAACCTAAATTTTCATCCAATGACACAAAAACACCTATTAGATACACAAGATTGGTTAAAAACCCTAATTGGACAAGAATTAGCCTAGGGAGGACGAAAATGACCTAATTGTTCATCCAATGACACAAAAACACCTATTGGATGCACAAGATTGGTTAGAAACCGTAATTGGACAAGTATGAGCCTAAGGAGGACGAAAATGACTTAATTGTTCATCCAATGACACAAACACACCTATTGGACGCACAAGATTGGTTAGAAACCCTAATTGGACAAGAATAACCCTTGGGAGGTCGAAAATGACATAATTGTTCATCCACTAAGACAAAAACACCTATTGGATGCACAAGATTGGTTAAAAACCCTAATTGGACAAGATTAAGTGTAGGGAGCACGAAAATGACCTAAATGTTCATCGAATGACACAAAACACCTATTGGATACACAAGATTGGTTAAAAATCCTAACTGGACAAGAATTAGCCTAGGGAGGACGAAAATGACCTAATTCTTCATCCAATGACACAAAAACACCTTTTGGATGCACAAGATTGGTTAAAAACACTAATTGGACAAGATTAAGTGTAGGGAGGACGAAAATAACCTAAATATTCATCCAATGACACAAAAACACCTATTAGATACACAAGATTGGTTAAAAACCCTAATTGGACAAGAATTAGCCTAGGGAGGACGAAAATGACCTAATTGTTCATCCAATGACACAAAAACACCTATTGGATGCACAAGATTGGTTAGAAACCGTAATTGGACAAGCATGAGCCTAGGGAGGACGAAAATGACTTAATTGTTCATCCAATGACACAAACACACCTATTGGACGCACAAGATTGGTTAGAAACCCTAATTGGACAAGAATAACCCTTGGGAGGTCGAAAATGACATAATTGTTCATCCACTAACACAAAAACACCTATTGGATGCACAAGATTGGTTAAAAACCCTAATTGGACAAGATTAAGTGTAGGGAGGACGAAAATGACCTAAATGTTCATCCAATGACCCAAAACACCTATTGGATACACAAGATTGGTTAAAAATCCTAACTGGACAAGAATTAGCCTAGGGAGGACGAAAATGACCTAATTCTTCATCCAATGACACAAAATCACCTTTTGGATGCACAAGATTGGTCAAAAAACCCTAATTGGACAAGATTAAGTGTAGGGAGGCCGAAAATGACCTAAATATTCATCCAATGACACAAAACCACCTATTGGATGCACAAGATTGGTTAAAAACCCTAATTGGACAAGATTAAGTGTAGGGAGGACGAAAATAACCTAAATATTCATCCAATGACACAAAAACACCTATTAGATACACAAGATTGGTTAAAAACCCTAATTGGACAAGAATTACCCTAGGGAGGACGAAAATGACCTAATTGTTCATCCAATGACACAAAAACACGTATTGGATGCACAAGATTGGTTAAAAACACTAATTGGACAAGATTAAGTGTAGGGAGGACGAAAATAACCAAAATTTTCATCCAATGACACAAATCACCTATTTAATGCTTAAGATTGGTTAAAAACCCTAATTGGACAAGAATTAGCCTAGGGAGGACGAAAACGACCTAATTGTTCATCCAATGACACAAAAACCCTTATTGGATGCACAAGATTGGTTAGAAACCGTAATTGGAGAAGCATCAGCCTAGGGAGGACGAAAATGACTTAATTGTTCATCCAATGACACAAACACATCTATTGGACGCACAAGATTGGTTAGAAACCCTAATTGGACAAGAATAACCCTTGGGAGGTCGAAAATGACATAATTGTTCATCCACTAACACAAAAACACCTATTGGATGCACAAGATTGGTTAAAAACCCTAATTGGACAAGATTAAGTGTAGGGAGGACGAAAATGACCTAAATGTTCATCCAATGACGCAAAACACCTATTGGATGCACAAGATTGGTTAAAAATCCTAACTGGACAAGATTAAGTGTAGGGAGGACGAAAATGACCTAAATATTCATCCAATGACACAAAAACACCTAATGTATGCACAAGATTGGTTAGAAACCCTAATTGGACAACATTAAGTGTAGGGAGGACGAAAATAACCTAAATATTCATCCAATGACACAAAACACCTATTGGATGCACAAGATTGGTTAAAAACCCTAATTGGACAAGAATTAGCCTAGGGAGGAAAAAAATGACCTAATTGTTCATCCAATGACACAAAAACACCTATTGGATGCACAAGATTGGTTAGAAACCCTAATTGGACAAGATTAAGCCTACGGAGGACGAAAAGGACCTAATTGTTCATCCAATGACACCAACACACCTATTGGATGCACAAGATTGGTTAGAAACCCTAATTGGACAAGAATAAGCCTTGGTGTGTCGAAAATGACATAATTGTTCATCCACTAACACAAAAAAACCTATTGGATGCACAAGATTGGTTAAAAACCCTAATTGGACAAGATTAAGTGTAGGGAGGACGAAAATGACCTAAATGTTCATCCAATGACACAAAACACCTATTGGATGGACAAGATTGGTTAAAAACCCTAATTGGACAAGAATTAGCCTAGGGAGGACGAAAATGACCTAAATGTTCATCCAATGACACATAACACCTATTGGATGCTTAAGATTGGTTAAAAACCCTAATTGGACAAGATTAAGTGTAAGGAGGCCGAAAATGACCTAAATATTCATCCAATGACACAAAAACACCTATTGGATGCACTAGATTGGTTAAAAACCCTAATTGGACAAGATTAAGTGTAGGGAGGACGAAAATAACTTAAATATTCCTCCAAGGACACAAAAACACCTATTAGATACACAAGATTGGTTAAAAACCCTAATTGGACAAGAATTAACCTAGGGAGGACGAAAATGACCTAATTGTTCATCCAATGACACAAAAACACCTATTGGATGCACAAGATTGGTTAGAAACCGTAATTGGACAAGTATGAGCCTAAGGAGGACGAAAATGACTTAATTGTTCATCCAATGACACAAACACACCTATTGGACGCACAAGATTGGTTAGAAACCCTAATTGGACAAGAATAACCCTTGGGAGGTCGAAAATGACATAATTGTTCATCCACTAAGACAAAAACACCTATTGGATGCACAAGATTGGTTAAAAACCCTAATTGGACAAGATTAAGTGTAGGGAGCACGAAAATGACCTAAATGTTCATCGAATGACACAAAACACCTATTGGATACACAAGATTGGTTAAAAATCC